>FMBT01000682.1:0-24811 GCA_900095095.1 Fragilariopsis cylindrus CCMP1102
TTCCGATTGGTTGCAGCAAATCTTACTCAATCCTGTTGCTGTCCAGAATCTCACACAGAACCAGAACAGTAGCAATACCAACAACTGGAGTAATAACAATAGCAGTAACAGTAACGCCATGGTAACTGATCAGGACTGGCAGAATCTATTTCCTTCCACATCACAGAAAACTCAACAGTCACAACCACAGTCTCAACAACAGTCGCATCAGCAACAGAAACAGCATTCAAGTAATATTATATTCCAATATAATCAAACTCAAGCACAAGCGCAACAGAGTCTGGTTCCTTCTCCCGGGAATAACAACAATATTGCTGGGCCTGCTAAGACTGCTGCGAATAATAACCAGCAATGGTTTGCTGTCAACAATAACAATGCTGCTATACAGCAAGCACAAGCACAGCCACAGCCACAACAGCCCGTTCCTCCTCAACAGCAACAGCAACAATTGAATCGTCTCCAACAAGAATTACAACGTCGTCAATTACAATTGCAGCAGCAGAATCAGCAGCAATTGCAGCAGCAGCAACAGCAACAACTTTTAGGAACCAACAACAACAACAGCGGCAACTGTCTTACTAGTACTTCTCAGCAGATGTATCTTCCGCCACAACAACAACAACAACAACAGGCATCGATTCAACTACAAAAGCAACAGCAGCAGCAGTTGCAGCAGAATGCATCAGCAGCACCAGCAGTAGCATCACCATCGGTAACTCCAGTAACGAGCGAACAACAGCAGCAACAACATCTTCTCTTTTGGCTTGATGATGCAACAGAACAATAATAACAACACCACTAATAACGGTGTTGGTGTTGCCAACGTCGATACTGTCAATGCAAATGTCAATACTGCCAATACTGCTGTCAGTGGTGGTAGTAGTGCCATAGGAAGTAGTAATGTTAATGCATCAATAACATCGGCATTGGCATCACCAGAAGGATGAGATTACTGAACTCATTCTTGGTTGCACAAAAACGTGAGGGTGAACAGCAACAAGCTAGCAGCAGTATGTCGTCAATGGACAACAACAGCAACAACAACAACAGCAACAACAACAACTACAGGGTCTCATGTCGAATCAACATGCGTTATTCCTTTCACAGCAACGTCAACAGCAACAATTGCAACCATCACTGATACAATCATCGTTGACAGCGACACCGATGCAATCATCATCTAATATGGCGGCAGCATCTATGTCTAATATGGCGGTATTTCCACCTCCTTCTATGCATGCTGGTCTTCATCAACCTGTATCATCAAGCCGTAGGAATAATTCTTCCACCAACATCAGTATGACTGCTGGCGCTGGCGGCGCAACTAATACTGCCACTGCCAGTATTGATGACCCACCAGGATATCTTTCCTCAACATCGTCATCATCAAAAATGCCAGCAATGACGTATCGTCATACCAGTACCAGTACTAGTGCTACTTGTAGTAATGATAGCAGCACCAACGACAGTATTAGTGGCAATAGCAACAAAAGGAAGGCAACTGGCGATGGTAATGATAGTGCATTCCCTGTTGTTTTATATAATGAAAATGATGGTGGGATATTAGGGGGAATATCAAACTTTGTTGAGGCAACAACTAGAATTATTTGAAGCTGATGGACACGATGTTATTAATGGTACATTCCGTCAAGGTCGATCAACACCAATCCAATTGGGTCAAATTGGAATGAGATGTAAACATTGTGCAACATCACCATTAGCTATCCGTACAAAAGGTTCTGTTTACTGTAAGTACCAGTACTGTCATAACTTGACTTACATATCTTTTTTGTTCCTGCACTCTGCGTAGTCATCATCTCAAAACGGGAAAGTAGTAATGTATTGTATTGCTCTGAATTACCATATTATTATTGTTTGTTGTTAAATCTTCTTACCTTTATCGTGATTCTACTCCCTCCTTTTTTGCTATGTGTTATGACGCCACAGTCTCTCAAACCATCAAGGGAATGTATCAAATCGCTCAAAATATGTCCAAGGTAAGAATTTCCCCGTGATTTTTGTGAATTTGCGACTACTTTTGCGGTCCTTTTCATTCATCTCACTTTTTATCAACTACAATCGAATAAAAATCACTTCCCGTTATAGGTTCATTTATGCGAACGATGTACACGCCTACCTCCAGAAATCAAGAATAGGATGGTCATTTTAAGAAAGTAAGTCTTCAACTACTAGACTAGCACTTCGTAATACGATGACACGACTACTAAATAATGATCGAAGCCAAAATGCAAAATGCGCATCCACATCCTTCAGCAGCTCGGTAATCGTTTCTTTCTCTTTCTCACAACCATGTTTTACTATTCACTTTCTTGTAATGTCTTTACTACCATAATATAACATAGCCGAAGACATCGTGCATCAGGAGGAAGAGCATATTGGATAAGGCATTTACGTGAATTAGGTGTCTACGAAGCTGGGTTAGTCCTACGTGCTCATCGTCGTGAGGATAAAAAGAAAAGTCCTCCCAACAACAATAGTACAGCTGACACAGAAAAAATAGAAGCTGCTGTTGTGGGAGTAGTATCAGCATCAGCTCATACGTTAACGACCAGTGCTACTGCTCCGTCTCCTGTGACTGATCCTCCTCTTCATCCCCTTTCTAGTCCAATAAGAGCAAGTGCTACTACTAAAACTGTTTCGGGGGATAGCAGAAACAGTAACGACGGCGGCGGCGACAAGGACGATGGTGGCTCGCCATCGCATGCAATGCATGTCTAAAGAGTTAGCAAGCGAATCATCATTGTCAGGATAGAACAGAACAAAACAAAACAAAACAATCATTTGATATTTAGTCCTACCAACCATCAACCATCAGGGGATCCCATTAATTAATCAACGATTTTGAGTATATGTATTTTTACGAGACAACCACACAAGAACAAATACGACACAAACACACGTGCATTTACACCACTCAATTACTTCCACATATATCACACCACACCATGTTACATTAAAAACTACACCACACAGCATCATCATTACATCACAATTTTGTTTAAGAAAAAAAACATAGTACTTGTATCCTGGATTGGTCAGTCCGATCGGTCAGTCAGTCAGTCAGTCAGTGAAAATAGAGCACTAGTCGTAGCAGCCATAGCAGAAGACGACTGACCGTACCCGAATCGATAATCGAATCGAATAACAGCAGAGTTATACATAATAAGAGGGGAAAAGCAAAGGAACAAAAAAAAGTCAAAGTATATACATACACATATATAAAGGTATTTTCGCTTGGGCATAACACAAAGAGAGAGAAAAACGCATTGATTGTACAAAAATAATACGTACGCGAACAATAATACCGAACACGAAGAAAAGATACATATTCATATTCAATAGTATATTCTAATCGTGTCTATGAATTATCCTTAACATAAAATCTACATTTTTGCTATAGATATATAGAATAGTAGCCTAGTCCTATTAGGGTATTTCAATATACTGTAGTATTACTATCAGAAGTACCATTTTTCTCTTCTTGATTATTCTTGCTTTATTTTTGTTGTTTATCAGTGTAATCAAGCAATCTCAAAAAATTGATGTGACTATTAGTACTAGTACTAGTACTAGTACTATTATCACCATTGTTCTTTTTGTTCTTCTTTTTATTATTTTCGTCGTCGTCATCGTCGTATTGTAACCAATTTTCCGGTGACCATGTGATACCAGCATTTGGACCTTCCACTAAATGCAATTGAAATGTATGACGTTGTTTCTCACTAAAATTTGGTAAACTAAAATGATCTAACGTACCACAAAATACCACTAAATCACCAGCTTTCACTTCAACTGGTACAAAATTTAATGATGATGAGATAATCTCATTATTATTATCACTATCTTTATCATTCTCATCGTTATCGGATCTGTTCTTGTCACCGTTATCATCATCATCATCATCGACTTCGAATTCGTCTTCGTCATCTTCATCATCATCAACAACAACAACTTCAACAGAATCTGGTAATTTACCTTCCCAAGTTACATTTGGATCTTTGTAATGATTTCGAAATATGAGTTTCGATGGTGGTGCTGACGGTGATGGTGATGGTGATGGTGACGCATCATTGTCATCATTCTCATCAGTATTCTTATTCTTATTATTCTCATTCACATCATTCTCATCAGTATTATTATTAGTAGTATTATACAATATAGGATTACGGATAAATTGTCGACGTAATTGTTCCAAATGTGATTTGGGACGGATCCATAAACAACCATTGGTTAATGTCGCATCATCTAATGCTAACCATAAACCTAAACATGTTTGTTTTGGTGTAGTATATAAAAATGTTGAATCTTGATGGGTATGTACGGCACCACCCACTATCGGATTTTTAAAGATATACATCGATTGGGCTATCACCGGATCCAGATATCCTAATGATAAGACTAAGGATTGTAATTTTTTCGAGGTGGAATAGTTAAAAAATGGTTCATGTATGTTATTCTTCTTCTTATTATTATTATCTTCTTCGCCCTCTTCTTCTTTTCTTTCCTTGTCATTGTCATTGTCAATGTCATTATCACCACTAGTGGTAGTACCAAGAACGGACGGTAAATGCAATCCATGTCCTGCCTTACATAATGCCAACAGTTTTTTATTATCTTTGCTATTATCATTATTGTTATCATTGTCATTGTCATTCTCATTATCATTATTATCATAGTATTGTGATTTTAATTTTCCAGTCAATGAATCCATTGCAGTTGGTTCCATAAAATACGATACTTTATTCGAACTGTCTAGAAATGGATCACCTCTTGCCTCATTTGATTTT
Source organism: Fragilariopsis cylindrus CCMP1102 (assembly GCA_900095095.1). Taxonomy (NCBI): domain Eukaryota; phylum Bacillariophyta; class Bacillariophyceae; order Bacillariales; family Bacillariaceae; genus Fragilariopsis; species Fragilariopsis cylindrus. Next base: position 4,809 of record FMBT01000682.1, read on the forward strand.
GCATCTGTACCGAATGTTACTGTTGCTGATTTTGTGGCTGTTGCTGTTCTACTTTCTTTTTCATTACCATTATCATTATCGTCATCATCTTGATCGTCTCCATTATCATTATCAATATCATTTTTATCATTATCATTGTCATTATCATTATCGTTATTTGGAAACCAATTTTGTTGTACCGATTTGGACATGGCATTTTTTAATTGATTAATTTCATTTTTACTACAAAAATTACGTTCGATACAAAATCCATACGAATTAAAATATCTTAATCTTTGCTGATCTTGTTGTTGTTGCTGTTGACGTTGTTGATGTTGATTTTGATGTTGATCATCATGATCATGATCATGATGATCGTTGTTGTTGTTTTCTTCTTTTACTTCTTCTTTTCCCTTTACGTCCTCCTTTGTGTTATCACCATCAAACCAAGCAGACTTTTGTTGACGTTGTGGTGGAGATTCCTGCTCATACTGATCATTATTATTTTGTAGTTTGATTTTTTGTTCCAGATTAGTAAAAACTAATTTGGCATGACGACGAAGATATAATAAATCCTTCGATTCTAATTCTTTTGTTTCACTTAATGGTATGATTTTTGTTTTCATTTTCATTTGCTTCATTTTTGTTTGTTTCGTTTTAGACCACCAACCACCGTATGTATGTCTGTATATATGTAACCTTCTTGTCTGCCTACCTGCAATTTGGTGTGCGTAAAATAATGTCGTTGTTTGGGAATCTTATTCTAGCTTGGCAGAGATCTCCTCTCTCCCTCCTTCCGTACTAGTACTGTACAACTACTTTCCTTCTACTATTTCTGAAATCGATTCTTTCTTCACTCTCCTGTTTTCGCAATTCTTCTCAAAAAAAATCGACTCGAATATCAAATAATAACGAAGGAATGAATGAATGAAAATGAATGAATCAATCAATCAATCAATCAATCATCATCTTTCTCCTTCTTTGCATATTTCTTTTTTTGATTTATGAATTGAGCGAATCAAGGGACTGGATGATTGATTCACGAACTCGAAAAAATAGCTTGCAAAAATAACACGGTGCAAAATAGTAGGCTGTTTTCAACTTAAAAAATCATCTAACTCAAAAAAACGCCTCGAATGAATCGAATCGAATCGAATCGTCTCCTGGGCAATGTAAGTGGTTCCGATCCGATACCAAGGCAGCAATGCAATATCCAACTATCGTCGACATCGAGCATCCGTCATGGCTTCGCAAAAGATTTTAGTCACGGCCGCATCGGCAAGACATGGCATTGCTGGCCCATCTGAAAAAGAAAGCTCCTAATAAGATCACCATTCGCGCTACCGTACCGTGCGAGATCCAAACAACCCGATACCTGGAAGGAGGGCCCTCGATGGTTGGCTGCGACGCCGTCTCTTTTCGACTTCGATGGATTCTCTCATTTTGGAACACAATGAACTTTGCCCAAATTATTGTGGGAAAAACTACAAGGATCAGATCGAGCAAAGCACGTCGTGCGTGCGCATTTCATGTTTTGGGTGCCGATACCAAAACCAAACTCGTACAATAAGGACCGTTCACTCACTCATCACAGGCCGGTGCAGGCATATTCCTCTCATGCTCCAGCACTATTGGTGGTCGGAAGAATGAATGCCTCATCAATGCCGGAACTGAACGTGACGTGTCCGTTCGCGGGAATTTCTACATGAATCACCTTTTGAAAAAAAAAAAAACGAAACGAACAACATTCAACAAAAGGGGATACTTTTCGTCGTGCCACGGGGGACTGCAAGAACTCGTTCGTGTGTGCCAACGACATTGTCGAAGCAAGCAGCGGCCGTTTGTTTGGTGGAGGGAACCCGACCGACACTTCCAACAAGTGTTACAATATTACCGACCCTGAGCCACACAGTCCATGTACGAGATTTGCTTCCGATCTGAGCGATGCTACCCTCGGCAAAAAGAGATCGAGTACCAATCCCAGGATTTCGAGCAGTTTGGAACTTTTACAACGGTACAGGTCAACAAGGCGACCTCCTACAAAGACTACCTGGCCAACAAAGGGCCATTTGGCGAAACGGGAGTCGGGGAGCTCTTTTCCTCCGCGAGGGGCTATTTTCAAATAGGGTGAGGACGCCTTTAAGGATTTGGCGAGCGTGAAAAAGGCCTGAGCCTACAGTATGACCTTTGACACGCAGTACTATAGTTCTGGCAGATACAAAACTATCCTCTAGAACAATCATCAATCACAATGGGTAGAGAAGAAAAATATAAATGGTAAGAAATGTCAAAAGGAAAGTAGTTTGTTTAATTTATACACAACGCAAATTATTATTGTTTCGTTTCTATGGCCATGCGTTTCGAAATTTCTTTTATAGAATGTTCTATCACTACTATATGTTCTTAGTCGATAGAAGAAGTAGTAGTATTACATTTTATTTACTGACGTGTAGATTATTAAAATATTTATGGACCATTCTTGTTACGGTTACACAAACTCATTCTCAATTTTCCGGTTTCAACATGCCTCTTCGGCACTGGCATAGGAGCTTCACATCCTTGCGAGGAGTTGGATTTGGCAGTTTCTTGAGGTTTATCGGTATTTTTGACTTTCGATAGGCCGACTTCTCTTCAATCTTTGCTTTTTCACGTCATTCAAACAAACAAACAATAAAAATGAGCGGGATCAGTGTTGTCATCCAGCCGATAGTAACGCAGCAGGGGATTCCCATGCTTCACCATAAGATTTCGACGCTCGACAGATTTCAACGCTCATCGATTCCCATCCCTAACGCTTTGCCACAATTGTCCGCGCTTGTAATTATGTTCGCTTCCATCGAGGTGGCAAATGTAATTACCATCATTTTTGGAACCATAAAAGTGAGAACCAACATTGAGGCAATTCCTTACCGCGGCATATTGCAATGGACCTTCAGGAAAATCGAGGAACAGGGCCAATTGTTTCGACCAACTCCCTATAATATTGGACCGTTGTGAAGTGATTTTGATCACTCCACCCTTTCGTATGTGTCACATATATTGGCTCTGTCTTGTTTGGTTCTCCACTGTAGATTTCTAGGGGATTCTTCATTCCGCGATCCGTCCTCTCCTGGCAATGCCCCTTTTTGGAGATGTTTCTGATTACCGTCTTTATTAAATCCAACCAAAAAGAAGTTCATCTGTGTTATAATATTTTATCAAAGGCGCCGACAAGTGCCGTGTGATTAATTATCTTCCCCGGCATGAACATGAGATCATGCTGTAATAGATAGATGTACTTTGTCACATTGGTGTTGATTAAATCAAAACCACCTTCCGAATACTTCCATTGACGTGCCGGTTTACGGAATTGACGACAATAGTCACATGTCGGTTTTCGTCATCACGGAAACGGCGGTACAAAGCTCTGGTGTACTCATCCAACTCTTCGGCCTTTTCAACCAATTTATCCTTTTTTGGCGCATCTACGGTGATGTATATTGGGGCATTAGGGTGGCAAACCATCCAGGTTCTCCAATGACTTGATCACTTTTTCCAGCATCCAGAGCGACGGATGGCTTGGAATCAAGGATGATAGAATTATCACAGCAGTTTCCAGCCGATTACTTTTTCTCTTCCTCGTTGTACTTGCCATTGTCTTGATCGTCCACGATGACTGATGTTTGATCTGTTGAATGTACATGTCTGACCTGCTGTTGCCCTGACATGATACTAAAGGATATATCTTTGAGGAGAACTGATCCAATCAGAAAGTGATATGGAAAGTAGACGATTGCTATACCAAATATAATATACCAAAAGTTGTTCTTCCACAAGTTTGGAAGAACGTATGGTGGTGGCATTTTAATTTGTTTGCTGTTAACTGAGAACATTGGTTTCTTTAGCTTTTGCTTTTTGATGGGCATCATGATGATGGAGATTCCTCGGAAAGTGGTCGTCAAGCTTCACGTTCTTGTTGCTGTTGCAAATTGCTGTTGTTGTTGATGGCGTCGACATACATAGGTCTTAATGAATGTGTTTGTTTTCGACAACAAGATGTGTATTGTTTGTGTACAATACGCTGCTGTATCTTTTTGTCAATAGCAAAGCAAAAAGAATGTACAAGTACGCACACCAGCTGTTGTGCTTGGTGCTTTTTTTTGTTGTTTTGTAGAAGTCGTAGTAGCGAGCTACTGGTAATCTACTAGGCAGTACAACGGATCAGTACCTATGTACAATGTAGCAGCGATGGCAAACCTCCGGAGGTGCTTGAGGCTTAATGAGATGATATTTTTGTAATACTGTACGACGATACTGTACGCGAGTGAAGTAGATGTTTATAACAACATAACCCATTGATGTGTCATTTTCGAGGTAAGAAGCATCATAATTAAAAATGATTTCAATAATTGTGACACAAAGAAGAAAAATGTCAGAGAGAGAGAGAGAGAGAGAGAGAGGTAATGCATGCCTAAGTATATTTGTGTTTAATCTACCTATTTTCTAGCCTATGCTCCCGGTCTACCATTTTCTGAGTTTTAAAGGTACGTAAGATTTAGGTACAAGATTTAGAGCTGTTTCGATACGATTGGCCCATTTCTTTGGTTCTAATTTTGCTTCCTCACTAGTACAATATATAATTCATTCAAAATGGCATCCTAATTAAACATAATAATTTAAAATTGAATTATTATTGTGACACAAAAAAGAACAAGCTTATAATTTATAACATCTCCATTCATGTTTGTGTCAAAGAGTGGCCACCCGCGTCGCGTCTTTTGTGGAAGAAGACGCGTTCTGGGGAGGACGATAAATAATAATATCCTCACTGAGAAACTGTAATTTCATGCTTCAACAAAAGTCTAATTAAGGAAAGATTCAACTCCGTGCGCGCACAGGAACTTGGGAATGGAATCAATCTGATCAGAATGAGCCAACACCGAAAGTTAGATCTCGTACGAAATAGATTCTAATAGGGTTCTGCCTCAGTGAGAAAGCGATCAAGACAAGATATAACATAATAATTTAAAAATGAATTATTACAGTGACACACAAAAAAAGAACAAGCTTATAATTATTTATAACATATCTGCCATTCATGTTTTTTGTCATTTTCGAGGTAGAAGTATCATAATTAAAAATGTATTCAATAAACAAACTACATATTATTGTGACACACAAAGAGCTTCCGCGAAAGTTACGCGCCAGGATTCGCGTAGGTAACCTACCCCCCCCCCCCCCCCCAAATGTACATTGTGTACTGTATGGTGATGTGAGTGGTGTGTTCTCTCAAAGATTTTGAGTAATACTAGTACTGTAGCAAAAGAATGTCACCCACCATGATCGATAGAGAGAGTTAATGCAATAGTAGTGATAAATGTTTGTTTTCTGCTACTAATATACTGTAGCGCTCCCTGCTCTTTGGCTGGTGCTAGAGTTAGCGCGAAAACACTGCTTCTTTTGTTGAGTAGCTACTACCGGTAAAGCGTCACCTTCTTTCTAGGTTCAATCAATATACATATACAGTACCGTAGGAGGAGGAATATAAGTGTGTATATTGATAATTTGATCTCTCATGGATGGACGACTTGATGAGTGTATTGTATAGTATTGTAATATGAAATACAACGCATTTTATAATAATTCATTTATTTTGAAAGAAATTCCTACTATTAAATTATAACACACTTCTTTTTTCTTCCTTCTTGTTCACTACAACAGGGCACAGGTTCAGTAAGTAGTAGAGTAATTAGTTCTGTCTCCAATAATCCACCTCACTCTCGCGGATCGAAACGACTTGAAAACTAGCACAATATTGCTACTACTGTATTGGGTTCGACGACGACGACCGTCCGACCGAAACGACCACACCACTGAAACGGGCATTGGATCAGTACAAACAATTCGTTCTTTCTTTTTTCGTACTTCTTCCCCCCCGTATACACAAATATTCTTATTCAATTAATTAATTCATCATCATCATCAGAAATAAAATTTAGGACTAGTACACTTGATATAATAATAGTGTATTGTACACGTCCACGCACACGTATACCCTCCCTTCTTCTTTTTCAAATCATAAAATGAAAAAAACATACATATAATACCAAACATATATAACGGATAAGAATCGAATTCGGTAAAAATAGGAATGATTCGAAATCGACTTTCGATACACTCCGAGATCCCGCCTCGATGCGAATCCTTTTTTTTCTCATTTCCTATTTACTTAAACTTTTGGGCTACAGCAGCAGGAATAGGCTTGTGTAGTATTGAAGTTGGTGGGTGGGGTAGCGATTATAGGTAGGAATAATGGAAGAACAGATTTCGTTAGAAAGGCGAGGAGAGAAGAAAAAAATTTATATAAATATATCACAAGATTCGAACAACAACAACTTTACATTACCTTCACGGGGATAAGTTTTGCAACTCATAACCCCACTCTTAATTTCAGTGATCAATCCGATCACTGGATAAAGCCATAATCCATATGCGATGATAGAGACAATAATGCTGACAGTCATTCCAGCTGTGTTGTATGCTACGGGGGCAATGGATACATAAAGGGACCATCCAAATTGAACAAGGATGAAGAAGACCACAGTACCAAGCATACATACACTGAATCTAAGTGCAGCAACGAGAGCGAAGATGGAAAAGCACATAAAAGGGCATAGATAACGATATGACTACCATCTCAGCTGCACCGTCTGTCAAATCTTGTTGGTTCTCGTCGGTCAGTCTAAATTGTCGCTATTATTATTTACAATAGCTACAGCCCCAATCCCCGTAGCAAAAATAATGATCGCAATGATATTCCAAACAATGCCTACTATAGAACCAGCGACAACAGCTCGACGATAGTCACACAAGCAACCACCTATTTATTTTTTGATTATATTTATAGGAAAGAATAGGAATGCAGTAGAGGGATTGATGATTTGAATGAGTCGGCAATTTGGTACAATCATAGAAAAATACAGCAGAGATACCAATATACGTCAGGTCAGGTCACGTCTACAGCATGCACAATTATGTACCGTAGTTCAACACAAAGACAAAGACAAACAACAAGCACACGTATTTAAATTATTATTTCAGAACTACTTACAGCATTTCGCTCCAATCTTTTCTTGATCTCTCATTGGAATACCAGTAGCAGCTGCGGCGACTGGAACAGCAGCGGTTGCTACGGGGGTTTCTCCTTTTCTACGTCACTCATGATGATTACTGATAGGCTGATTAATTAATTGGTTGGTTGGTTGGTTGGTACGATAGTGGAAGTTTTATGGTTTGAATGTGAAGTGTTTTGATTTGTTTCGTTTCGCTTCAAAAGACTTCAAAAATCAAAAAAAAGCAGGTGATGTTCTTTTTGTAATACTGTGTATACCGTATTCAGCGAAAAAAGATCCAGTTCAAAGAGAACACTGATTCTTGGAACCGAAACGATCGCGTCATTGGTCCGGAGAATTTTTTAAAACACGCGCCGGGCAAGGTAATGGCAAAAAAGAACTGTCAAATCTTTTTTAATCGAGCTAGTCAAGTTTGATTAGATTATTTCTGTGAAACAGTTGGAAATTATTTAATTTTTTTTTTAATCCATCCACAATGGCGCTTTTCCTCATTTTTAGACCATACTAGATACCACCAAACAATAGTCGGTACCTCAACATAGCTATAAATGACATATTGACCAAGGGGATTGGTCTAAATTGCTCTAAAATGTAAGTATTTGATGAATTTCTGATGAATTTTCATCAGAGATATTCATCGGTTACTAGGAAAATGCTTTAAACACAGGTTTTTTTTAGTGGGAGAAGAAAGGAAAGATGCGAAGTAATAATTATACAATATTAGCATAGAATAGTCGACATAATGCACATAATGCGAGTATCGATATCATTGCCATTCTTTTCCATCTAGAAATCATGTTTGCCACCACCGCACCACCACCATACTTTTGTAATAATCATAGATAAAGAAAAGTGGTTCGTTATTAACAACCTTTGCCATTTTCAATAAATATCATAGATAATATTGTAGAAGTGAGTGACTTCCATCGATTCATTTCATATTTACCTACAAGTACACCAAGATAGCGCTAGTCTAGCAAGATTGTGGCTCTATCGTTGTCGTACATGCAAACAAACAAACAAATAAAGAAACAAACAAACAAAGAAGCAGCAAGTCAATCCCCGTTCGTTGTAAAGTCTGGTCTTCCTCATTATTCGCATTGGAAAATGGATACCACTTTAAAGCTACTCTAAATCCATAGGTCATAATATATACGTGCATATTGCATTTGCTAATTTAATTCGAGTCTGATTAATTTTCTTTCTGTATATTATACTTCCTCCGTGCGTGAAAATGTCACGCGATACGTCCGAACACAATATCCGTTGCACTGAAGTATTCGAGCTCTAATTCTTGAATCCGTTCTTCTGACCAATGATATTGTTTCAAGCATTTGATCATGGTAGTAATAGTATAAATATCTGGTCCTTCTTTGATTTTCTTTTTTATTTCTTGAAGTATATTTTCTACCTCGATTGGAGCATTTAAATTTCCTGAATTGGCCCATGCATCAAGAAGGATGTTATATGTAAACAAATTTGGTTTCGCATTTGTGTTACCAGAACTATAGTCAGCTTTCATCATAGTAAATACTAGATTTGTACCCTCAATATCACCTCGTCGTGCATGAGCATCCATTACAGCAGCATACGTCACTACATTCGGTCTAATCTTTTTGTTGCAATCTTCGTTGTACATTGTTATCATAGTCTGTAGAATATCGAGAGCATGGCTTGGAGCTTTGGGTCGATTTGTTGACTTACTCCAGCAGTTAATGACAGCATTATAGGTGGCAGTACCGGGACTTTCTTCTAGATCACCATTATTGTACAACTCAATCATTTCCATTAACAGTCGTTGGGCCTCCTTTGGTGCATCGTGATTGTTGGATTTCGACCATGCATCGATCAGAATGGTATAGCTTTTTATATTTGGTGTTGCATTTTTGTTACCAGAATTGTAATCCTCCTTCATCCTATTGAATACCATATTCGTACCATCGACATCCCCTTGTCTCGCATACGCATCCATTACAGCGGCATACGTGATTGTATCCGGCCTCACAGCTTGTTGTTGGTTGCCATCTTCTTCTTCTTGATATTTTGCTATCATTGTATTCAGAATATTCAGAGCACGACTTGGACCTTCCGGTCGGTTGGACTTGCTCCAGCAATTGATCACCACGTTGTAGGTGATAGTATTGGGCCTCTCTTCCAGACCATTAATAATTCCCATTAACAAAGACTCGGCTTGAGTAGGTGCATCTGGACTGTCGGATTTTGACCACGAATGAATAAGAATGTTATAAGTTTGTATATTTGGTGTAGTATAATTGTTCATCATCGTAAAGACTTTATTTGCACCATCAATATCACCTTGTCGTGCATGAGCATCAATTATAGAATTATAGGTGATGGTATTGGGTCTTGCAGCTTCGTTGCCATCTTCATACTTCGAGATCATTGTGTCAAGAATACCGAGAGCACGACCGAGAGCTTCGGGTCGGTTGGACTTACTCCAACAATTTATAGCGCTGTTGTAGGTGATCGTATTGGGTCCTTCTTCTAAGTCCCCTCTAGCATACCATGCATCGATGGTGGCTACTAGTTTTTCAGCAATTTCTGGTATATCCTCACGGTCCGATTTCGAACAAGCATCGATCATCGCACTGAATGTGATCACGTTAGGCTTGGCACGTTCATTGTGTTCATTTTTATAATCATTGAGTTGCAGTTTAAAGACACCCATGGCACCATTATAATCTCCTCGACGTGCAAAGGCAGTAATAACACCAGTATACGCAAAAACATTCGGTCGAATACTAGACGGACGATTGTTGTGGTTGTTACTATCTTTTTTATAGACGGCAGTCATTTTGTTTAATATAGCCAGGGCTTGTTGTGGAGCATCCTTATGTCGTGATTTACTCCAAGTATTGATCACTTGTGTACAATCGATGACATCCACTGTTTGTCGACTCTGTCGTCCTTTATATCCTTTTATTAGGATGTTTTTATTTTCCTTTATGTTGGGATCGTAATATCGAAACATTTCTCGCAATGCCTGTGCCGCTTCATTTGGAGCATGTCGAGATCGTTCTCGTGACCATTTCCGAATATCGTCTCTCAATAATTGTATATTGGGTATGGTAGTAGTTTCTTCCTCTTCGTTTCTTCCTTTGTCGTCTTCTTGCTGCTTCCCATTATCATTATCTTCATTATTATTATCATTATCATTATTATTATTATCATTATCGTTATCGTTATTATTTGCAAAAAGTCTAAAATAAGAATAGTAATTATTTTTATTTTTATTGCCATAAATAATAAGAGATGACGAATGTAACGACGATGTAGGATTATTCGTATTCTGAGATAATAGCTCAGTATTTGTTATTGGTGTTGCTGTTGCTGTTCTCGTTATGGGATGATGATGATGATGATGACGATACACCGCTTTCGTCGTCGTCGTCGTCGTCGTCGTCGTAGTGAATGCTGCAACGTTATAAATCCCAGACGACGGCGACGATGACGACGATACTACTGCCAGCAACAATAGTAGCGTCCCCAACAACGGAAATAAAAGAAGGACTGGGGATAGGTAGAACTTGAAGAATAATGGCAACGATGCCATCGTCATCATATATTGTCCCTTCCTATTTATTTCGTTGCTAGTTATCCGGTCCTTCTATTTGTTTAATGATGGATGCATGCATGCGTTTATATCGTACCGGTACGGTACTGTACCAGGTATGTTGTTTGAGAAAAAATTTGGTCAGATCGCATCTTTCAAATTTTTCTTGTTGTGAAATGTGATGTTTCTTTGTGATGTTTATTTGTGGTTGGTCGTGGGAGAAGATTTCAAACGTGGGTCCTAAAGTATAGTGCAACGTGACGACACTAATTCTGTCTTTAGCTATGATCGTATTTTTCAGTCGTGTATCTCCTTCCACAGACCCTGAAAAATAAAAAAATGCAGAAGAAAATATATACTTGTACTAGAACGTTTCCTGCAACAAAAGTATCGAAAACGTGAGAAAGTAAACATCATGACCGAGTGGTGGAGTACAATTAAGTTCAAAGTTAGATGATCCGATCCCATCGACACTGCTATCGGAAGTCATTGTGTTTATTAATTTAGTTCAGCTATAGGCAGGCTGTACAATACAATGTACGGTATGTATAATAATATTATGTTGACAATAGTTAAAGTGTTAACGCTTGAAGCTTATGATGGCAATTAACAACAACAACAACAAACCGATCGAATAGTTACGTTTTAAACTCCACGTATCGTACGTTTATTATTAAATAGTGAACGGAAGTATTTACTTAGCGAATATGTCCTATAGCTTTTTTATCTTTGTTTTTGTTTTGATATAGTATGCCATACATGTTTGTGTGTAAAGGTGTAAGCATCGTAGTGATAAATCGTTTTTATAATCAGTTAGCAACGATCTTATCAATTAGTAACGATCTAAGGTATGGTATTTTTTTGTGGTAAGGAGTACGATCGTAACAGAACATACAAGCGGTGAGACAGCAAGACAAACAAACAGAAGTATTCTAGAATGAAGATGGTAACGAAACAAATAGTGAAAGAAAGCGTATATACACTTACATCGAATTCGTTCCCAAAAGTCGCATGTGCAGTCACGTTCTACGAGACGTCCTTCGGGAGGCCATTGAAGTTCAATAAATTGTGGAAAGAAGTCATCATCCCAGTATCCATGACTGCTTCTGCTGCTGCTGCTGCTGCTTCCCCCAATTCCGCCACCGAAATCGCCAAAAGGGAGTCCTCCGGGCCGGTCATAATCTCCACTCAGACCTCTTCCTAGGACACCCATATCTTGTGCCATCTGTTGGATCTGTTGGATCATGTCATAATTACCATTGATGTTACTATTTTCATCGGAAGAAGAACTACCACCCGTAGTGATATTCCATCGTGACAAGTATAGACGCAGGGCACTCAATGGACTGTCTCCGTTAATAGAACTAGATGGTGGCTTGTTGCGTTTCAATTCAGTCCTTAAGGAATCATCTTCGACTACTTCCATATTTAAAACTTCCAAGGCTCGCTTCCGGAATGCTTGATCAACATTCGATTCTAGTAGATCTTCATCTTCGTTACTAGTCCCATCGTCTTCCTCCAGATCCACGTCTCGCCATATATTAAACAATGTTCTTTCATCCTTTTCCCATCGAAGGTTTTCTTCGTCAACATTATTGAGATCGATGGAGTGCGGTATATATCGCCAGGGAATCCATTCTACGTTACTCTCTTCGTGATTAGGATTTCCGGATCTTGCAAATGCAACCCATCGTTGAGCCATGTCGTGTGCGGTTTCTTCGTCAGAATCTTCAAGAAAGTAATCCCCAAACATGTGTCGCAATATTTGTTGAAACCGTGAAGTATAGTTCGAGAGCTGATTAGGTAAAGGAAATGATGATGAGGAGCAAGATCCAGTCGGTTTTTGTTGTTCACATCCACTGCCGTCGTTCTCGTTTTCCTCATCCTCGTCATCGCCATCATCATCATCATCATGTAAACACCCTGATATGAATGAATGAGGTCGGTATATGGATATTCAGGTGCAACCGGGGCCTCCTTTTGGGCAATAGAGCTCAATGTACTGTAGTCACTCCGAATTATATCCATAGATTCAAACACATACGGAAGCTCTGCGGTGTGACAAGACTTTCCCCAACATTCTGGGAATCCAGCTTTGAGAGAGATGGACAGAGAAACAGAGAGGAACAAAAACCATACTGAAGATGAGAAATGAAGTTTACACCATGCGTCACAGAGATAGAGAGGCAGAAAACAAAAACAGAGTATGTTCTTCTACAATATTAGTATTACATACGAATGTGAGTTGGTTGGGAGAAACGATAAACGTAAACGTTGTTCCGATTATCCTGGTTGTTGTTCCGATTATCTTGGTTGTGGTTTGTCCTTCCAAAGGATCGTTTTTCGTTATATCGATACTTGCTTTTCTTGACACGTTGTAGACTCAATTGATGCGCATACATCCAAGAGGGGCACCTAAATAGGTAATCAGTAATGATTCGACTCATAACGGGACGATAATCCAATGAGATCTTAGCTGCCTCTCTCAATGCTCGTTCCTTAGCCTTTCGCTTCATATTGTCTAGTTTTTGTTGTTGACGTGATTTGACTTGTTCGGGATCTGCTGATGGTGTAAACGCATGCCACCATCTCTTGAAATCCTCGTCACCATTTCCTTCTTTTTCTGCATCCTCTTTTTGGGATTTGTTTTCTGTTACGTTTCCGCCACTCGAACTTCCCCCTCTTGTCGTCGTAGATGTATGTAATAGTGTCCTGTATTCTTCCTCGAGTTCTTGTTGATTTTCCAAAAAGTATTGCTTCTTCATTTCCTCTGAGACTTGCTTTTCTGCCAAGGCGGCGGCATCGGCTTCAAGTTGTGCAACGTATGGTCGATAATGTTTGAGTACACGCGGGGCTGAATCCTTAAACAAAGCTCCTACAAACATCCAATACACTGTTTTGCTCATCGTTAAAGGGAATGCACCATGAACGAACAATTCTCCCTCATGCTTATTAGTACCAATGATAATAGGAATATGATCTGGCACTAGATTCAAATTGTGTAATGGTTGTGTAACATTAACGGCAAATTTTGTCTTCGATTCGCGACGATGATTAAATCGACTTCTAGAATTGCTATACGGGTCAGTAGAGAAGAGAGACCGTTCTTTTCCCCACTCCTCTCTTCGTTGTATCGAATATGACGACGATGATGATGATGATGATGATGATGACGGAGCTGAAGTAGGAGCGAACATTGGCATCTGCTGTGTAGTATGTGAACCCGATGTCGTTAAGGTCGGTCCCCATGCAAAAAAGTCACCTACGCTTCTTGGGATACCTAGAACGGCCAAAATGTAACAGGAACGGGATATTAGTCAAGAAAGAAGCATTATCTCGACTCATCACACGATACGATATGATATAACAATATAAGACAAAATAAGAAGAACTTACCCATCAAACTGGATTGTGCCCGCATAATTTCTTCTACAGCCTCTGTCCTCATACACTCTAAGTCACGACAGTCGACGGTCCGACGTAATGCATCCCCTAAAAAGTCTGCAACGACGACACTACGAAATTGATATCCCATTGGATTAGACTGTAATATAGCTTTATGAAACAAACCATCATTCTGCATTTGTAAATGTAATCCAATCATAACAGCCCCAGCCGATTCACCAAATAATGTAATACTATTTGGATTACCACCAAAACTTTCTATCCGTCGTTTGACGAAGTGTAATGCGGCCCGTTGGTCCATCTGAAAAACGAAAGAACAAAGAAAAAGGAAGATGAAATGAGCGAGAAATTAAAAGAATACATAAAATGAATGGATCGAATTCTCTTATTTCGATACATACAATATATTATGATACATAATATAGTAAACGTAACGTACCAAACCATAATTACCATTCAGACCAAGTTCATTACTAACTAAGAACCCTAATGCACCTAAACGATAATTAACAGTAACAACAACTACACGTTCTTCTTGTGCTAATCTACGTGCATTATATTCTGGTCGATCTCCACTACCCTGTTGGAATGCACCACCATGTAACCAAACCATAACTACCGAAACAAAAACAAACCAAAGAATTAGCATTTGATACAGGGGCAGAAGGGACCAAAGTTAAAAAAAAAGAGTGAAATAAATATATATATCCAATATCTACCGTAGCGTACTTACCAGGTAATAATTGCGATGGTGTGGTGGTGGTTTCCGATGCTGCTGCTGCACCTGCTGGTGTAAATATATTTAAATATAAACAATCTTCGGACATTTTATTTGGATCCGCAAAGGGATTCATGATAGGATCGACTATCTGATAACAATCGGTACCATAATTCGAGGAATCTAATATTTGTGGTGACCACTTCGGTGGTTCTTGGGGTGGTGCAAACCGTAAACTACCTACCGGTGGTGCTGCGTAGGGTATACCACCAAAAAAATCAACACCCAGATTATGTGTCCGTGTCCCTTGCACTATCCCTAATCCCTGTAATGTAACACGTACAGGTATAGCTGAATCAGAATTAGAATTAGAATTTGAGTTACCAGTAGATGATGAGGATGATGATGATGAACTTGAACTCGAACTCGGAGATGAATAAGAAGAAGATTCATAATATCGATTCTGATTTTGATTTTGGTATTGATTCTGACTTTGCTGCTGGGCATAGCAGCATGTTGTTGTTGCATTATTTGAGAATATTGTTATAAAAATAATAGTGACAGGAATATTGTTGATGATGATGTTGCTGTTATTTTTGCTATTGCCTTGGGGGAGGAGGATGCTGATGCTGATGCTGTTGCTACCTTTTTGGAAATACGTTCTGCTTTACGTACTTTACGTTTAAATTGCATTTGTTCGGTTATTTTCATTAATTCCTCATCTGTTTGATTTGGATTGACTAATTTATTGATACGTATCATTTGATTTCTTTTTTCACATTGATTAAAATGTTTACATTCAATACCATACTTCAATGCAGTATCTTGTATTAATTTGGAGGATTGTTGTCGTGTTACAATACGTTTGATACCAAAAGTCACTAACGCTGCAAAACAACGTTTGCAGGGTGGAATTGTTATATAGGCTGTACAATGTTCAGATGTTGATTGATTTCGACGACATACTTCCCCTAATGCATTAATTTCGGCATGTATATCACTGGTACATTCATTATTATTAAATAAGGATGTATTCGTACCGATCCCTAATATATTATCATAAAATTGTCTTTCATCAAAATCGGTAATAACAGCATTATCCTCATCTTCATCATTATTATTATCATCATCTTGTTCTTGTTCTACTATTTTCAGTGACGATGACGTTGCTGCTACTAATTCTGCTTCCGTATTATCGTTCTTGTCGTTGTTACTGTTACTGTCATTTTTGTCCTTATTGAAAATAATATTTGTATTTGTATTTGAATTTGTTGGTGGTCGAACAATTAATGCACCCATATGACCCTGTTGACCATCGGCATTGACACTACGTGTGATTAAAAAAACGATATCCATATATAATTCATCATAGGTTAATAATTTTGGATTCGGTTTCCATCCATATAATTCAAATCGATCCTGTAATCGTTGGAATGCTGATGCTGATGAAAATGATGATTCTGGTGAAGAAGAAGAAGAATTTAGAGTAGGATACTGCTGAATAGATGCAGCGGCTGCGTTGGTGGTATTGGTATCTTTCGTGTCGTTGTCAACGTCAACGTCAACGTCAACATCATCGCCAGTAAAATCATCGGCAGCAGCAGCAATCGCCGACTTGTCGATGATTTCTTCTTCCGTCATGATACTATATTTGAAATATTCAATTCTCTCTTGCTTTGGTTGCTTGTGATTTATTTTTACAAATCACAACCATTTTGTATTTCTGTCGTCATTTCTATTTTTTGTTTTATATTGTTTTGTGATTGAGGAGTTTTTAAAAGAAAGATCCTGTCCGTCCGTCCGTCCGTCCCCTCACTCATAATTCACAACAGGCAAAAAATTGAGCGAAAGATATACAGTACAGTTTCTACTGATTCCCCCCCCCCCCCCCGACAACATCGCGAAGATCTTTACTAGTTTGACACACACAAACGATCGTGATACAGGATTGATTCTAATAGTCTTACTCTTCGGACTGTAAGATTCATTCTATTATGACTGTGAGGGTTGGCTATTCACTTCCCTTGAAAGACTGCTGTGGTTGTTCTACCAGGCTATTCACCCTTCTTGAGTGCGGACCTACCTACCTTACGGATGGTTATTACTCACTTTCTGTAGATATCTCTATTAATATTGATATTGCTGCTGCAGTACAACGGTTGTTCAAACGCAAAGGGTTGTTATTAACACACTTGTTTAATTAGTCTATAGTTATTACAATTCATCATTTGGCTTCTTGATCTGTTCGCAAACGTCGTCCTCCTCCTCCTCATCATCATCGATTGGCTCGACAATACAACCCCAACATATGAATAAACGATTTGGATCATGTTTCTTCTGAACGCATTTGAGCCGATCAACAGTCGATTGCTTTCCCCACACCAGCTGTTGCCACGAGATACAATCCTTGCGCGCCTGTTTAAGTGCTTCATACGTTTTTTCGGAATCATTGAGATCAAAAGTTACATCACAACCTTTGGTCCAATTACTTTTTTTCGGACCTACCAAAAAATGACCACTGTGACATAGATCAGCCACGGCAGGAAATTCATTCTCAACGCCAGTTCCAGTCTCATTAAAAATGTAGCTCCAAAATGCATCATAGGTACCAGGTATCGTTTGAGATTCTGCACCAGCCTTCAACGGTGGACCAATATTTAAATACATGGACCCTGTGTCATCTCGTTTTGCATAGGAAGCTCGTCCATCACTAGTTTCGGCCAGTTTTCCTCCTGTTGCAGTGTACCATCCCCCATCTTCCCAAAGAATTCAATAGATTTTTCTCGGTCTTTCATAATGACACTTTTTGGTGGAATTAGAGCAGCAGCATAACCATAAGGAGCAAAAAACGCATGAGGCGTATCTGGTGCATCTTCGGGTTCTACATCAAGAAAAGAAGCATTAGTCCACATCTGGAACGGATTACTTTTTCCGGTTCCATCAATTGTGCTAGAGTCATTGTCATCTCTGCTTGTTGTTAAATCAACAAAATCATAGAAAGTCTTCTTCACAATCATCTTCCTTCCTCACTAAGTCAACAAATTCATCGCTAAATTTAAATTCTTTCAATTTGGGTTCATTATTGGATACAATAATATTCCAAGCTTTCACGATGTCTGATGCAACACCGTCGGAGTGACATATATGATCATTTATCGGGCCAAAAAAATTTGGAATAATGTTACCGGCACTTCCACAACTATATGCAGCTTCATCTGTCAAACCTAACGCTTTAGGATTCTCATATAAGTCAATGAGAAAGTGTACACATATTTGATCCAAAAAATTTGGGCTTCCCCACTATTTGGTGTTAGTTCATCTTTAAATCTTGTTGTAATATCCTTAAACCAACCTTTTCCAAGATCAACGAGGTCATGGTGTGTACCTGGAGAACCGACAAGTTCAAGTTGACTAGCTACAAAGCTGTGATTACACCATACGATCCACCACCACCACCACCACGGACAGCAAACCAAAGGTCATCAAAATCGGGAATATATTTTCCCGAGCATTCAACCCATTCCCAGTTTGCAACTTCTACTTCATTAGGTTTGGAATTGCACCAACCCAAAACTTCTGTTGTTTGGGGAGTGATTTTTCCTGCTTGTATCGGCATCGTCCAGTTTGTTGGCCCAAAACGAACATGATGTCCGGTGGGTAAAACCATTTCAAGTTGAACGATATTATCTAGCGGTGTGCCAAACTGTCGGCCGGGAGTATTACCAGAAACACCTATATGTGGTTGCAGAAAGTTGTACAGTAACAAAAACAAATTAGTGAGCAACATGATAAATCTGAGTCCATACGTAAACATATTGAATGCATCCCTTACCTCCGCATAGAATAAAGCCACCAGCGCATCCAACACTTCCGGAAGAACCTGAGATGACTTGGTACGTGGGATTGATTGTATTGATCCTAAGGTTTTCTTTATGCACAGCTTTCAATACGTCATTCCAAATCTGTCCACCTCCAACATGTATCATCGCCTTCTTTGATCGGGATTCGACAACTTTGCAGGCAACATCGACCAAATCTTGTGTGGTTAACTTTTCTTTCGATAGGGCAACTTCATCATGATCTTGGTTGCATTCAACGATCCCATAACTTGGTGTCATCGTATTATCTCCTGATGCAAATACGGGAAAATCTCTCATGTAGATGTTGATAGTGTCCTTCTGAGTGGAGCCACCATGATTATCATGTCCGGTTGATTTGATACTAATTCCAATTTTGTGCTCATTGGCAAAGTCAATCGTTCTTTTGATATCTCCAACACTTTTTGGGGAAGACTACTAGACTAGGTAGATTGAGACGAACTTCGTGAAGATTAGTCTCTTCAAATTTGGGCACTTCCCCGTCGAATCCGTAAGGCCAAATGCATCTCTCGTATGCACAAGACAAATAATCAAGGCATACGCCATTTTCTTTCTTCATGAGCTCGTAGTTGCTAACCTTTGATTCAGAAGGAATCAAAATGTTATCGTCATTCTTAAAAGAAGGCACACATTCATCGACCCATTTCTTACCCAAACCTTCGGAAAGAGCCGAAAGATTTGGAAGCACTTCGTTGGAAGTCAAATCCGACTGGAATTCCTTCCATTCTCGCATACTGATATCCTCAATGTTACCCAAAGCAGCATTGGCGTACCGCAGTGCAGTCGCAAGGTACAGCACAAAAACAAATTGAACCTTTGTTATCATCATTCTTTCGTTATTAACCCAACAAAAACCTATAAGAACTTAAGTCGGTATTATTTATACTATGACAACGATGAGCGTGTAGTACCGCTAATCTTTAAAATACGAGGTTATGCTAACCCTAAACATTGTCGCATTACTCGATCCTTATTACTAGCTTTGGTCGTGTTTTTTTCAATTTGCACTGATGATGAAGCTCGTTTTCGCTTTTCGCTCATTATTGTAGTATTCTATGAAGCTATTCGCAGATGTTTTCTTTCTCTTGTGAAATCATGTTGCTTTTCGCTCATTATTGTAGTATTCTATGAAGCTATTCGCAGATGTTTTCTTATCTCTTGTGAAATCATCTTTACCTTCTTCGCTCTACAGAATATTGCGTGTCAAAGTGTCAAACTGAGAGAAGATTTCGATTCAGAGGAGAAATGAGTGCATGCCAAAGAAAATTCTTTAGTGTGGCAAGTAAACTTACTTCCTATGTGTTGATCAATGAAGAAATTTTTCTCCACCAAACATT
>FMBT01000143.1:0-39733 GCA_900095095.1 Fragilariopsis cylindrus CCMP1102
TGTGCATTCTGGGCCATTTTATGTCTATTCTATTGTTCCCCGTCCCACTACACCACCAATATGGCAAATGATTCATGCATTGTTGGTGCATTTTGACCATATGCATATATTGAAGGTATCTGGGTGTTGAAACCATGGTCCAATTCCTTTTTTTGATGTTGTGGCAGCCTATTTCTGAATGGTACTTTTGGGCATGGAAATATGACATGTTGGCCAAAATGCAATGTTTGTGTTCTGGAGGCAAGAAAAGGTAAATATGAGGGATCATGACCCTTGGTTCATCCCTATGGGTATGAGATGGATGACTGGGTGGTATTTTGGTGCACCTTGCTGGTTCTGGAACCTAAGGAGAAGTTATTCATCTTATTATTTACCTAAGGAGAAGTTATTCATTCTATCTTATTATTCAAAGTTGTTTAATATTCCAATAACCAACTCCACTGGAGAATTTGTGAGATAAAAATGATACCAATCAGAATTACTTTAGTCAAGTGATGATGAACCACCAGGGATGGTAGGAGGGAAACACATTCAATCTGTCTAGTGTTTCATACCAACCTACACCTGGATCTCTTGTTCACCTAGTTGTTTTTGTGCCTACCACAACACAAAATAAGTTTCTCTTCAACCGCAGGACAAAAAAGTGGTAGGAGGGTAAACAAGGTTCTCATACACTATGTGGAGGCTACTGCACCCAACCAAAAGAAAGTTCTCCTTTGGAACCATTTCGAATAAGAGATTTTGTGGTGCATTTTGCTCAAAAATATGACTATTTGCGTGCATACCTCCACACCAAAATCAATTTTCTCTTCAACCGCAGGAACAAAAAGTGGTAGGAGGGTAACACAAGGTTCTCATACACTATGTGGAGGCTGCTGCACCCAACCAAAAGAAGTTCTCCTTGGAACCATTTCGAATAGAGATTTTGTGGTGCATTTTGCTCAAAATATGGTTATTTGTGTGCATACCTCCCACACCAAAATCAAGTTTACTCTTCAACCCAGGACAAAAAAGTGGTAGGAGGGTAACACAAGGTTCTCATACACTATGTGAGGCTGCTGCACCCAACCAAAAGAAGTTCTCCTTTGGAACCATTTTGAATAAGAGATTTCTTGGTGCATTTTGCTGGAAAATATGGTTATTTTGTGCATACCGCACACCAAAATCAAGTTTTCTCTTCAACCGCAGGAACAAAAAGTGGTAGGAGGGTAACACAATGTTCTAGTATACTATGTGGATGTGTGCACCGACCCAGAGATGTTGTCCTCTGCAACTCTTTCAATTGAGATATTTTGTTGTGTGTACACATACATTTTAAATCCCTAAAATGTGTGCTGTGTGTGAGTCTACATTGTGAGATACCAGTAGGCTAACAAGACTAAGGAATATAACAGTATTCCATCCAATAGGTCAATTGTAAACTTCATAGTTTGATTTTCCAAAAAAAAATTTAGGTGTATATACTTGATGCTAAAGTTGTTATTATATACTACACTAACAAATACTAGTAAAGTTTTTTGGGGGGGGGGGTTACGATTTTTTTACCCCAAATTTATTTTTAATTTGGGGGCCCCTCTATGCTAATTTTGGGGATAGTTAATTATAACCAGTTAGACTTTTAAGAACTTAAAAAACAGTTAATTAAACACACTAGTTTCAACGAAAACCCCCGAATTTAAAAGTTAAAGTGTGTTGCCTGTACAGTACACCGGTACAGATCCAGTTCCGGGTTACTAATACGAAGTAGATTGAAACTCAACGCATCAAGCTTATTCGTAGCACGTGCTAGGAATCTTTTCACGTGACACCACGGCGTGTCTGTCACGGGTACAGTACAGAACCACGTTTTACAGAACACACACCACAATAGTATATGAAGTTAGCAGTTACTTACTAGTACTACGAAGTAGTACTGGAACCCAAGTACAAAGAGTGTCACGTTAGTGACCACGGAGAAAAAAGAGAAGAACTAAAAGAAAGATACATAGTAGAGAGAGCAGGGGTATAATTTATACGGTAATAATTTATACGTGTATAAAATAGTGAGGAGAGAGACATTAAAATTGTCGCATATTATTTGCATTCTATTTGAATTCAATTCCAAAGAAGAAGAAGAAGAAAGAAGAAAAAATGACGCCACCTTTTGACGGAGGTGATGATACAAAGCCTCTATTGGCAGCAGCGGGTGGTGGTGGTGGTGGATGTTGCTCTTCCAAGACCTGCGGTTCCGCCTCTACCTCCAACTATGGAAGTACTACTACTAGTACTACTACTACTACATGTAGTAGTAATAAGAAGAAAGTGTTAAGTCCAAAGGCTCAAAGGAAAAAGACAATGCTGGTAAAAGTAGTGGGGGATTATTTGGTTTTGTATCCATGTTTACTGATACCGATAATGCACGAACGAATATGAGAGAATGTTGTTCCACCGGTACCTGTAGTGAATGTGTGAAGGAACAACAACGTTTATTAAAATTAAAACCATCTGGTGATAGTACTAGTAGTTTGAATGAAAATAATAATAGTTGTGGCAATCCCTTATCATTACCTTGTAAGAAAAAAGATCGTGATTTGTGTCCAACTCATCGGAAGGTGGCATTAGATCCGAATGTTGGTAAGGATGGATTAACCACGGTCCGATCGACAATTATTTGTAAAGGTATCTGTTGTTCGTCCGAGGTACCAGAATTATTAGAAATATTAGAACCCTTGCAGGGTGTGGCGGAAGTGAAAATTAATGTACCATTAAAGCAAGTGATAATTGATCATGATAGTCAAATTATCTCCGCCACACAAATTGTCACACTCTTAAATGAAGAATTATTTCCATCGACAGTCCAACGGGATGGTGGTGCATCGTTACCCAGTATTGTCCGATCGACCTTTACCTGTAAGGGTATCTGTTGTTCCTCCGAGGTACCCACCATATTGGAAATATTAAATCCCTTTGAGGGTGTTGTGTTAGTGAAAGTTAATGTACCAGTTCGGAAAGTGATTGTCGATCATGATTGTAAATTTATCTCTGCCTCACAAATTGCCAAGATCTTAACAGAGGAATCCTTTGAAACAACGATTGAATCGGATGGTGGTGCTTCCACGAAGGTGGCGGGTGTTGAAGGACGATCGAAATTTCATGTCAGTCAAATATGTTGTGCTAGTGAAATACCACAAATCCGATCCGCATTAGAACCATTGCAGGGTGTGAAAGGGTTAATGGTCAACGTCGCCACCAAGATGGTCTACGTCGATCATAGTACCAATGATATTAGTGCCGATAAGATTAATGATGCCTTGAACGACGTGGATCTAGGTTCGACGGTGAAGTATGATTGTTATAAGGATGCGGGTGGATTTTTAAGTTCATTTGTGATGTCCAAGTTTTCAATTCTACCCTCCTCGTCGGACTCGTCCGCGGCGGATTCCAAAAGTTATTTGAAAACATTCGACAAGGATCAAGTGGAAGGGTATCAACTAGATAAGAAAGCCAAGACTATTACTATTATTCATAATCCACTGTTGATTTCAGCGGATGAGTTAAAAAAATCATTATTAGAAAAAACTGGATTGAAAACTAATATTGAAGAGGATGGCAATGAAGGAAAAATTTGGGAATTCCCACAAACTACTGAGGAGGATGAAGAACAAAAATCGATGGATGGAAGCGCATCCCTCGATTCGACCGAGTGTCGTTATTTGTGGTGTATTCTGGATCATTTCGATGCTTTCCTATATTGGTGGAACTTGGTAAGTCAAGTCAGTCCGTCGTGTTTTTTTTTTGTTTTGTTTCGAACTGGGACATTCCCCCCCCCCATTTAAGTCCATATTATATTGTGTGAAAAAACAATTCTACTAACCTCTAGAGGAACTTGATTAAATGAATAATCTTTTACATTATTTATTTATTTATTATGTCAACACTACACAACAGGGCATATCTTTCGTATCTTGGACTTGTATCAATTGTGTTTGGTATTCCACCGATTGCAAATAAAGCATTGCGTACAGCTCGACGTGGCATGATCGATACGAATGTTCTGATGTTCCTTGCTGTTGTCGGTGCGGTATGTTTGAAACAATTTGATGAAGGTGCTGCCGTTACATTCCTTTTTTCAATGTCGGAATGGTTAGAAGATCGTGCGACCAGTAGAGCAAATGCTGCTCTTACATCTATCGTTAACCTCAAACCAGAACGTGCTAATATCATCCAACCAAAAACTAAAGAACTTATTGTTGTACCAGCAACATCAGTTCCAGTGGGTGCTATGGTAGCAGTGAAGAGTGGTGATAAGATTCCATGTGATGGTGTTATAGCGGAAGGTACATCGACGGTGGACGAGAGCAGTTTGACTGGTGATCTAGACCAGTAAAAAAAGGTCCAGGAGATGAAGTCGTGGTGGTACTGTCAATTCTGGTAACACTCAAATTGTGGTTCAGACTACTCGTACCAGTGACGATTCGGCTGTTTCTAGATTAATCCGGCTCGTCGAAGAGGCACAAGCCAACCGATCCGAGACTGAAAAGATTGTTGATTCGTTTGCTAAAGTATACACTCCCTGCGTTGTAATTTCGGCTATTTCCTTGTGTACTTTTCCATGGTTATGGGGTGATGAGATTGGACGGGATTGGATGGCACGTGGTCTATCCTTGCTTGTGATTGCATGTCCATGTGCTCTCGTTATTTCGACACCAATTTCGTACGTCGCAGGACTTGCAGCAACGGCACAGAATGGTATTCTTGTCAAGGGTGGGGTCCACTTAGAAGCGTTGGGGCAACTCAAGCATGTATGTTTTGATAAAACAGGAACACTCACGGTCGGTGATTTCAAGCTACTAAAACTTGATGTGATCGGAAAGAAGAACAAACGTAAGGACGTTTTGCAGTACCTTGCACTTATGGAAGATCGGGCTACTCACCCACTTGCAAAATCTTTAGTCGACGGTATTAAGGCAGAGGGCATTACTATTCCTACTTCTCTATTTGTGAAGGATCATACTTTTTTGGCCGGAGAAGGTGTTTTGGGAATCATCAACGACTCGAAGGTTTATGTTGGAAATGAAAGATTGTTCCGTCGTCTGGGAATGTTTGAAAGTATTCCACTCGAGCAGAGGAAAGAAGTCGAATCATGGGAAGCTATGGGTGGTACTATTGGTTTTATGAGTATCGAGAACCAGGGTGTTGTTTGTGCCTACTGCGTTGCTGATGCACCTAGACCGGAAGCAGCTCAAGTACTGAAAGAATTGGAGGGTATGGGTATCAATGTAACGATGTTGACTGGTGATAAAAAAGAAACTGCATTATTGATCGGTAAAAAGATAGGATTGGCGGAGAGGAACATAAAAAGTGAACTCTTACCAGAAGAAAAACTTGCTCTCGTCTCAGAAATGAAGATAGAAACGGACGATGTTAATCCACTCTTGGCTTTGTTCTTTTCTAAACCGAGACTCGTTTTGATGTGTGGAGATGGCGTTAATGATGCACCAAGTTTAGTTGCAGCTAATGTTGGTGTTGCTATGGGTGCCGGAGCTGCATTAGCAATGGAGACAGCCGATGTAACATTAATGGATTCACATCTTACCAAGCTGACATATAGCATAAAGATGGGAAGAAGTGTGATCGGAAAGATTAGACAAAATGTTGTATTTTCTATTGTTGTAAAATTGGTTGTCCTTACATTGACGTTAATGAACAAGGTTGGTTTATGGGCTGCCATTGGAAGTGATGTCGGATCAATGATTATTGTGACATTGAATGGTATGTCACTTTTACCAAAGAAGAGAGCGACAAATAAAGGAACTGATAGCAGCAGCACGATAACTGTCTAGGTATAGTAAAAATCCATAAATTCTTTGTCTTTATTTAAAAAAAATTACTTTTACTGTATTCGTAGTATTCAATCATTACATTTATATGCCCACTGCTGTGCTACACACTTACGAGAATCCCGCTCGTAGATCTAGAAGTCGGTACTATCTAGAATGTATTATCTGATAAGAAAACAGTGATTCCTTACCTGATCTAATGACAATCGACGGTTAGGATCCTCCTCCAATAAACCCTCCAATAGACATGTCAATTCATCTGAAACAGAATCAGGAATTTCTAAATCGATATCGGGAGCCCCACACATGAACCCAAACCCCGATGACGAATCATCACCATCGTCATTATTGCCTTCACAAGGCAAATTCCCAGTAACAAGTGCATGGATCAATACCCCTAATGACCAAAGATCAACTTTGGATGTATAACAACTTACTCCATCTTCAATTTCTGGTGCCATGTATCCAGCAGTACCAATTTCTGTTGTTTTTCTTGGTTTATTACTACAAGATCGTGTTGCGATACCAAAATCTGCGAGTTGAATAGCATCATTTGCTGTGACTAATATATTTGCTAATTTGATATCTCTATGAATGATATTTCCAACTTGTTGTAAATATGACAGTGAATGTACAATTTCATTAATATATCTACTTATTCGTGATTCCGATAATGCACCCTCCTTCTGAACGATTTGTAATAACGTCAAAGGACAATATTGTAGTACCAAATATAAAAACATCGGTTCATCATTATCAATATCGTTGGTTTGTCTATTATTATGTTCCGGAGGAGTGTAATAATAATGTCCGTAGAGTTGAACAATACCATTAGTCTCAGCAGTAGATGACGATGAGACGACGATGATAGGTCTGTATGGATCTCAAGTTCACGTTTTACATAGTCTTTATTGATACTGTATCTGTAATCGATCTGTTTCAACGCGTATACCTCACCAGTGATTTTAGTCGTTGCTTTGAATACTGTCGCTGAAAAACCTTGTCCTAACTTTTCTAATACATTAAAATCAGCGTGTTGCCACTTTCGAAGTCGTCGTTGTTCTTGTAATACTTGCACTTCTATTGCTATTGGTGCGACAGCATCTACGACGGTTCTTTCGATCATAACCTCATCAGCTGCAGCATCCACACAATCATCTGGTGATTAGTGTTCACTTGAACTTTGTCGTCCGAAATTATGATGTTAACGGTCTTCTTTTCTTTTTTGATACTACTAGGTTGTGGTAACGTCATTGTAGTAGTGGAATTGAGGTCGAGAGACTGCAACAGTGGTCGCCCGTGGGATCGGGTCGTCGGTGCCATACTGAATGAGGTTGCTCTTAATCTACAAGTTGAAAGTATGGTATTGTGAAAGAAGATTTTTAATTTCCCTATTTTTATCATTATGTTTTGATTTTTCAAATCAACGTAATTAACGGCGTTCTTCCGTTCTTTTATAATTGCCCCGCGCCGGATGAGCGAACTTTGATCACACAAAAAAATCTCAACTTACTTTTTCGATGCCAAGAAGAAAACCTAAATGCATGGTGTTGATGCTGTTAATCTTCCACGCTACATTTTCCATTTCTTTACACCCCTGTACCACTATTTGACTTTACACATTATTGTACTACAAATATTGATAGGCCGTTTGACTCTTACTTCTATTCTGAACTGAGAACATGGTTCCCACGCTCAACGCACCACACAAAATGCAGCTGCTTTTTCGGGAGTAAAAAGGAA
Source organism: Fragilariopsis cylindrus CCMP1102 (assembly GCA_900095095.1). Classification (NCBI taxonomy): domain Eukaryota; phylum Bacillariophyta; class Bacillariophyceae; order Bacillariales; family Bacillariaceae; genus Fragilariopsis; species Fragilariopsis cylindrus. Next base: position 7,563 of record FMBT01000143.1, read on the forward strand.
CTTCAAAAAAAAAAAGACAAATCATCACAACCAAAACAAGTACCAAAGGAAACCAACTGTCATAATTCTCATATTCAGTATTACTATCCTACAGTATTTCCGCAACACCAAAACTTTTCGACGTCCATTCCCATTTACTATTCTTCTCTCCTTTCTCTCAACAATCGCAACAGTAGCAACAACTAACTACAACAAAATGAATGCAAAATATATTCTTAGTCTTCAAGTTTTTGTTGCATCCTTGGCAATCACTCTAATTCTTTTGGCAATTACTTCAAGCTTTACGCACCCGACGAGGATTCTTCTAAAAGTGTATATCATAATGATTATTACCTTCCAGATGATGATAATAATAATAAGGCTGACGATGATGTGAAGACGACTTTGATGATGATGTCAATGAAGGAAGAGGAGACACGAATTTTATCGTTGGAATATAATCGATACCTCCAATCATCAAAGGTGAAGGAAACAAAACAGGATAATCGTCATCATGAAGATTCTTCTCCTCCACCCGGTGCTTCACCCACTACTTCAAATAATCAATACTTTCATTACGATGACACACCTTCTAATCATCCGTCCTCGTCTTCCGTAGTAGATAACAATGATTCTATCCCATCATCCACGACAACTGTTTCGACTACAATGCCTACAGTTACGATTCCTCCTACTTCCTCACCATTCCCCTCATCGACATCGTCTGTTCCTAGTCTACGCCCTTCCTCGAATACAAAGACTTCCACCGGGGGTAATAGTTCTCCCCCAGTAACATCGTCGCGGTGACCATTCTTCCGTCCTCATCTGGAAGTATTATCTCTACTACACGTAGTGAAGATAAGGATACTACTGATACTACTAATACGACTGATGACAACAACAATAACGTTCCAAATAAAATCGGCGTGGGGGAAGTTCTCAAGGAGAGTTTGAGAAAGAAATCCATATTCCTTGGTAGTATGGCATTGTTAGGATTGGTTATATTTGTTTACTTGTTACGCAACTTTGGTATCATCAGAATCAGAGCCATCAACAAAAAACGTCAGCAGTGGCAAATGCTGTTTCATCGAATGATAGCAGTAATAATAATAGACTCCCCCTTATCTCCCTATCTAATCAAGGATGAATGAATGAACATACAGAATAATTGAAGTAGAAGAAAAGGAAATAAATAGAAATAATAACGTTTCAGACCATTTATACATGCTACCACGACGTTTAACTGCATCTATATTTATACCAAGAGGGATGTATGTTTTATAAACGATTAATAAGAACGAGCTACATAAACAAGCCGATGGAAGACAATAGAAACTAAAATACTATATCTTTAATTAAAAATAATCTTATATAAAAGACTTTATTTTTTTACGTACTATATATGATAAGTATATTTGTGTGTTCAATTCATAAAATGAGACGAGCTAATCGTTTGATTGCTTTACATTAAGATCACACACACATTCTTTCGTTCTCTCTCTTCCCGCATTGTTGTTTTCGTTTCGTTTCGTTGTCAATTCATGGTTGTTGTTTTTGTTGTTTATATTTTTTAAAATGGAGCGGATGGACCAAATGGTAATTCATTACCAGGTGTATAATCACGATCCACACCTTCACTCGAGATAGCAACAGTACGAATAACACCACCCGAGGATCCATCACGTGTCATCGCATGTGCACAGGCTTTCTTGGCCAGTGTACGTGCCTCCTCTTGTGTCATCTCCTCTCGAAATTCGGCATCTAATAATCCAGCCACAAAGATACTACCACTGCCACCGGTGGCAAAGGGTAATTCTAAACACGAGCCACCTAAGGTAATAGTATAGACCGATCCACCATGTACTGCATCCCATCCAGCAATAATGACACCCGCTTGGAGTTGATCTTTATTATTATAAATCAATCGACGCATTAAATGTGCCGCAGTTTTTACGGTTGGTTGTCTACCGGTATCTAAACTGTTGTTGAAGGAAAAGAAAAGCCGTGTACCATAATACAATTCCGAAACGAAACGAATGCGTTGGAGGGAGAGGGAAAAGAAAGAAAGAAAGGTGAGCTAGATGATGTCAAAAGCAAAAATGAAACCGTTTTTCGTGTCGAAGGAAAGGGGGTATTCGTATTCATCATTCATTCGATTTTATAACTCTAACTAGAAACTTACGCCCATGAATTTAAATAATAATGTACATAATCTGTTAATGCTTGTGTATCCGCTGCACTACCACTGCGGCAGGCATAAATATTATCCGATAATTGTACTAATTTGTCGGACACACGATTTGCCACATAGGATCCAGTGGAAGTTCTGGAATCCGCACACACCACCACACCACCCTTGAAGGGTAAGGCCATAATTGTGGTTCCTGTGGATACTTCACCTGGTTTTAAACCATAAGTACATTGTTCATTCATGATTTGCAAGTCTGTCATCTTTATTTGTCTTTTTGTGTTTGTATTTGTACTTGCGTTTATCTATTTATTATTATACTATTATAAGTTTGCTTGTCGTTGTGTAATGTGTACTTAGTTAATAATCTTTCGCCATTGTTGTTGAGTGCAGATTACTGCTGTCGTTGTTTTCACGTGAAATCTTCGACATTCCATAGCTTTCGAAAAATAAAACACTAAGCAAGTACTTATATCTACACTGGACCAAGCAGAAAAACAAAATTGAGTTCAGTCATGACTGTGTTGAGTTCCTTCGACCCAGCGCTAAATCTTTACGATAAGTGCGTTTACTAAAGTTACTTTTTCATCATTGGCAACAACAACAACAACAACATTCTTTTTATTGCTGCTTTGCTTATCGTACTATTCACGAGTGACTTTATCAATACTATCATTCTTTACTTTCTTTCTTACTGAATAATAAATTCTATCATGTCAACTTTTCTATTTACTTCTGAATCTGTCAACGAGGGACATCCTGGTACGTTTTATTCTTGTTAGTAATTCCATTCAGACATTCTCGTCCCGCCGCTTTACTTTTTTTTCTGTTTCAATCGGGGGGGGGGGGGAGGCTTCTGCTGCATGAATCCCTACGTCATGTGACTCCTAACTGAGGATGTTCTCGGTCGGGATTTTTTGAATTTAACATCATCGACAACGATGACGACGACTTCAATTGAATTCGATTCGACTTTGACTTTGACTTCCATTTCACTTTGACTCATTTTTATTTATTCATTTGCGATGCACATATAATATATGCATGTATATACACACAAAATCCACCATCCATCCATGCACAACCAACACACAAAATAGACAAACTTTCCGATCAAGTTTCGGATGCTGTTTTAGATGCATGCTTAGCAGGTGATGAGGCATCACGTGTTGCCTGCGAAACATGCTGTAAAACTGGTATGGTCATGATTTTTGGTGAAATTACTACCTCCGCTACTGTGAATTATGAACAAGTGATTCGTGATGCTGTGAAAGATATTGGTTATGATGATCCTGCGAAAGGTTTTGATTACAAAACATGCAATGTTATTGTTGCCATTGAAGAACAATCACCGGACATCGCACAATCTGTGGACGCAACTAAGATGGAAGATTTAGGTGCCGGTGATCAGGGTATTATGTTTGGATATGCTACGGATGAAACTGAAACATTAATGCCATTAACACATATGTTAGCAACTCAACTTGGTTCGAAAATTACCGAAGTTCGTAAGAATGGAACATGTGATTGGATTCGTCCCGATGCTAAAACACAGGTCACGTGTGAATACAAAAATGATGAAAATGGTGTACCAATCCCTCAGCGTGTCCACACCGTTGTTATTTCCTGTCAACATTCGGAGGATGTGACACAGGAACAAATTTCCAGTGATTTAATGGAACATGTTGTGAAACAAGTGATTCCTGAAAAGTATTTAGATGATAATACTGTTTATCATTTAAACCCATCGGGACGATTTGTCATTGGTGGTCCACATGGTGATGCTGGATTAACTGGACGTAAATTATTGTGGATACGTACGGGGATGGGGTGGACATGGTGGAGGTGCATTTTCTGGTAAGGATTCCACCAAGGTTGATCGATCTGGTGCATACGCAGCACGATGGGTTGCTAAATCATTAGTTGCTGCTGGACTATGTAAACGTTGTGTAGTCCAATTGAGTTATGCAATTGGTGTTGCACATCCATTGAGTGTGTATGTCGATACACACGGTACAGCAAAAGAAGGTATGACCGATGCTGATTTAATGACAATTGTTGAAAAGAATTTGATCTACGTCCCGGTTGTATTATTCGTGATCTAGAATTACGTCGTCCAATCTTCCGCAAAACTGCTGCATATGGTCATTTTGGACGAGAAGATCCTGATTTTACATGGGAAAAACCAAAAAAGTTGGAACTTTAATTTGAATCTTTGAAAATGAAACGGAATTCATTGTTATTCTCAAAATGAGTACGAAGAAATAAATAACGAGATAAAAAAATAAAATGACAGAAAAAAAGAGAGCGACTTAAAAAGAGTTTGGGATAAATCGTATATGCATATTGAATATGAAAATAACTTGATGTGATTAAATTTAAAATTAAATACCAATTAATCAAGTAAAGACTTCATTCTTTGTTTTCAATGATTACTTACTGTTACTGCATGATGTGTTGTTGTTGTTGTTGTTGTTGTTGTAGTAGTCAAAGATAATAAGAAGTAAGTTAAGCACAATGATGATCATTGTTGTCTTATCGTTGTTGTGATCATTATTTTAGATCATCATATCATCGCAGATGAATAGATGATATATTTTGCCCATACAAGCTATGGCAAATTGATCTTCCCCCTTCGCACATCAATTTTTCCTAATCAGATCTTAAAAAGTTCTTTACTAGGCATGCTTAATAGTAGGGATTGACTGATTGAACAATTGATATTGATATTGATATTGTTGTCGCTGCTGTTACTGTTAATGTTGAATTTGCATGATTTGAGTTTTTCTTGCAATCTATACAGGTACAGTAAGAAAACTAGTTATGATGTGTTTGGATCTATAATACATACATACTATATATATACCACCAGAGATTTGTGTGTGTTGGAAAATTATTGTTCTTTATTTTGTTGTGCATTGCTATTGGTTACCAAACCACTCTACACATATACATGTGTCACCATCTGCAACAACACTTACTCTCCATTCATTTTAGTAGAAGGCAGTACTACAGACTAGTAAAACATAGAAAGTTGGACCCAATGTCTAATGAAACCATACTACTCTTTTTATGAGGGTACACTAAATACTGCAATTTAAAAATTATTGATCTGAAACTAAAATGAAAGAAACGAGAAACCAAATGACGGAATACAATAATCATTTTCACTGGATACATGAAGGACTATTACCAACCAACGCTAAGTTTTTCTCCACCAAAGATTTCGTTTTTGAGATTCGACCCAATCTTTCCAAAGGATACTTTGCCTCCTTCGTATTTGGGTGCCACATCCAGTCCTCCTCGGACAATGGGTCTCCAACCATGTCGATAAATCAATTCCACTACCATGTCGACAGCTTTTGGCTCCCCAAAAACTTCAACATCAGGACGACCAGGGTTTTTAGGACCCTCCGGCAAAATCAGTGTCCAGAGAATGTGCTTGTAGGTACCGACCCACTGAGTGGAGGGGTCGTTGAGTTTTTCCTTGTGAATTAGGATTCCTGCTTGGGGACCATCTTTTGGTAACCCCGCGCCATATCCATCAGGGCGACTCATGAAAGGGTTCGTCATGTCGAGAATGACTTTTCCTTTTCCTTTAATGTTCGATGCGACAGACGAGTCTTCCATGATAGACCAGGCTTGTTCGTACATCGTCCCAAGGACAATCATATCGGCCTTTGAAGCAGCCGCATTATCTCCGGCATGTAATTTCCACTTGCTCGTTAAACTTTTATTTTCGGGAGGAGGGACACAATAATCTCCTTGCGACCCAATGGCGCCCTCGACTTTTTGCATGTATCCCTCGCCCGATTTGAGTTGATCAACAATACCTTGCGCTTTTTCCTTCTTACGGGAACACATTGTGACGTCGTAACCCGCGTTGGCCCATGCAGCACAAATATGAACTCCCATTCGACCTGTCCCTCCTATCACGGCAATCGTCGGGAGTTCGCTCGGATCACGATCTGCTGGACGAGTAGCCCACGGTCCCTTTGCCATGATTTTTTTGTGGCTAGGTGCCTTCGAATAAATAGATGAAAAGAACAGAGAAAGGAAAAGAAAACGCAAGATACGACGAGTCAAATACATTTTTTTGGAACAAACACCCGGAAAGGAAAGCGAAAAGCAAAAATAAAAAAAAGGTATCATACTGTAATACACAAATGTTTCGTCTACAGTAGTGGCGGTCATTAACGATTTTCGAGCCACATGTTTTGTCGCGTCGCGTCAAGTACATTCCATATGTTAATTGACCACGTCCACATTTATTAGTCACATGTTCTGTTTTTTTTATTATTTCTTTGGTTCGTAGTAGTTCGATAACTAGTAAAAGTACCTGGGGATTGAACACTTCAGACAGCTAAAAAACCTGACAGCCAAACACTAGTAAAATAACTAGTAAAAGTACCTGGGGATTGAACACTTCAGACAGCCAAAAAACCTGTCAGCCAAACAATAGTAAAATAACTAGTAAAACTATCTGGGGATTGAACACTGGACAGTGATAAGTGAGGTATAGATGACGATTTTATTCGTACTGATTCGATGACGATGGGAGTTAGTTGCCCATGACGAAATAATAGGAGGAAGAGGCACATAAACACAACAATCAAACGGAATCCTAAACATAATAAAAGACATATACTTAAAATTGAAGCTTATTATGAATAATTATGAGTACGAGTATGATGCAGAAGATGAAGATGAAGAAGAGAATGATTTGATTGTAGAAACAATAGAGGAGGAGGAAGAGGAAGAAGAAGAAACAACGGAGGAAGAAGACGAAGAAACAATAATAGATGAAGGAGACATGAGCGACGACACGGAAACAGAAGACAAGGATTTGTACATTAGAGAAAGGAAAAAAAAAACATTAAAAGAATTACAACAAGTATGGAATTTTATTCATACTTATCGTATGGATCTTTGCGATGACAATGAGTTCCTACTGGAGTTGGAAGCTATGGAAAATTGGATTCTTTCCGAATATTTACATCTAGATTCTTCTCGATATGTTTCTCGAAATATATATCGCAGTGATCCAACACAAATCACTCACTTTTTACAGAAGCAATTTCAGAGGGGGAAAAACGCATGGTGGCAACCACATGAATTCAAAGAACAATACCGTATGACTAGTACTTCATTCAAAAAATTGCATGACATGATAAAAGATCATAAAGGATTTCAACAGCATAAAAACGGACGAAACCAATTTTCGTCTAAATATCAGCTTTTGTTTCTTTTGCAATATATAGGAACAGAGGGGAATGGGATGTCGAATCGTCGATCTCGAAATACATTTCCAAATGGAAAAGGAACATGTGAAAACATGAAGGATCGGGTAGTTGATGCAATCATTGATTGTTGTGATGAAAAAGCATACTTCTGGCCTGATGAAGATGAAAGGAAAGAAATTGCTCATCATTTTGAGAAAAAACACAACATTCCCAATCTCGTATGCATTGCGGATGGTACACTACTTCCACTTGCATTCAAACCAGCACGTGATGACTTTCCTGACTTCAAGGGTAGAAAACTGTTATACACATTAACGGTGATGATTGTGAACGACCATTTACTTCGTATTAGATATTATAATGCAGGATGGCCTGGTAATGTTCACGACGAAAGAGTATTCAAAAATTGTGATCTTGCTCGTCATCCTGACGACTATTTCGATGTGATGCAATTCTTAATTGGTGATTCTGCATTCACACCCCGTCCATTCATGGTTCCTGTATTCAAAAAGAAGACTGGTGGGTTTCTTTCGGCGGAGGAAGAAAGGTTCAATACAATACTCTCACAAGCAAGAATTCTATCGGAAAATTGTATAGGTCTGTTAAAAGGAAGATTCCCATTCTTACGATCTATTCGATGTCGTATCACACGCAAAAAAAGATCCTTCAAAAGGGTACTACGGTATCTTCGTGTGTGTATTATTCTACACAACTTACTCATCGGATGGGGAGATGACCATGAATTAACATGTGGGGATGACGACGAATATCTTTCTGACATCGATGCCGATAATGAATTAAATAAAGCAACACCACCAGAAGCTGGTGGTGATAGAAGAAGAGATCAGTTGTTCCATTGGATGATGGAGCAAAATATACAACCTCGACCACGTAATTGTAGTCCATAATAATTAGTAATGAAAAGAATACATAGTAACTATATTTATAATATTCACTTATTTATTATTGCTGTAAATAAAAACTATTATATATAATATATTACTACTATTTATATTCCTATTAGTATTAGTATTTATATTATTATTTATATTGCTATTCGTATTAGTATACACATTATCATTCTTATTCAAATTTGTTGTCATCGTCATCTTCGTGTGGGTTATCATCTTCGTCACTCTCAGCATCAACAAAGGTTTTGAATTCTGGAAATAATCGAAGGATCTTATCACTTGAATACCCCCTTTTTTTTAGATCTTCATATGCCTTTAGTTGATTCATTTTAAACTCAAATTTAGCTGAATCTTCTTGAAGTTGCACTTGCCTCTCTTGTACAGCAATTTCTCTTCCTCTATGTGCATTTTGTTTACGTCGATGCTTCTTTAGTTCCACGAAACTATTGCCCATCACTTTAGCTATTCCTGCAATGGGACTACCGGCACCACCTATTCGTCCTTTCTTCGACGAAATACTTGCTGTTGGACCGGCCTTTTTATTCTTGTTATTTGTTCTCTTTTTTGGAGTACTAATAATTTTATGGGATCTTCTTTTGTTATTGTTACTGTTGCTGGTGCCTTCATCAATCGGAAGTACTTTGTCGTTGGTGTTCGTATCTGAATTAGTAATTGTATCGTCGTTATCATTGCCCCCATCACTATTAATATCACCGTCCTTATCACCATCATCATCATCATCATCATCATCACTATGTCACTATCTTCACTGTTGTTGTCGTTGTTGTTGTTGTTGTTGCTATTGTATGATTCATTATTACTATCACTATCACTACTGTCACTTGACAATTGTAAACTACTTCTTTTGTCAGAATTAGAAATAGGAGTGGCACTTGCACGATCTCCAAAAATCGGTTCTAACTCGTCCCAGTATTTGAATCGCTTTTTGACAGCACCAATAAAGTCACTACCAGACTTCTCAAGACCCGAACCTGTTGCCTGTGTCCATTCATAAGCATTATTGTAGTTATTTTTGAACGCAGTAATCTTTTGAACAATATCATTTACTTTTCGCTGTTTCACAATACCAGCAGCAACAAACTTAGCAGCAATTTCTTTTGCAATTGCCGCCTTTGATGCTCCGTCAGAATTACCACAGTACCTAGAATAGTTCCCTTCCTGTGCTAACCAATCAACGAGAATAGTCTCGGATGAAATAGGATCAGTCACACCATTTTTTCCGTCGGCACTCCATGCTAAGTTTCCATGCGGATTTTGATTGAAGGCTTTCTTTGCTCTACCGTAGCATCGTTTGGTACATGCAATTTGATCGTAAGGTGCATTCAAACATCTTGGATTGAAATGAGGGTAGTTGTAGCGCGCTAAAAGCGAAGAAGTATAACATGAAGAATGCTTTTTTTTGTCGTGATTATCTACTTGCCAATAAAGACACTTGATGATGTCTTCCTCTTTGTTGATGCATACGCAGCCGGTACAACATTTTACTACCCCGAACTCATTGGTATTGTTATTGCCAACAGGTTTCTTTTTAATATCTAGAACGGGTTGAGTGGAAGCAGTAATAGTATTCATTTCGTGTTTGTTGATGGTAGTAGTAGTATGAATAATAATATATAATTAATAATGTTTGGTGGTAATAAAAGAAGAAGAATTTATTTTTATTTGTGAAGGAATGCAGCGTCAGACAACTAAAACATGTGACTCTGACAACTCATATATGGTTTTCGGCAACATGGATTGACTCATATACTTTAGTCGTCAGAAGTTGCGAGATTGCCGGCTCGTGCATTTCTATTGGCTAAAAATTGCGCGAGGTTTCGGAAAGTTTTGAGACTGCACAAACATGTTGGTCGAAAAATCGTTAATGACCACCACTAGTGTAGCTAATCGTGATTTTGACTCTTTAAGTATTACAGTACTTAACGAATCCGGACACCGTAGCTGGACTCATTCCCGCAGGACTCACACGCCTGCGTGCAAACAGAATCAAGAAGAAACTAACGGAATTTTCACGCCCTCGCCGAAAATGAAAATTTCTGTTCCTCACTTTTTTACTCGAGCGATGCCTACGTGTATTGTATCTCATTCAAAACTCGAAAACAACATCACGTCTCGTGCTGTCACACAATCGATCGATCATCATCATCATTGTCATCAATTTCATTTTCTATCATTCCAAAGTTTCGACTATAATAATCCATCAAAAAAAATCACCATCAATTCACTAAACATATACTATATCAGCAAGCAAATCAGCAAACCTCCCATCTTCACAATTAAAACAAAAACAGGTAAGCAAGCGCAGTGTTTGCTTTCGTTGTCGTTGTCGTTTCGCCGTTGTCGGACGTCGCATGGTTTCATGACGATCGTGATGTGCACTAACGTCGCCTTTTTGCCTTCTGACTATTATTGACATAAATCGTTCATATTTACACTAGATTTCAATAAAACAATGAGTGGCTCCGTGTTGATTACGAAAACTTAGTCGATACATCGTTTACCGATTCCAATCTTTCAATTCGATCGAACGTGCGACCACGATGGGAACGTAAGCAGCGTCAACAGCAACAAAATCGTGATCCGCATCGTCTTCCTCTTTCGTCCGCTTCCTATAATAAAGGTGGAGGAGCTAGTGCAGGCGATAGATTTATCCCGAATCGAGCTGGAATGAATGTTAGTTTATCAAAACATCGGTTGCGAGAAGACTGTTCATCATCATCGTCGTCATTGCCCTCTTCGGAAGGTGGAGAATCGGAGGAATCTAATTCAGTTTCCGACAATCAGAAGGTCGTTTCCGATGCTAACAAGGATGAATATTCGTCTCGGTTGAGCTCAGCTTTATGGGTGTCGACGATGCAGCCAATAGTCGTATCATGAGTTTCGCGGAAAAGGCTCCTGTTCAAAAAGGAGATACCGTCAACAACTTAAACATCTTATACTCGGCATCAGCTTCAGCGACACAAAAGAAGACCAACACAAAATTAGTCAGCCGCTCGATTCCTTCCGCACCTTCACGTGTGCTGGATGCTCCCGATTTGATGGATGACTATTACCTCAATTTACTTTCTTGGAGTGATACAAATGTTTTAGCCGTAGCATTGGCAAACACAGTCTACTTATGGAATGCTGGAACCGGCGACATACAGGAGCTATGTACATACGAAGAAGGAGGGTCCGTAGATTCGCATATTTCTTCCGTTGCATGGGTCCAAGAAGGAGGTGCACATCTAGCCGTGGGAACATCGGGTGGGACGACCCAGCTTTGGGATGTCCACGCGCGTAAGCAACTCAGATCGATGGATGGACATAGTGATCGTATCGGTTCGATGGCGTGGAACCGTCACATACTAAGTAGCGGAAGTCGCGACACAAACATAATCAACCACGATGTCCGCGTTGCCCGTCATGCAGTTTCTACTCTTTCAGCTCACAGTCAAGAAGTTTGTGGATTGACTTGGAGTAACGACGGTGAGATTTTGGCGAGTGGAGGGAACGACAATCTTCTTTGTCTTTGGGATGCTTCTGCTTCTTCATCAATGTCAACCAGAATGGAACCACGATTCAAGATGACTGATCATCAGGCTGCAGTTAAGGCACTGGCGTGGTCTCCACATGAACGAAATCTTCTTGCCACGGGAGGCGGAACTGCCGATCGGTGCATTAAATTTTGGAATTCACAGACTGGTGCCCTACTTAATTCTATTGATACTGGCTCTCAGGTATGTGCATTGAAGTGGAACCCTTTCGAAAGGAAATCTTGTCAAGTCATGGGTATGCAGGAATCAGATTTGTCTCTGGAAGTATCCGTCAATGGCTAAGATAAAAGAATTAGAAGGTCATACCTCACGTGTATTGCATCTGGCGACCAGTCCCGATGGTAGCACGTAGTATCTGGTGCAGGGACGAAACCCTACGGTTTGGGAAGTATTTGCCCTCCATCAAAGTCCAAACCGTCAGAAATGTATGGTAGCACGGGTATGCCATCCAAGATCAAATGGACATCTCAAATTCGTTAAACAAGAACAAAATAAAATGAACAAAGGCATCCTCCTAGTTTGCTCTCGCATCGAACTAGTAGAAGGAAGGAGAGAATATAATTGAATAATAATTAGTCAATAAGCATCATGAAGTACCGACCGTAATCATCAATCTTACCAGGCAAGACGAAAGAGATAGTATGGTATTTTTATTTGACTTCACATACGCAGGCTACACACACACACACACACACACATATATATATATATATATGCATACATATACATACTTTGAGACGTAGAGGCTTCTAATGAGAAAGCCGAGTGGAATGGCAGACGGGACAAATTCGTAAATACTGTAAACAAAACGATTTACTTAGCATAGCAAACTTAATAATTTGAACACACTATAGAATAATATATTAATTTAAATAAAGATGGAGCAATTGCTGATCTGAATAGCTATGTCGATGATAAATAGATAAAAGAAAATGAATGAATCAGGGAAAACTGAAATGTATGAATATGGAATATAATTTTGAAACATTAATTACGTATCATGTAAGCTAAGATAAATAGTAATATCGATCGACGCGACGGGGTTCGCTGCTTTATATTAAAATGGGATACACAAAATTGTCGTTTATCGTTGATCATAATAATTTATATTTAATTCAATTTTTAGAATATTATAATTTCAATAGTACGACAGTCTCTCTCTCTATCCAAAGTAGCATTTTCAAATGATGTAGAATAGAATAGAATCGACGGAGGCTTCCTTATCTTTATCTTCCCTTTTTACTTTCTCGAAAATCAGAAGAACATGTCTTACATTATTGTATTTGATGATGCATATTTTTTTTGATGCAGTATTTATTATTTATTTCTTATTCTTCATTCGATTCTTTTTACGTCGTTTCCGTAACTTATGTTTATTCATTGCCTTTTTTCTTCTTTTCAGAGTACTGATAAGATATAATCCATTCTCCCACAACTCCGAAAAGATAGAACTTACTGTGGATGTTACTGTTACTGTTCTTGTTAACAATGCATTCGAAATAAGAAAGGATTATTGATAGTTCTACTACTATTCATTATTACAGATAATAATGATGATGATAGTACGCCGTAGTGTTTTGTTGACGTTGTTGTTGTTGCTGTTGTTGTCGGTAGTGGTGCACCAATCACTGCATTACTATTCGATACTGCTGTTGCTGTAAAACAGCGTAATACACCACCTTGATGATGAATTATTGATGGCGCTGATGATGATAATTTCGTAATACGACAACTCTGGCGTTGAAGTGTTGCTGTCGTCACCATCACCCCTGTCTTCTTCTGACGTTGTAAAGTTTTCAAAGCAAACATAGTAGTAGTAGTAGTAGTACTGGCAAAGATTAAAGAAAGCTTCTCTGTTATGTCTCGTTTTTATTTATTTATTTATAGCACAGCGTCCCTTCTTTTGATTTCTGAACCAAGACGTTGTATATCATACAATTGCACAACCGCTGGCTGTCGAAACAAGTTTGTATGTTGATGTTGTTGTTGTTGTTGTTGTTGTTGTTGTGTGTTGTGTCGAATCATCGCTATCCTCCTTTTTTTTATTGTTGGCGTCGATGTTTTTTTTAATACAACGACGTCTTGAATTGTCGCCGCGCGGTTCAAAAAATCGACCACATACTTTCTCTGAACCCCCCCCTGAAGTTCCTGTAAGGACTAAGCTAGTCTTGGAGGAATGCGAATTGAATGAAATCAACCGAATTCTTTTGTGTTACTGAATCACGACGACACGTTATATAACCGGTATTAGGCAGTATGTTCCCGTTTTAGCTCTACAGTATCCACGACATCTCCTATTTCTATATTCCTCATTCTAATTGTATCAAATCACATCAAATCCTCATTTTCATTCTTGACTCTTGACTCTTGACTTCACGACGAGTACAAGTAAAAGTAACAAGCAATAATAGCTACTAATCACATCATTATTAGAAAAAAAAGACTTCATCATGGCCACTATTGTGAAGGACTTACCACCTCCTCCTGAAGAAGAACACGAAGACGTGATAGAAAAAGAAAGGTCTTCCCGGAAGAGGCAGGAGACGAAGATTTGGCTCGTAGATTACAGGCAGAATATGATGCTGGTGTAGAAGCAGCATCTTCCAATAACTACGACGGCAATAGTGATAACAACAACAAGAATAATAATAATCATAATCATAGTCGTAACGACGACAGTGCTACTACGGCTCATCATCAATCCGTGGCGACGCTGTCAAATCCATGGGAATTCGATACGGAACAAAGAAACTGTTCCTATTGTCAGGACGAATTTAATCCCTTTAATCGGAGACATCACTGTCGACTCTGTGGGAAGATATTTTGTAATAAATGCAGTGATCAACGTTCCTTAGTTCCACCATCTTCGATCGTACTGACACCGAAAGATGGAAAAAAAGCCACACCACCGCAATCATCATTGAATAATCCACATCACACAGAATTTAATGAGCTTTACACCAGAATCCGATCCGGATCGAATGCTTACTATATCGATGACGATAAGCAACTTCTATATGGGAAAGGTCTAGAAGAAAGGTAAGAACAACAACAACAAATAGGTTTGATGTAATATACTATTCGTGATATAATATTACTTGCAAACCATTCACTAAAAAATAAATCGTTTTTATTTTATTTATTTTCTGTTTGTTTTGAAAAATTAATATAAATAAAAAAAGGTTTCAACTGGCACGTGAACCGCTAAGGGTCTGTACAGTGTGTTATGAAGAGCTTCAACCACTGCAAGAAGAATTACGTACGGCCAATAGTAACGCAATGAGATTCAATCATATCGATCCCACCGATCCAAAACGATTCCTTAATTCACCTCTGGCATTTACACTCGGTCATGAAGTTCGAAAAGCTGCGTATACATTGAGTAATTTATTGCCATTACCAAAACGGATGGGATCCATTGTAGATGTACACTCATCATCACGCTATGCAGCAGCAGCAAATACTAATAATTTCTTAACGGGTGATGAAAGAGATATGCAACAATGTAAAGATGAATGTGCGACGCTTAGTCCGAATTTTTCAAACTTCGACGGTGTACAGATTCCAGCTCGATTATTGGAGGAGGCGAAGGGAGTGGCGGTGATGACGGTAGCGAAGGCTGGATTTGGACTAGCTGGTATCGAGGTCGGAACGGGTTAGTTGTGGCACGGTTAGGTGATCATCAGCAATGGAGTGCACCCTGTGCTATTGGAGTGGGTGGGATTAGTTGGGGTGCTCTGATTGGTGCCCAAGTATCGGATCATGTATTTTTGTTAATGACGGATGCCTCTGTCGAACTTATGTTCAATAATAATGGAAATTTACAACTCGGAGCTGATATCGGTGTGGTACGTGTTCGCAATAGGTCCTATATATATATACAGGATATTTGAAAGGTGTCATGGATGTGCTGCGCCCATTTTATTCTCACTTCTTGTTCTTTTCGACTCTATTTTTGTTCTTTTTCCCGTTGATTACAGGCGATTGGTCCTGTAGGGAGAGCTTTGGAGGCTGATTTCGCTGCTGCACCGGGAGCTATGGCACCAATATACACATATTCACTAAGTAAGGGACTATACGCCGGCATTTCACTCGATGGTAAAGTCATCGTGACACGTAATCGTGTGAACGAAAAATTCTACGGAAGGGAGGTAACTGGGTCACAAATCTTGACGGGTGAAATCCCATCGCCTCCTGCTGCACGGCCTTTGTACGATGCATTGCAACGGTGTCATGTGTATGCAAATAATGGTAATAATTCTGCTCTACGAAATCGACCTGCTACGACTCATACATGCAGGGCTATCCTGAACAGCAGCATCTACATCATCCCTATTCTACCTCTGTCAGGAACCAACATCAGCAACTAAATAATAATATGATGCAGCAACAACAACATTCACTCGATTACGGGGATCCACTTGATTCTGGTGGAACCATGCCGCCAGCAGCCAACGATCAGCATTCGTATGCTGGCACAACCAGTGGAATGAGTGATATCACATCAGATCCTGGTTATTGAGAATTGAACCGGACACTGAATTGCTTATTTCAGAGGTGCAAATAAAAGGCATGATACCTTTGAATGTACACTATTATTGTATCATTACTTGTTTACCATTACGTAACTGGTACTATTTGACTAATATACCTAATACTAAATTTTATTATATATTTAAAAATACAGTTTTTATTATATTTTCATTGTAGAAGAAAAAAACAATGATCATATTTTTCAGAAATACATTAAACAAGCGAAATATTTCTTGCTCGCTAAATTTGTACTTGATCTTCTGACCGGGGGGATCCTGCTTACTCGAAGTTGTGCGTGTTATCATCAGAGTCTTGTAGTCATCCACCAAAAGAAGCAGGAAAATCTCTCCTGTTGAATATCTAGTAGCACAGTATTGGTCGGAATCGGTTCTTCAGAACAAGAAATACACATACAAACTTGTTTGTTGTGTGTTTTGAATACCGCACATGATTTGATTTGAGATGGTTAAAATCAAACGATAGGTGCAAGATCTGATTGACTTTTCGCATCCTTCAAAACGACACTCGACCTGGATATTGAATCCATATTGCAGTATTGAAAGTCAGAGTCAGATGAAGTATTAGTAACAATCTTCCTTATTCTCGAATTTCTCTTCTCTGATGAACCATCTCCCTGTAACTTGAGTTGTATTTCTTCAAGTGTCATGCCTTTTGTCTCTGGAACCTTGAAAATAATGAAGATAAGACCTAATAGAATAATACATGCAAAGACGACAAATGTTGTCCCCCATCCAATCATACCTTGAATTATCGGAAATGAAAATTGCGTTAAGAATTTCGCAAAAAAGTTAACCTCAACAGACAATGCCATTGCAGATCCACGTATTTCTGTTGGATATATCTCACTTAATACCGTCCACGATATCGGTCCAATCCTATTTGATAACCAGATATGAAAACAAGCATGCTCCATAAAACAATTTGTTTTTTCGTATCACTCAATGCTCCACTCGAATTTTCATCCCAACCCCAGAAACCATACGACAAACAGCTAACAGAAATCAACATTATTGTACTTCCTGCTGCTAGTAAAGTTTTCCGACCAAGACGATCGACCATCGATACAGTAAATGATGAAACAACGCCCATTATTGTTACTGTAATGATACTAGTATGCCCACCCCAACCGGCTGCCTCAAATAGTACTCTAGAATATGCCAATACACATGGTTGACCAGAAAATTGTTGTGCCAAAAGTAGACCCATACCAATTACCATAATATTACGATATTTTTTGGAACATAAACTACCCGGAACATCATCATCATCCTCATCAACGTCATCGTCAATACTTTCGCCTCCACCACTACCACCACCACCATCACCAATCATAGCACGATTGTTGCTGCTTTTAATAATGCTATTGCTATTACTTGTACTACCGCCACTTATAACAGAATCGGAATCTTTTATATCATCCATATCATAATCATCAAATGTTGCGCCATTTTTGTTCTTGGCGATATTACGTGTACCACGACAACATATATTATTAATAGAATCAGCCATTTTTTCAAATTCATCTTCTACGTTGCCTTTATAAACAAATTGCATTGATTCTTTTGCTTCCTCATGATAACCCTTTAATAGTAACCAACGTTGACTACGTGGCATTTTAAATGTTAATATCAGCATTGGGACTGCAAATAGAATAGAATATCCATACAGATCTGTCCAATTTGCAGGATAATCAGATTGCAAGTCACCCATCAGCATCCCAACAACTATACCAAAGACAATAACAGTTTCTTTGGCAGAAACTAATGCACCTCGTACATTCGATGGACTCATTTCTGCCATATAGGTTGGTGCACCATGCATAATAAAACCGACCCCTGCACCATATAATAATCGTCCCATGAGCAATGAAGTGAAACCCCATCCAAATCCTAATGATGTATATTCATAGGAATAGTACTCATCACTACCATCACCATTTTTTGCATACCATTTTGGTGGCCATTGAAAGACACTCGTCGTGGCAAGAATTGTTCCGGACATCACATTTAACATTGCACCCACAATATATAATGTGCTGCTATACGTATTTCTTTCCGTCTACCAATGGAATTCACTAAAAATGTTAATACGATATGTGAACCAATTAATGCACCAAATGCTAAACTGGAGATAAATAATCCTTGTTGTAGTTTAGGAAATTTATGCCACCAGTTATCATGATCACGATCCGCTAACATCATCGATAAGACAAAAGATGTGGCACCAATATCATATCCGTATAAGAATCCTCCTAAGGCTGGTGCTAAAAAAACTAATGCTAATCCACCATAATCAATTTGTGGTTCACTATTCGGTGGTATTGTTGTTCCAGGAGGAGGAGGAGGAGGAGGCGAAGAAATAGATTGTTGTTGTTGCTGTTGCTGCTGACATGCTACGTCCTCCTCCTGCTCTGATGTTGTTGCTGTTGTTGTTTCGCCTGTCATTCCGTTATTTTTATATTTATCTTCGACTGCTATTGATGGCATTTCATAATTGCAATTGGATTTGCCTTCGCCGGATAGTAGTGTCGGGGAAGACATGTTATATAAATTGAGAATTTTTTGTTCCTAAACTACCACGACGGGAAACGAAACGAAACGAAACGATCTATATATCTTGGAGATACGTAGGAGGAGTAAGAACACTATATAACCTCTCTATACTATTAGTGTATCAGCGCAGAAACAGATGATAGGGAGATTATATACGGTAGGGTATTCCTAGATATCTGATGTATGTTGTTGTTGTTGTTGTTGAATTCTGTTCTGTTTGGGATGAAAAAGAAATAATAGCGAATGAATCGCTGACGACTCGAAAATTAAGATTCACTTTGCTCTATGCTTTGCTTCGATCGATCGATCGTTACCAATGATGTGTTCAATTCAATTCAGTTCAATTCGATTCGATTATTCGTCGATAATGCTTTTTTTCTCTCTAACGACGAGTAGGAGTGCTACAGTATTCAAAAATATGGAAGGAGAATGTGTCGTCCTTTTTTTTGGTAAGGGGTTCGTGATCGGTGTGCCTCTATCGGTTCATCGGTTCTCAACAACCCATACATGTATGTGTAATACTTCAAGTATGTAATATCAAAAAAAAGAGAAAAAATGAGGCATGCTGGCTGTTGTAACACGTATAAGCGATCATTGAGTGCTCTGTTTTTGAGATAAGAACAATTTCAACGGGTCGCGCGCACGTTGAAGAACTAGATTTTCGCCAAAGCTTGCCAAGACATCAATCAAAAAACAATCTTGTTTAAGCTAAAACAAGAAAGACGACAAAAAATCCATACCCTCGAGATATCGGGAAGAATGAATGAATCAATCGCGATCCACACTAGCTGACAGTAGTAGTGTATGAGTTTGAATTGAGTTCACCATTAATCCAATTGCTACGTTGAAACACAAACACAAACAAAAATGTAGCAAGATGTAATGAAATAATATGCTGCGGTTTCTATTGTTAGGGTGTAAAGGGTATACAACAATAAGGACGTACATAAAAAATCTATTGAACCTTATTGGTATATCATATTTAAAACAAGCAAACTGAAAAAACCCGTTAACGAATTTTTATAAATGAAACATATCAGTTATAATAACTGTGAAATGAAGATGAAACTGATTGATTAATCTCCAAGGATGAATACACAACACTTCTTTAGAAATGGAACAAGAATAGAAATATTCCTACATTGCCCCAAAAGCAGCCCGTGTAAAATATCAACACCGGTGAGGAATGTTGGATCAAATGAATCGTCCATCGTTGTCGTTGTTTTTCTTCTTCCTTGATGTGATGATATCGCAGTATTTCTTCTTCTTCTTCTGCTGTCGCTGCTGCTGCTGCTACCGCCGATGATAAGGTACCTCTGTCGATGGTGATGGTTATGGTATCAATGCCGTCATCGTCGTCGTCGTCGGTGATAGAGATGATGTGATAAGAAAGAAGGAGGATGGGATGTTAAGGAGAGGTGCAAAATCAAACATACCGGTCCATCCAAAAATGGAATTATTCTCCATCTCAATTGGTTTGAGCGCCATTTCGCTTCCCATTAGCATCAGCATGACTTCAAACTTGTTGAGTACACCTGAGAAGAAGGATTACGGTATGTGCCATTGTCAAGTTATTTTTCTTTGTCCATCCTGGATCGAAATTTTGGACCGATCGATAAAAAATCACATCCTTACAAATAATGAAAAATTTGTACTACCTATATACCCCCCTTTGAAAACAAATTCCACGTAGGATTGTACAGAGCTTTCAGTACTAGAAACCATGAAATTTTCGATTTGCGACAAAAAAAAATGAATCTCGGGTCACGTCATTTTAAACTTCTACGGTCAGCGGGTATATCGATGCTTCTTATCTGTGACTTTCACATTCCTAATCGATCCAATCCTTCCCTTTGTTGATGTGGAAGGTCCTGAGTTTTTCTTTACTGCAACTTCAAGATCAATGCAAGTAGTATTCGCTTTATCTCTACTACATGTAGTAACAGTGCTATCTACTTTTTCACGATCGGTGTCGACTATTCCCATATGTGACATCATCATCATCATGTCACAGTCTGCTACTTCCAGTTCTAATCGTGGCAGTACAATGGCTTTCCTTTCACCATACCACTATTGGTATTACGATCGTAATCACAGTCCACTACTCTGGTTCTGGTTCTAATGAACGTGATGGTACTTTTGATGATGGATGGAGGTGGAGGTGGTGGTGTGGGGTGATGCTCCTTCACTTATTGCTGTATAGTGTATACCTCGAACGAGGACAGAAAGCTCATCGTGTGTGCTCGTTGTTGATATTCCACTATCAATACTACAGTCTTTTTTTATTTTGACAAATCATCATTGTTTGTCCCGTACGTCGTCGTCTCAGTGGTATCTTCTTCCTTGGATTCTATTTGGTATTCATCTGGAACATGATCCTTCTTCTTGGGTTGTTGCTGCTGTATACTATATCTTATTAATTATAGTAGTATTATATTTCTTAGCAGTAACTCCATCCCAGTCAAGAAATTCAGCTGGTTCTTTTAATCCAGCGTCGGCACATCCTATAAAGCCTGTCATCAACCAGGATGCAAGTATATCAACGTGCTTTCCAACATTTATACCTTCTTGGACCGACACTGCTTCTTCAGGAGCAGCGTTATCATCGAGTTTCGATGTAGAAGGTAATAGATTACTACTACTAATGAATGAACGGTTGTTCGACGATAATGATGCACACGTTCTATCATCATCTGGAGTAGATTCATATAATATAGCTGTACCGTTATCATCATTATAATCACCGTCGTCGATAGATTTGTTGCAATCCGAGATCTTCGAATCATCGTCTTCATTTTGAAGATCCTTCTCCGTTTTATCATTGGAACACGTGGTAGATATAGAAGGAATAATACTATAATTTGTAGAATTATTATCATCATCATCATTCTTCTTCTTCTTCATTTCGTCTTGTAACTTCTTTGTTGTATCCTCCGCAATAGCATTCGAAAGTTGAGACTCAGTATTGGACAGTAAAGTGTCATCACCCGTAGATTTCACGACGACTGAACTTAATACAGTAGTTTTATCGTTGGTACTACTCTTCTCCTTTAGATCACTTTCAGACTGATATGATTCGGAAGATTGAACAGTAGAATTGGTGGCAGTTGTTTCTCGAATGTCTTTCATATCATCGATCTTGCTTGAATATGATGATTGATTAGTACTATTGTTAGGCTCATCATTCCTGCTGTCTTCTTCTTCTTCTTCCTTGGGAAGAACTTCATAACGTGAATCGGCAGGATCATCTATCATTGTATCCATTGAACGATATCCCTCTGCGGTTGGAAATAAATCAATATCTACAATATTATCATCATATTCATGAATATTTGCAAATTCTTTAGGTTTTTGATAAACAATCTCAACCACAGCTGATACTGCTGCTGCTGCTGCTGCTGCTGCTGCTACTGCTGCTGATGACTTATTGTTTGTCGTCGTCGTCGTCGTCAATGTTTTTCGTACCATTATTCCTGATAGCAGTAATACATTAAGCTCAAACAATAGTTGAAACTTTAATCAGATGATGATTAGGTATTGACTGACTGACTCCTCTATAAATTTGATTCTTGATTCTTGATCTGATACAATGCAATGCAAGATGCAAGGTCATCCCTGTCTCACCGATGATGATGATGATGATGATGATGTTGGTAGTCCTACTGCTGTATGAATTGATCTATTTCATTCCCGATGCTGTAGGCAGGGGCTGTATGTCAGTCTCAGCCTGGCCTCTCGCGCATTTATCGCTGATTATAGTTCTGACATACTAGTAAACAGACCTCCTCAAATATTTTCAAATTTGAAAATATTTGAGGTCTGTTTATGTCAGAACTATAATCAGCGATAAATGCGCGAGAGGCCAGGCTGAGACTGACATACAGCCCCTGCCTACAGCAAATCAGCGAAAAAGAAACTGAAAATTGAATGAATCGTCTGGTTTACGAGCCAATCAAGAGTTTAAGTCGACTGAGTCAACAAAACAAAAAACAATAACACGATAGCGCGGTCAATAAGCGCTCGCTGGAGGTAGTATGAGTCGTTATTGAGTTTTGTGTTACTAATTTCCAACGTTATTGACAAACAAGAAAAGAAAGTTAAATCTATATCAAATCACTCTTTCGATCAAGAAAAGAAAGAAGACTAAAGGCACCCACTACCAACAAAAGGAAAGAGGAGGAGGAAGAAGGAAGAAGAAAGAAAAAAAAAATGGCGTCCTTACAGCTCTCACGACATGCCAGGCAGATCGGCGTTATCAATGAACCACGTATTCTTTACAAACGTATTATGAAGTAAGTAAATAACATACAGTACCATCATCTTTGATATGTATATACAGTATTGTACCGCTAGCTAGTCGATATAGATAATGAGTGATATGATGCGTGTACTTTCTCTCTCACTTTTTCGTACCACCATTTTTTCAACTGCTTTTCTTCTGGACACTTTTCTTTGTATAAAATAATAATTTATATATTCCTTTTTTAAATTAATTCAATAAATACACATTAATAATAACATTATTACTTTTAAAAAAAAAAGGGAACTTCCTCGTGTATTAATGATCTATGATATCGATATGCCAGTGGAGACTGCCAAAAAAACAATCCGTGCCAGATTTTATGACAATAAGGATGTGAAAGATGATCGTGTACAAGAAATGTTAATTGAAACAGGATATTTTGCCTTAGAAACAAGTATGTTACAACATAAACAAAAGAATCATTTAATGCATTTTTTAGAAGGATATACGACACCCATGGAGGCAGAACGGAAACGTTTAACGTCGGATGCCACCATTGAAGAACAATTTGCCAGGAATTAAATTAATTATTTAAAATTGCAGCAAAATTAAATAATTTGCTTAATATAATCAGCAAAACAATTATTGACAATGAAAACTCTCATATCAATAAGAAAAATCAAATCAAAGTTACTGAATATATCTATATCTATATATGTATATTGAACACACCACGATCGATTTAGCCTTTAGCCCTTTGCACTCCACTCTACTTATACCTTATTATTTCCCTGACTACTGCTTTGTTTTTGTCAAGAACGCAACTGTGTACGTAACTACTACTTTGAATGTTTTTTTTGGTGTCAACCGTACCAACCTGTGCTTTGTTTTTCTTCTACATCTACATCTACTATACAACATGGGGAAAGGAAGAATTTTTCGCTGTATAGTATTAGGTTATAAGCTTTCCTACTAGCTATAGAGTGATGTATACACCTTCCGTTACTGTTGATGCATAATTAGGTTACTGGGAACTTGAAGTGAAAATACCGACATGATTTAAAGTGAAGTAGCATACTACATGACAGCTATATAGCTAAGAGGTTATCTACTCGCTATGGCCCTGGCTATAGCTACGTGTACTAGATATGATTTAGTCTGAAGGGAAGAAATCCATTCCCTAAACATGCTAAATTCGATTCAATTCAAGAAATACATATTTTATATATAACTTTGAATTTATAGTTCACAATGATGTCTATTAAAGGGCCGTATCTAACATCAAAGAAAATTTGAATGATCATGAAAAGTGATTTCGATCCAAGGCAGATGCATCGGGAATACATTTGCAGTAAAGTGCAGAGTAAAAGAGTTACTCTATTATTTACACTGAATAATAAAATCTTCGTACATTCATTGAGAGCAATACTACCAACAACTTATACTAGACGAAGTTAGTCATGGTACACTGAAGTTCAATAGTTTGCACAGGCATTATTGGCTCGGACAAACGGAGCTTTTCAACGACGGAAACCTCCACCCCCACCACGACCGTAACCGCCACCACCACCGTAGCCGCCGCCACCACCACCACCCATGTAGCCTCGGCCACTACTTCCGCCCCCACCACGGCCACCACCACGGCCACCGTAACCTCTTCCTCTGAAACCCCGCCTCTACCTCCTCCAAAGCCGCGTCCACCACCCTTTCGGACCATGCCTTGCAATTCTGCGGGAATCACTTGCTCTGCTTTGGTCAAGACCTGTACAAGCTGTGTTGCACACTTGCTATCTTTCCGCGTGAAAAGTGTGAGAGCTTTCCCTTTCGCCCCGGCACGTCCCGTACGACCAATACGATGAACATAATCTTCTACAGCATTTTGGCCCGCTGGCATATCGTAGTTAACAACTACTCCGACATCTTTGACGTCGAGTCCTAAATCAATCAATAGAAAATAGTAACGAAAATAAATAATGGTGGGTTAGAGATCGCATTAGGTGGTAAAACGGAGAATGACTGAACGAAACTATTGTTCTAATCATAGACTGAGTATAGAATAGCAGGAAAAGAAAGCTTCTTACCTCGTGCAGCAACATCAGTTGCAATTAAGACACGGAGTGCTCCCTGTTTAAAAGCATTCATAACTTTTGATCGTTCCCATTGTGGTCGATCTCCATGCAAACAATCCACGGCAAATCCATTTTCCCACAATTTGTTTGCTAAGTCGTTACAGCTAACCTTTCTTGCAACAAATACGATAACTTTGGCATGGAGCTTTCCTCCGCCAACAACTCTATTTGGATCGACCTTATCACCACCGAGACCGTTGTTTTCAGCTTCAGTCGTGAGTTCCTTCAAAAGTGCCTCTAACTTTTCTAATTTCTCGTGGTCTTGGCACATGACAATAGTCTGTGTGATATCCTTGTTGGCAACTAACTGATCAACTTCACCTACATTGATCTGAATAGGATCCGTTAAGAAATCAAAGGCCAAGCGTTGAATCTCTTTCGGCCATGTTGCCGAAAAGAGAAGTGTTTGTCGATCTTTTGAAATCTTTTCGACAATCGAACGGATTTGCGGTTCAAATCCCTGTAGAATAAAATAAAAGATGAAGTGGAAAAGCAATATGAGATATACATACATCATAATAACAATCTTTACAAACAAACAAATAAAAATAGTACAACAAATAACACAAAGCAACGACAACCAAGAATCGTGACAAAACAAAACCACAACAAACAACAGTAGAGATAAGAAAAGTGAAGAACACAATACACAAACTTACCATATCCAACATACGATCGGCTTCATCTAATACTAAAAATTTAACACCAGATAAATCAGCCTTCCTCTGTTCGATTAAATCATTTAATCGACCGGGACAGGCAATAATACATTCCACACCACGTTGCATTGCTTGGATTTGTGGATACTTTGACGAACCACCATAACAACAAACAGATCGGATACCAATGGGACGACCAAATTTTATGGATTCTTCTGAAATCTGTACACACAGTTCACGTGTGGGTGCTAAAATAAGTAACATCGGTTTCGCGAAACCTCTGGTAATTTGTCCCTTATTTAATTTCTGATGAGCATGAAAGACTGGTAATAAGAAACCACACGTTTTACCTGATCCAGTTTTTGCAATTGAAATCAAATCATGACCTTCGACAGCCAGTGACCATGCCTGTGCCTGAACTGCCGTTGGACGAGCGAATCCAGCACCCGTTAAGGACTGTTGAATTTTTGCGGAATAGGGGTGTCGGTAAATTCAATATACGGTGAGGCGAATGCCGTCGTACCAGTGTTTTTCCGTGTCCCTTTAATGTTATGGTATGTTCCTTCCTCCATTCTTCTGTTGTTAGACTCTTGGCTGCTTGAGATTCGGCCTTGTCGTCTTCTGACTTATCAAAGGAACGTGTTCGGCGACGTTTTGAATCCCTTTCCGCATCTTTACCATTCTTGTTTTCATCATCATCCTTGGAGTAGGCACGCATTCGTTTAATTTCTTGTTTTTGTTCATCAGTTGCTAAACTATCCGCCTCACTGGTTTTGCTTTTACGTTTACCAGTACTTGCTTTGTACTTTTTCTTCATTTCTTCATAGGTAATACCTAACTTTTCAGCCTCCTTCTTCAGAGCTACCTTCTTTTCCTTCTTATCGAGGCCTTCGAAGCTTTTTGTATCTACACTCATGATGATGATCTTTTTCTTAATTCTTCCTACTAGTAGTGTATGTTTTGTTTCTTCTATTAAACGAAGGTTGTGGGGTAAGACAGAATTCAATGGTGAGATTCATTAGGTGTATGCTGCTGGCTGTTTACCGCACGTACAGTAACTCCTATTTCGTTCGTGCAATTTGCTTTTTTATACAACAAACCGCGAAGTACTTTTTATTTTGGTTGGTGTGCGTGTAACGATGAAAATCAAGTCGTAAATGTGGATGAGGATAGGGACAGACTCTCCATACTTCAAAAAATAATGGAGTTTTTAACACGATAGACTGACTGACTCGACTCTTCGCTCGTGTTCTTTCAATCTTCGCCGCTTTCTTTCACCTATAATTCTTTACCGTAACTACTACCGTATCTCGAATTGAATTCAGATTTCCTCCCTCTGAAAAAATCTTTATGCCAAAAAGATTTTCATATTCAAAGGCATACTAGTAGCGATAAGGCAATTCAATTCAATTAATTTGTTATATCAAAGCGTAGTAGTAATTCTCCGCAAAGATCAATATGACATCAACAACAACACCAATCGAAGGGGAGGGTATACCTGTTATTGGGCTATCCAGCAACAACGAAGATTATTGCGATGGCGACGAAACTTCTTCTTCTGCTGCAGAACAATCTGCTGCAGAACAAGAGTCATCATCATCATCATCTGATCCATCGATATTGACACAATCTGAAATTAGATGGGCAAAAGAAATTAAAGCATCTATTAGGAAAGAAGATGATACTCTTGCAAAGACAATCACAGATTTAGAATATGGACAACTTGCTATAATTACCAAAGGAAAATTAGATCGTGCCATTAAAATGGTACATCGATTATCAATATTTAAACAGGAGCATGATCTTGATACGGATGGTGCTAATATTGCACCGGATGATATTACTAGTTTAATTGAGAAGGCAATTGAATCCATTACAAATCTTGAAAAGAAATCACCTGGTTTTTTATGAGTTTTGGAAGAGAAGATGAGAAGACGATGACAAAGATGAAAAAAAGTCCAAAAACAAAACATCGGTGATTGCATTCAATCTTACTGCATTCAATCCACGTAAATATCATATCAAGAAATCTTCTTCTTCTGATACAGATAATGCTGATGCAAATGCTGATGCAGATTCTTCTGGTACAGATACAGATGATGCTACTACAGCAAAAGAATGGAAGATATTATATACCGGATTGTACTATTTATTTGAGGCAGCATCCTCGACGATTGCAACTATTCGTTCGGGTACAGATTTTATTTGTAATTGTGATTTAATTGGATATAATAATTATTCAAATGATATTACAAAGTATGGAGCATCATTGTATCAAGATTCCTATCCCATCCGTGTGAATGGTCTTAATTGTGTCAATACACCATTGATCTTTCGTGCAATATATGCAATTGTGAAACCATTTGTGAGTGCCCATACAACTAAAGTTCTCAATATGAGTAGTACCGTGCCACAAATTCAAGATACGTACAGTCCACAAATTTTACCTAAATCATTGGATGGTAAACTAGGTAGTTGGGAAATGAAAAATAAATTAACAGCAGCATTGAAGTTACGGTATGAAACTAAGGCTACATTCACATTGTAGGTAGTCAGTAAAAATAGTATACAAAATAAATGAAGTCCATCATCACATGCATACAAACATAAGAGTAAATCCAGAACACGAATAAATACACATTTACTACTTTTTTTTGTCTAAACACACCAACTATCATAATTTTCAATAAAGATATAAACATATATAAATTTATTTATTTGCTACCATCAACTTCATCGTCATCATCGACGGTCCATTCTTTCTTTAGACTTTCACTTGTGGTGGTGAATCATCATTATCGCTGTTGTCACTACTACGAACGGCGACACCAATTTCGTTACAGCGGACCATCGGTAACGTCAATGGTGAATTGTATTGAAAGACAACATGTGGAACAATTGCACCATGTGCCACATCTAATTCAATACCGTCCATTTCCAATGCTTGTAATAGCGTATCCTTTTGTCGTGCAACTTCACCGTCTGTCACAAATCCTCTAAAGGTACGTACCGCCAATAACGCGGATGGAATTGGAACAATTTCAACTGTGCTGGCAACAGTAGTAGTAGTAGTATCAATGTTGTCGTCGGGTTCCTGTGGTTGTGGAATACGTCCATCCTCAATTGTTTTGGGACTGATATAGAATCGCATATCACCCGAGGATGTTTGTGTCACAGGCATTGTCATACCAAGATTTTTATTTTCATCATTTGCACCAAAAATATAGGACGCTAAAGTATTAAAGCCACTTCCTGCTGCCATACCATCATCGATGACGTTCACATTCACGTTGATGTCATCATCGGTATTGGATGCTGATGATGTTCTTGTAGATGCTACGGTGTAGGCGTCGTATTGACGAATTTCATACAAGTCTAAACTTTGTACAATCGTGTAGGATGGTTCTTCTAATCCTTCCGGTTTTTCTAAAAAGACATTCCGTGCTTCTTGTAACACTTCATCACGTTGTTTTTCTAACATCCCGCGTTGTTTTTCTAAACGAGCTGGGATTTTATTGATCGGATCCGTCAAATCATCTTGTAAGTCTTCCAGATTCTTTTGCATTTGTTTGGTCACGGCGGAAAAGAGACGATTCCCGATCGATTCTATATCCGGTGGACCTGGAGGCACTCTTCTCGACGAGACCTCCGCTGCGCTGGATGTAATTTGTGGAAGAATATCATTTGCCAATTGACGTACCACTGCCCTAGTTCCCTCTTGTAATTTCTTTTGCGTTGGAGTCAAAAGTGGATCAAGCTGGATTTAGATTTGATTTGATTTTTGATTCGTATGAAATAAAAAAGATAAAGTAAGAAGGACTGAATTAAAGATCATATCTTGTTGTCAATAACCCAAAGAACGCAAACAAAAGTTAAAAAAACGCAAATGAAAAATTACACAATGGAACTGCACTGCAACGCACCTTTCTATTCGTAAGCGCATCCAATACAGAATCTCTAATTTTCTCATTTGAATTTAATAATTCTGATAATAGTATTTGCCGTTCGGCAAGATTTGTGGTAGGAAGTAATAACTCCTCCAGTTTAGTCTGCCATGACTTTTCGTCCACATCATCATCATTTTTATTAATATCAATAAATACATTTTTATCTTTGGTAATAGTAGTGACGGTACTACTAGAGGACGTTTTCTTACTATCAGCAGCATCATCTGACAACTCCAGAGAATCCGCAAAAGAAGAAAAGTTAGTATCCTCTACAGGCCGAAGCAGCCAACGTAGATACTACCCGTGATACTGGTCGTTGTCGAAACGTTGTGATCGTCTTTTGAAATACGTAGGAATTGGAGCATCCTGATTGTAAAACCGCCACAAACAGTGCGATGTAGAAATTCGTATTGTTCAGCATCGTTAATTTTCTCTATTTTTCTTATTTTTCTGATATACTTTCGATGTGTCTTCGATGATAGTGGATTTATTTGTGATCCACTTGGCAGATTTCTTCTGTGAAGAATGCCAATACGACAAATAATTAGAATACTAGTAGTACTACGTACTAGAAGTAAGTAACTTACCGTACATGTATTCGAAGAATCTAAAATCTAAAGCAGATATCAAATCAAACAAAGCAAAAAAGAAAGAATGATGGATGTCTGCTTGTTGAAGCTTCTTTGCTTCCTTTCTTCGCGCAAATAAATCTACTGTTAAGATCGGGACTGGATTTGATCACGGATTGTGGTGTTCACGCGCGCACCAGCAGCGTAGCAGCTGTATTAAAATTATTACCCCTGGCGACGCTGAGTTTTAGAATCCCAGTCGTGTATACTTATTCTTATGAAATGTAAATAGTGGTATTGTGTACAGTATCATTGAAGATCATCGATTTTATTGTTTGCATTTGTTACATTACGACGACAGAGAACTTGCGAGGACACCCGATATTCAGCTAATACCATACAACTTTGACAGGACACGCATAATAGACAGATTTACTCTCAACAAAAAGAAAACGAGGAACGAATATGGGACGAAAACAAAAATTGCGACAAGAAAAACGTAATATTAAAAACAAGGCAGCGGCGGCGGAAGTTACGGCAGCGGCGGCGGAAGTTACGGCAGCAGCAGCAGCAAATGCGGCAGAAGAAAAGGCGCTAGCACTAGAGGATCAGTTACCGAAATCGGACATGTATGTTCAAGCATTGTACATGGCGGATACTGATAACATTACTAGAAGAGAACAATTTGAGTTATTCAAACGAGGCGCCACAGAAGATGCGTGCATACATAGCATGTTCCGTATGGGGAAAATGCTAATGCATGCACATATGGCTCTTCCTTGGTTCTTGGAAGGAGCAATTCGTGGAAGTTTTCAATGTACAATGAAATTGTTGGGGCAGTTTTATTTCACTAAGACCTTCCAACCAAATCGAAAAGCAGATGCATTGCAGGACTACTGGGGGGAAATCACCAAAAAATTCCATAGCGGTGATAGTTTGGTGGACACTATGAAAATCCTGAAATGTTCAGTGACACAAGAATGTATCATTTGTTCGAAAACAGATACTAAAACATTAACACTCAAACAATGTGAAGGGTGTAGCGTGTATTGTTATTGTAGTGTAGGGTGTCAGACTATACATTGGAAGGAAAGCAAACACAGGAATGAATGTAAGCAAGTGCACATTTTGAATAAGTACCATAAGCCTTATGCTAAGGAAATCCGTGATGCAGTAATTCGTGGTGATAAAGAAATCCCTTCATTAGAAAAGTTACGATACAAATTGGGGTTGACACGACCTGAAGAAGAATATATTGAATTCTTTGAACTTACCCACAATGGTGAAAAAATTGATCCTAATGATTATCTTGTTGGAAGGGAAGATGGAACATTATGGGTGGGATCTACCCCCAGTAGTCCAATCGGAACACTTTAAATGAAACAAAAGTACTGCGTTACGTGTAGTAGAAAATAGATAGTCTCAACACGTGCAGATTGGAATTATTAACAATATTTCCAATACGTACTAGTAGTGCTTCAGCAGTAAGCTTTATTCTGTAGATGAATTTTACCTGCGAAGCAGTCTTTTCAGGAAAGAGAAAGGATAATCAATCAGGTAAAGAAAGACAGTACTTTCTACTATCTACTATATCTCTGTTTGTTTAGGACTACTATATTAAATAGATTGTAGATTGTGTG
>FMBT01000371.1:0-198444 GCA_900095095.1 Fragilariopsis cylindrus CCMP1102
GGATGGTTCAAAATTTATATAATTCCAAAAGTTACTGTTTTCTCCCGATCGCACACCTCCTTTTGCACCTACAACGCCAGATATTACAGACACTTACCCATTTTTGCTGAGTAAGCTCGCAACCATCCTAGACCACCGGTACAACTTGATTCCAATTTATCTGGTTAAGAGGTTCTATTGAATACGAAACTCTAATTTCATCCCTTACCGGTAATGGCAACAAGTTTGCTTGCTGTCGTTGTCGTTGTTGTCGCGCAAGAAAAGTCACGAACAAAAAATTGAGTGAGTCCCGTCCCGTCCAGTCTTGAAGCAAACACTTTTGTATGCAGTTTTTCATCACACTTCGAAGCAATTCAAGCTAATCGTGGGGGATTTGACGGTTCCTTCGTATTCCCGTTATCACCAAGTCCTCATAATAAAAGTAATATAAAATAAACAAAAGCACATAATAGTAGTAAAATAGAAGAAGCAGGAAAGAAAACACGATGACAGTTCAAAACTATGATGTTAGGGTAATTGACCCGTATGACGGTGTCATAGAACCACCAGTAGCAATACCTGTCGCTATGACGGCATCTCCGCAACCCTCCACGTACACTACTCAACTACCACCGTTCCCTCCAAAAGATAGCAACGATCGACAATGTATTGCTTGGTCGTGTGGCGGGATCGTATGTGCCATTGTTTCATGTACGTGTATCCTCTTTATTTTACCACTTATTATCTGGTTGATTGTAGCATCCCGGATGCAATCAGGCTTTGATAATCAGTTCAATAATGGCGACGATTTTTTTAAATAGAATTAATGGGGACGCAACAAATGATATGATGTGGGATGACGCAATCATCAATAATGGAACAGACGCCTTTTGAAACTAATAGAGACGGACTGCCATAACGGGTTTAAATATATGTAATAGTTAAACGATAATTATAACGAACGATGTTGACTCGATAATTTGATATGAATATTTACTCTTCCTCATCAGAAGGTTTTAATCTATATAGGAAATCGTCATAGAAACTGAAGAATCAATCGAGATGCGCAATGATACTACTATGGAATCATTATTTTTTGTATATCATAGTTGTTCGCGTGGCATGGCATGCAGTGTTTACACGCTTGGCGATCTCTTTTATGCTATCGCTGCAACATTGCTTGTACTGCAGTAGGCAAGGGGTTATAAAACTTGGGTAGGTGACAATCCGTGATAAAAGCATATTCTAATTGTTTCATCATATCATTCGCAATGTAAGATACTTTCAAAAGAACGAACAAGTACAACAAAACAAACATCGATTAGAAAAAAAAAACAGTACGAACAACAATGACAACTCAAAACGAACATATCGTAGACCCTTATGACGGGATCATTGTGCACCATCCAATAGCTATAGCAACGGAAACAAAAACATTCATCAGTCCAACCGACACTCTGTATTATATTACGAAATTGGATCCTACATAGCGTTGTTCTGTGATAGTTAAGGGCAAACAATTAATTTGAATGAAGGAAATGTACAGTAGCAAATATAAGTGGTCAAATTATATCTTGTTCTTATTTTAATAAGTATATATATATTATATTACATCATTATTGTATCCCAAATATCTCTATACTTTCTAGTCTTTCGACATTATTTTTTTTCGTCAATAGTTCAACTCTCGTTGGTATTCTTTTTCACGTTTTCGTTTGGAAAATATTTATCGTACGTGACCATGAATCTGTTTACAAGATCAGCATTAATATTTTCCCTATGACTACCATTAGGATTCTTATTGGCTTTTGACAGAATAGGAATAATATGTTCTTTAAATTGTTGTGCCGCGTAGATATTACTACTGTATATTTGCATCGATCGATTAAGGAAATTAAGGATCGAATTGAATGTTGATATAACATACTGATCATCTGGAAATTTACATAATAACGTAAGTGTATCAGAACAGAATTAAACATACATTGTTTCGTATAGTCCTGTATTTTAGGATTAAGCTGAAACGTTATCATTGATAATATGTTAAAAGTAAGTTTTAAATCTGTCATTCGATCGTAATGAATATTTGCCGTATTGGTATCAATCAAAAGTTGGATACCACCAAACTCAATAAATCCTCTTGCATCTTGATACAAGCGTCTTTAATCATAATCGTATCCATGTGTTATTCTATGTAAATCTTCCCAGTTCATAATTTTATAAAGAAAAAGGAATATGTATGCCTTACTGATGGGTCTTTTCCTCGTTTGAGCTAGGTAGCGAGTTTTAGCACGTCCTATTTTACGAAGAGGAGCTGACATACCCTTATAATAAGTGTCACAATATTCATGTATTTTTTAACATCTAATTCTTTAAAACCATCCTCGTTATAAAACCTAAGATCATTTCTCGTACAGGTAATCTTTCAGAATTGATAAAAGACGTGGAATCATGTAGTTTGTAAAATGCAAGGTAGAATATTTGTTTGAATTTTGTCGAAGAAAAATGTGACGAAAGATATAGTCCTTTTATTGTGTCTGACAAGTCTTCAATAAGACCTCTATCTTCGTCACAATCGTTGCCTTTCTTTTGTTGATAGTATGAATGATGGTTTCCATTCTATTTAAGGTCGTATTGATCACTTCAAATGTTAACTTCTTCTGGCGATGATTTTGTAGGATCTATTTGAAGAAGAATCCGACGCTTCTTCTTCTTCTTCGAAAAACTAGTTTCGCATCTTTCATCATCATCTTTTTTTTGCCTCCTCTGCATCGACGACGTTTGTCATTTGAAGAGAATGCTGTGTCCATCGTATGTGTTTGGTTCCTAAGATTGGATCAAGTTTTAATGTCTCTCTTAGCAGTTGATGTGCCGAGTGATATCTAAGTAGGACCTACTGCCCTGCCGTATTGTAGTGTATCGGTATGATGATATGTGTTGTTGTAGATTTACGGTAGACATTTAGATATTTTAAAAACATGCATCAATCCAATGCGGGTTCTTCCGCGCCATAAAAAAAATGATGATTTTTGAACCGGCGGCGTTCGATTCATTCGATTAAATCACATTCATTCGTGAATAAATCAAAGTTCGTGTCAGTCAGTCGAGTCGAGTTAGTGAGTCCTTTAGCATCACAAGTTAGGCGACGATTTCGAGTCACGCACGAAGAGATACACGTGTCAACTCGCCTAAATAAGAAACAAACGATGCGGAAAGGGACTATCGAGAAATCCAATATAATATTTATCAATGGAATATTATGCATTCGATTATTATAGATTTTCCCTCAGCCTCCTTTAATTGTGAAACGTACTTAGTCGACAAAATATCAATCCATCTTCGGTAAATGAATACAAGAATTACGGATCACAAAATTCATCAAAAATAGATACTTTTACGATTTAGAGATTTTATCTAACGGTACTCGATTCTTGTAAACTAACAGAGTGATACAATACTATATCAGATTCGTACAAAGAAATCCGAATTAACTTTCGCATTAGATAATTAACACGATTTGTTTTTGCAATCAATCTCATTCATCTCACATATTTCATCTCATCTGAAGCATAAAACGACAACAACGTATTAACGCAATAATTGTAGCAGACTATTATCGATCACACCAACTACCTTTTAATTTTAAAGACTACAAACTACAACTACCTTTAATCAATTATCATCATGATGAATACGACGTCCAGATCCAACAACTGCTAAGCCTGTTGTGCCTACCAGCACTACTTTTACTACTTTCATCATCTTCTTTATCTGTTGATGCAATTGAAGATTGTAAGAACGAAGGTGAACAACCATTAGAATTTCGTTTCTTTACTGATCATAATTCATGGAATGATAATGGTTGGACATTAGAATGTGACTATGAAGACGAATCTAAAGCTATGTTATGGTCGGTACCGATTGGATCACTAAAGTATGAGGCACGAACACAAGTCATCCGTGAGGCGACATGTATTCCCCGATACAGCAACATGTACATTCCATATCTTTGATGCAATGGGTGATGATTACAAAGTACTAATGAAAATGGCGAAGATGAAGAATATTTTTCAGGTTGGTTTGCATTACTACATGGCGCAACAACTGTGGGGACATATCAAAAATGTTGCTGAACCAGCCTTTTCTGAATTAACATACTGTATTGGACCGAATTGTGATCAACAACCACAAGAAATGCAATCGAACGATGAGAATTGTCAAGACGTCGTTTACTTAGCATTACAACTTGATGCGAATCCACAAGATACATCATATCAATTGGTATGTAATAATGGTGCTGATATTATTTGGGATGGAAAAGATTTTACAACACCAGGCGCATACGTTGAAGAAGAAACATGTTTACCAAAGGATTCATGCTGTGAATTTGTTGTTACTGATAATGATACGAATGGATTAACATCAGATGTCGATACGACCAATTTAGCGGCCGGTACACGATCAAATGGATTTATTTACTTAGAGTGGAATTATGAACCCGTTATGGAATATGATGGTGCAACAGGTGAAGAATTTGATGTATTAACAGCCCAATTTGCTTGTGGTTCTACTACTGAAACCGAAGCGACCGGAACGACTGAATCTACTGATGCTGACACTGATACTAATACTGATACTGATACTGCAAGTACCAACGATGAAGTGGAAACAACAAACGATATGACGACATCGGAGGAAGTAGTCAGAGAAACATACGTACCATCAGATGAATCAACCGATTACTCGAGTGAAAACGCTAATGATGAATGGGGATTCGGACAGTGGCTTGGTGAGGACGAGAGTATCGATGTCTTTGATCAACAAACATCAAATCCTACGAGTTGGGGATCCGAAGAGTCTACACAAAGTTCTTGGGACGATAGTGTTCTGGGAGATGATGATTTCACTTCACAACAATACCAAACTGACGATGAATTAGCTTGGGAATTTGAAGATGAATTCGGAGATGATATGGTTATGGCAGATGATGATTTTACATTTACACCACCAATAAATGATGTTGTCCTTACAGATGATGTCGATATTGATGACGATACGAAATGGACACAAGAACAATTGAAAGATTTAGAAGACTTAGTCATCGAGACTGATAACAGGAACCCTACCAAACCAGACGATTTAAGTGCTGCTTTCCTTAACAGTGATAGTACCACCAAACAAAAGAAGGGAATGAGTAAAGGTGGAAAGATCGCAACGGGTGTTATTGTTGGTCTAATACTCCTTATTGCACTTGTCGGATCAGTATTGTACTTCTTCGGAGAACAATTACTTGAAAAGTTCGGTGGTGATAGTGATGATGAAGAAGTCGATGCCACAAAAGAAGAACAAAAACCCGAAACGGTTTGTGACGACGACGACGACGTAGAAAATTACTCGAACAACTCAGCAGAGAACGTATAATAATTTAACTTAAGACGTTCATGCATACACACACACACACACACACACACACAACTTTGTAAAATAATCTTGATAACCATGCATATTGCATATTCTTACATAAATATATACTATTAAAATAAATACTAATGATAGAATTATTAACATTTGATTGGATCTTAACAAGCATACATTGTTACGATACTAGATGGTATTTATTATTTATCTGTTTAGCTATTAGCTAATGTAGTCGTTAGGATAAATTCCTACATATGCCTACTTTCGAGAGCGATAATTGGGGGAATAATCTAAGTTATAATCTTAGATCTAGTCCTTGAATTTTCTACTCTCGTATCCTTTCATTAATATTATTCTCTTGATGCTGATTGTTCAGTTATGTATTGAGCTAACACAGGTATAACTTGTAGACTCAAATTGCATTTTGTCTATTGGTTGTTGCATAAGTCGATGGTAGTAACACAGACATTATCTGCCATCTCAAACAAATTACAAGCGTCGTTGTCACTGGTGCGTCCAAAGTTCTTACAAGCCCAGCCTATATCTCCTCCATTCTCGGCAGCACCATCTTCTTTGTACTTGTATTCTTCATTGTATGATATAGAATCCTTAAAGAATTGACACGAATTGGGTCGAATATTTTTGGAAACGTCACAAATTTCTGCTCCTACATTTTCTTTCACAAGTATTATGAATATACACGTTCTAGACAAATCTACTGCACGAACGAATAAAATATACTACTATTGAATAGAAATTTAAAATTATGTCTATTAATCTTGCATTTAAATGTACATTTCAACAGTGTTGTTGTACGTGTTGTACGTGTTGATACAAAATGCCAGTCCCTCCTGAAATGTTGCAAATAATGGTTCTACAAGTACCTCATCTTTTATTGCGAACAGTAATGATTTTTGTCTTCTTTTGATCACAATGTCTAAACTAGACCATCTATCTCTTCTCTTTCCCTCTTCTAGGCGGCCCTTGACATTTCGCTCTATTACTGTCAGTGGTGGGACCACGTTAATATAGATAACATCATCATACTTCTCCTGTTTGGCTGACCCAAAGCTACTTCCCAATAGCGCAGTATTGGTTGTCACTACTCCTTTAACTACATTGTCCTGGTGAATTTGCATTAGGTACGAACTGTCAGGCTTCGCCCCCTGATATTTTCTATGGTTGATCCTGTCATGATCGACTAAGGTACATCCCCTGAAATTTTTTGTGTGATTGTGTATGAAAAAAGTTTTACCTGCACATGGGTGCGAATTGATCATAATCAGTAGGGGTTTTCTTGCTTGTTTTATTCGGTAGATCCGGTTTGTCAACTGCCCATAGACCTTCGGGTTCATGACTATTATGCTGCTGTTGGTATTGTGTCTGAAGTTATTCTGTTTAGTGTTGTAGAGTTCCTTGGTGTACACAAATGCAGCAGGGATAGGTTGATCTTGATTCATGGGAGTGAGATCACGCAACGATGATGATGATAATAATGATGATGATGTGTTCGTCGTTGTTGTTGACGACAAAGAAGACGAAGAACGCAAGGTTACGTTGTCTTTGTTATTGATGCTGCTGTCTGCTATCGGATGATAGAAAGCTGTAGCAGCAGTTGTATAATTTGTAAAATCGATAATGTTCTTGATACTGGTTGATACCATCACAAAGTAGGAAATTAAAACGATATTTTTAATGTGTCCGATCATCGTGTGTGGTTTACTGTATTCCTATTTATTTTTTGCTGTCGTGGTTGTTAATTCTTCTCTTCTTAGTTTTCGAGCTAGTTGAACCAAAAGTATTTTTTGTTGTCGTTGTTGTGGTTCATGAGCAAATTGAATTACAAGAAGCATCTCTGTCGTCATGCAGTTTGAAAAGTATCGCTACTGTAGTTACTTGGTAACCAGTTCTTTAAAATATTTCGTTATAAACCGGTGAGGAAAAATGAAGCAAACTCACCCGGCCTGCAATAGCGCTTTCTTGATAATTCTTTCATGGCGCTTTCTACTCGTGCTTTTACGGTCTCGCGATGACACTTATCCAGGAGTAAAGAGCGCGGCGAACCCCTGCACACACACTAACTTCTCACTTCTCGCGTACTGTAGTAATATTGGAATGAACCGGTTAAAAAAATCAATGCTTCGATGTTGATCTACAGTATTTTATGATCGCGTCCCTGCCTTTCCATACGAAAGTGTAGACTTCAACTCCTTACATAAAATCAATCTACAGCACAATTAAAATCAAAAAAAAATTAACAGCTAACAATAAAACACAGAACACTATGTTGTCTTTCAGTAAAAATAACACCATCACCATGACTTGTTTGATTATGGCATCCCTCCTGTCCTTTACATCGCCCGCATCTGCTAGTTCTGCAAATGCGTTATTGAGAGGAAGTAGCTCCCGTACTCTCCAAGATCCTGCTGCTGCACGGGACAAGCATTCTGAACTTGCTGATAAAGATGATCTGCCTGACGATTTTGGGCCAGACGATATTCAGCAGTATCCTTCATCCAATACCGGAAGCACTTGCCCATCTAAAATTTTACACAATGACCAATGTTCCTTACCAGAAGGGCATATTGAAGCATTGTGCATTGTCTCTGATACTGGTTTTACGGTTAACAATTATTCCAATCAAGATGGACAAGCAAATAATAAATGCAGATGCTATTCACAAGAAAATCCGAATCCAAAATGGATTTGCAGTCCGCTTAATTAATTATAGTAGAAGATTCCGTGCGAATTAAGATTATCATTCTAATACACACCAACATGCAATGTATATGGTGCATGCAGAAGTTAGATAATCAAGCAAATAAAGAAGCAAATAGAAGTTAGATAATCGAGAAAATAAAAAAATAGCAAACTTAGTACAACGACCACCATTTGTCTTGGTAGTTGATATGCATTAAAAAATAGAATAAAATAAACTAAATTATATGTTACATTTCTTAATACCTACTCATTAGTGCACTGTACTATTCAATTTATTTCTGTCTCAGTAAAGAAAGCGAGGAGAAAGGATACATCAACCATTCGCGAAGGCAACAGACTTGGCGAGAGTGCGAATGATGTTTTCTACTTGTTACGCTCATTTTACTATCAAGACAGATGCAGAGACACCTCCTAACAACGACGAATATTCATCACACATAATAAGTTGATTCAAATAGAAAATGAAATTCGCTATCTTTAACAACAACAACAACAACAACAACAATAACAATAACAATAACACCGTCCCCGTTCGAGCGGATATGCACGCCATACTTACAGTGCTTCCTCTGCTCGATTTTGTCGGGCGAAAAATGAATGGATCTTGACATCACATCACAATACATCACATTACAACAACAACAACAACAACAACAACAACAACAACAACAACAGCAAGCAACAGCAAGCAACAACAAGATTGAGAACATGACATCAACGATGGCCGTATAGTACGTCCTTGTTCTATAACTTTGAAAATTTCTTTCTTTCCTTTGGTCGTGGTTGTTTGTTACTGTTCAACTGATTATTAGATGATATCCCTCCTAGTGAAATGGATCTTTATAAATGAAATGCAATTATAAGTAGATGATGGCGTTGATTTGATCTTTAATTATTAGCTATAAATTGTGTGAGACCACCTTTCGAGTGATCGATTATCTTTGCTTCATCTTTTGTCATTTCACTGCTATTATTTCGTTACTATCATCGTCTACCATATCCTCTCTCTATCTCATCTTGACACTCTTGGACGAGACCGCCTTGAACGTCATTTCTACTGCCACTACTGCCAGTACTGCTGCTAGTACTGTTGCTGCTGCGGATGTATCTTTCGCTATTGAATACAAGGTAGTATTTTATGAACATTTAGGATCAAGCGAATACATCATTGTTCTACTAAGTCTAACATTACGGTAG
The DNA here is from genome assembly GCA_900095095.1 of Fragilariopsis cylindrus CCMP1102. Lineage (NCBI taxonomy): Eukaryota > Bacillariophyta > Bacillariophyceae > Bacillariales > Bacillariaceae > Fragilariopsis > Fragilariopsis cylindrus. The sequence continues at coordinate 9,316 of FMBT01000371.1, forward strand.
TCTCGTGTGGCGGTAGAAGTATCGCGGCTGACAGTTACTATATCGCAGGGTAATGAGCAGCGATATGAGGGTGCACATTGGTCTCTCATCTATGTAATAATATAGAGAACGATCCATATAATGAATATAAGGCAAAATACAACCCAATGCAATATATAGAAGATCTAATACAATCAAATCAATACCATCAAACATACTGTTATAGGAAGATTCATTAAAAGAAATTACTGGTGTGAATTTTATATCAAAACGTCTACCCGTCAGGTTGTTATCCATCGTTGTCTTTATCTGTATAGTACTGTACTTGTATTTTATGGTGATCGGTTACTCTCTGTGTGTTAATTTATAGTATATTGTGAATTTGCCTGCTGCCGTCCGTTGTATTGTATGATGTGCCTTTTGCGTCATCAAAAGCCTATCATACTATACTGTAGCAGTATAAATGAACGATGAAGTGACCTGAGCTCTCCTTCCTTAACAAAACTTCCGTGTTTGTATTTCTTCAGTTCTTTTTCTCATTCGATTCCTTGGCATCGTTGTTGTTATTGCTTGGCGGTTAATTATTTCGTCGTTCTCTCCTTCGTGATTGTTATTTTATAATTTTCTCTCTCGTTCATTTCATTAGATAGCATATGATTCCATGTTGCTTATCTCATTCAAAGTGCATACTTGACGTCCATTAATGCTTGTTATAGTATTCGTACCACGTGTACGGTACATTTGTAGAGTAGCAAACCAATAATGAATGGCTTATGATTGTGGCTGTATATCCTTCTTAAAAAAATCCCATCTTATCTGTTGTATTTTTTTCTTCCAATAGTCGTCAGCAGTGTTATTGGTAACCTCAGCAAAAAGGCAGTGGTAGAAATCATCTATCATAGGACTATTGTCGACGTCTATCGGTATTCGCAATGATGTGTTGTTATTGTTATTGTTATTGTTCTATTGCTGTTGTTGATGTGATATGATGTGAAGTGAAGTGTGAGAGTTGCTAATAAAAGAAGATCCATTTCTATCGCGCTGTATCACGAGGAGCTAAAGCACGCTATCTCGATTAAAAAGTGTCCTCCACACAAAACTGAACCCGCGTTTCCTCGACCCATTAGAATCAATCAATAATCAATCGAACAATGAATGAAGATTTCTTTAGAAGAATCGATAATCGCGGATTAATCGAATCAATCCATCAGTCATCATCCCCTTCAATTAGGGACCCAAATGACCTCTGTGAACAAGGAGAAGCCAGTTCTCTTTGAATGACGAAAAACTGTATCTGTGATTCGACGACAACGCCGACGCGAAAGACATACTCTATTAATTGCAAAATAATTGAAAGACGTTTTTCCTTGCTGCGCTATTTAATTATTTGAGTCCCTGTTGAAGCAATTCGCGACGAGTACGACGCGACTACCATGTCGACTCACCCTCGATTATCGCCATACATGCCTGTACGAAATCATTCATTCTTAACAATCCGCACTTCGAGGTATATATTGATCTTTTGTTTTTTGTGGTTTCTATCCATTCCCATCCATTCCCAGTGCTACTACTAGCGAGCCTATGTTCATAGGTATGGTTTTTGAGTGAATTTACGTGATACAAAGACACGCCACTACTATACTTTTAACTTCAACGCGAAAATTCAAATAATGATGACTGTTTGAGGGGTGAGTGAAAGAACGTATTCTCTACGAGTAGAGAACGTAGATTCCCTACTAGTAGACAACGAATTGTACAACCATACACGATCTCCCTTCGCCTCGGGAGGACTATTCTTCTTTCCTAAGTAGACTCGTTGAATTTGTAGAATGTTGTATGAATAATATTGCGTAGTTTCTTCTAAATGGCGACAACGCAACTAGTGCCCAGATATGATGGTGCACCTATTGTATAACTTAAAATTTGCCATTGTGACCGTCGTTTACTTAAAGGTATGAAAAATCGATGACGAGAAAATCGGTTCGCATTATCATGTTGTGTCAGAGTCTTCAACTTTGGCTTTGCTTGGATTGTTATACTAGATCAGTCCGTGATGGCCCAATCGTTCATCCTGTGTCGATTTTAATTTTTACCAGGAAACAAATTTTCTGCTACCGAATTTCGATCCAACATTAAAAAAAAATCCCAACATATAAAAATACAAAAACAAAAATGAAAACAGTGTATGGCATTGCATCCTATTGCCAATCATGTCCGATTCCCCTACTATTGAGACTGGCAAAGTGAATATGCCAGTCTCAAGGAGTTTCTATTCTAGCTCGGAACATGAATTACACAATTTGCCATTTTCAATTTCTAGTGGTGAGACTTCTGATCTTAGCTCGGAACATGATGCACCACCTACAAAGAGTAACAAAGTCAAGATAAAAAGTAACAACGTCAAGATAAAATGTGGAACAATATTGTACAACGTCAATCACATGCCAGTCTCAATAAAATGTGGAAAAATATTGGACAACGTCAGTCACATGCCAGTCTCAAGTAGTTTCTATTCTAGCTCGGAACATGAATTACACACTAGTATGCCAGTCTCAATTTCTAGTGGTGACAATTCCTATTCTAGCGCGGAACGTGATCCCTCTACAACGTGTGACGACAATGATGATTCTGGCTCGGAACACGATGTACCATCTACAAAGAGGGATGATGTCAAGAACGAATTTGGAACTTTACTGGACTACGTCAATACCAATGCACGATCCTTATATTTGTTAACAATAATATATATAACTCCTGTGCTCCTATATTTTGGTCCATTACTTCGGACACGCAATTCGAATCAGCCAGTCTCAGATAGTGATAATTCTGGTACTAGCTTGGAACACGACCAATGTAATTTGCCAGTCCCAAGTACTATCAATTCTGATATTGACTTGGAACTTGACGCATATGACGCATACAATTTACTAGAATCAAGTAGCGATAATTCTAATTCTAACTCGGAACGTGATACATCTTCAAAGTGTGACGACAATGATGATTCTAGTTCGGAACCTGACGCACCACCTACAAGATGGGACAAAATCAAGATCAAGCTTGGAAAAATAAAAGATGCCGTCAATATGAAGGCACAGTACTTGTATTTGTTCATGATGATGTATGTACTTCCAATGCTCCTTTATTTTGGTCCATTATCGCTAATTTCGGTATTCTTTTGGGTCGGTTATGGTTCGATGATTGCCGTCTCTACGAATTTGGTCGCAGAACTTTTTGGATCCTTACATTCGTGGAAAGTCCGTCGATTAATCCATCGAAGCAACATTAAAATCCCACCTCAGCATATGACAGCGATCGTTTCAGCTTATCTGTCGAATGAAATAGATATTCTCGAGGATACCTTGATGGCAATTAGAAAGTGTAAGCTTCCGCCTGAATGCACTTTGACTATCTTAGTGTCGCACAATGGTGGGAAACCTCATCATGTACAACAGCTACGAGATATTATCAGAGATTTAAAACCGCGGCGAGGATTTACGTATGATGAACTTGATAATCCTAGTTCGAGGAGTAAAGCAGAAAATGTAAACGGAGCATTGGATTACCTAAAGGACGAGGAAGCTGGAACAATAAGACCCGAAGTAGTCGTTCTCTATGATGCTGATCACCAGCCCGATGAAAATGCGATGATATATGCATTAGAAACAATGATCTTTAAAAATGCTGACTTGTTACAAGGGAGGTACGTATATGTCTGCTGTTTTCTCTCTCGACAAACGAAATGAAACGAAAAATGACAACATTTGTTCCTATTTTGATCCAACTCAAATCAAACACACAACACTAACACAATGTTTTTAATCATCATCGTACATCCTATTCCTCTTCCCGTTCGCTCGTTCAATTATATTATACCATCACGTCTTATTATGTTACCCCCCCCCCCCCCCCCCCCCCCCCGCCGACAACAATAAAATATCAATAACAAAAACAAAAATAATATAAATACAAACACAATCACAAACACAAACACAACTAATATTCGACGACACAACACTACACGACAAATATGTTACTACTGCCACCAACAAAACAAAACACTAAATATGACTTACAACAAATAAATAATATTATAGATGCTGTATCAATAGAGGAACTACAATGATAGCCGCAGAATTCGACACATTATACGGGGTAAATCACGCAGGAGGTGAAGTTATTCATGGGTTTGCATTCTTTGGAGGAACGAATGGATTCTGGAAGTTCGATTTACTAGATGAGATTCGTATGGACACATCCATGTTGACGGAAGATGTCGACTCGGCGTTTCGTTCATTAGCATCGGGTGCGAACGTGGTTTATGATCCTATGGTAGTTTCCTATGAGGAAGCCCCACCTTCTTTTCAGATTTTGATCAAACAACGATTGCGATGGACACAAGGCTGGTCGGAAGTAGCTGTTCGTCATATACCTTTGATATGGAAGAAAGAATTTTCATTACGGAGGAGGTTTATGATAGCATTTTTACTTCATTTTCGAGAATTATACTTCTATACATCCGGTCTTGTTCTACCAACAGCTATAGCTTTTGGTCTACGCAAAAAAGAACTCATTATAAATTTGCCACTGTTATTGGTAGGAGTTTGTCCTTTGCTATTACCAATTATCATGACGCTGGTCGCTCACTACCAAATGCCTTCCGTTGGTCACCCTGATCTTGGTCCGAAGGAATATGTTCATATTTTTTTGTCTCGATCCCGTACGAGTTATTGAAGGTGATGATTGCCGTCCTTGGTCATTACAGAAATTTAGCTGGAATTAATAAATGGGAGATCACGACCCGCATAGTACCAACAAAAACAGGAGACGCAGAGGAGTCAGCCGAGGAGGATGATGATGTTGCAGTACAGGAAGAAGTAGAAACGCAACAACTAATTAATACAGATGCAATGGCATCATTAGCATCATCATCATCGGCGTCATCATCTTCTGATGTAGAGCCATCGTCATTCAGGATGATCGTGTAATAATATTTTGATTTTTTTAAGCTTGAAAACAAAGACGAACATCACCCAATAATATACTTGAAGCAATCACCATGTAGAATGTAATCATTTGACGTGAAGAGTCTACAGTCTTTGTGTCGCTTTTTTCTATTTAAACCTGACAATAAGACACTGCATTGACAAGAAGGGGAGAAAATCAATTGACCAACAAAAAAATGTACTGGGATTATTCTATGGTCTTTCTTTTCGCTAAATTTAATAAAAAAAACCGACAATAAGACAATGCATTGACAAGAAAGGGGAAAAAATCAATTGATCAACAAAAATCAATTTACTGGCTGGGGTTATTCTATAGTCTTTGTTGTCGCTAAATCAATCAAGCTGTACTGTATAACACATCAAACACCAAGCATTAAACATTCTTTTTGCGGGGGACGGTAGTGGCTTCATTTTCATTTACTGTATATAATAATTCGAATGAATGAATCGCGCGCACACACACACACACACACACACAAAATACCAGCATGGAATTAAAAAAAAAATAAAGGAACATGATAACAATTGGAAGATCAAATTGGTAATGACATTATCCATTACTAAAACCATCACGACGACAATGATAATCACACACGACAACGACAACACTCGCACCGTACGGCAATATATAACGAACAATTATTGTAGCGGCAATAGAATAGAAGGAGCTGTATGTTTGTTGATATAACAACGTATAGCTTTACACGCTAACAAACTACACACACAAGAAAAAAACCATATAACTAAAAATTGAATAGAATACAAACAAATTCGAACAATAAAATAAAACAACAATGAACAGACGCATAAATAATAGTCTAATCTAATCTAATTGATCTAATTTAATTGAATTTGATTTAATTTAATCGTACAATACATTCGACTATACAATAGGATAGGATAGGATGTAAGTAATGTAATGAAAAAAGATGCATCTGAATATAAAAAGAAGCGATATAAAACTAAACGAATACAATATATACTTTTTACTCCTCTATCATTTTTTTTCCACGACTTTCGGTCTTTCTTCCTTTCGTTGATGCAGTGGAGTGGTAGTGGAACATCGTCGTCTACATTCTTCGATATTCTTCTCTTTCTTTTGTAGTGTTCGCTTCCTCTCTTTTCTTTGTGTACCAGTACTTTGCGATGATGTTGAAGTACTGATAGTGTACTAGTACAGTAGCTAGCAGCGTCGTTGTGTGTGAATGCGCGACAAGAAAAGGTAAAATACTGTATTTTACGTTTTCTTCAAATAAGAATAAATAAATTCTCGATCTTATTTATAGCGTGTAGTATTTTCGGCGGTCGACTCACTCGCCTTGTTGAAGACCCCGCCCGGACAATTTCGACTCATTCCACTTCTTTTATTAATTATATTTGTGAAAGACGAAACATTATATTTTACCGCCTTCGCTTTATTATTATTAGTAGTATTACATAACCCCTCACAATACGTTTTTTTTTTTAAATTTGTGGTCGACTCAGTCCACTCACTCACTTCCTCTTATTTGTTGAAGACGAGCGAAACATTGTTTTACTGCCTTACGCTTTACATAATTCGTTTTTTTTTAATTTGTGGTAAAAATTTAGTCCGCATCTCTCTCACTCCTCTTATTTGTTGAAGACGAAACATTATATTTTACTGCCTTTCGCTTTTTTCATAAAAAAGCGCAAACACTCAAACCAACCATATACTTCGAAGAAGTAAACGACTACAACCAAGAAGATCAATCTCCACCAAATACTACTACCTCAACGTCTACTACACCTTCAATCTCCAAGATGGCTTCCTTCGACCCAAAACTCAAGTTTCTTATCGTCAATAGTCATGACGATCATCAAACTACGTTAGATTATTCAGCAGCACAAATCGGTACAACGATGAATTATATGAATAAATTAATGTCTCTGAAAATTACTGATTTTCCTACAAGATACGAATTCCTAATTTCTTTTCAGGATCTATGCACTCGTTATAATCATTTGGCTACTACACCTTTGGATAATTCTTTCAGGACGACACTCCTCCAAAGATTGTTGGTCATGCATGATACTGCATGCACTCCTTAACATGGATAATCTTGCCTCTCCTTCGTGACACGAAAAGTAGCCAGGGGGGTATCGTCCGTCTGAAGGGCTGAGATATGCTAAGCGGAATTAAGCGCTATGAATACTATGATATAGGCAACAGTACAATATAATAAAGCATTCTCTTGTTTTAAAACCGTGAGCTCTATTTTTTTTTGTTTTTTTGAAGATGTAACATTGTACGTCCAGTTCTACTGTGCAAGCATTTATTAGTTAGCTCTTTAGAGAAAAAATTAGACACAGTTAGTTAGGGTATGTTGTTCTTCTTGTTCGTATGTCGTGTCTTTAGTATTTCTCCCTCCCCGCTCTCACTCTCTCCGTGTTTACAGTACAAGCAGGTATTACGACGTTTGTTGTGTTGTTTCGTTTCGAGACAAGCTACCGGTATGTGTGTGTGTGTGTGTTCAGCGATACAAGGCGTTCATTAGATTTCTATTAGCGGCAGGTAGTGCAGTACGGTATAGCTAGCTAGTGATGGATACGATGACTAGAATATGAATAGAAGAAATAATTGGTTGTATTTTTTTCTCGTGATAAATTATATTATATTATGTTATATTTTACTTTACTTTACTTTACTTGTTACACTAGTGTATTGATATTGTATATTCGTAATTTAACCGTACCCAATGGTATGTATTTGTTGTTAGTGAAGACCATTGTTACGATAATCATTTTTGAGACATATAGAGAATTGTTGTCATCGTCGTTTCATATCGTTCGTCATGAGAGACAGACATTGTTCGTGCACGATGAACGATGCGATAATTGGTATATGTAGTACATGTACTATGAATCATAAAAAGTAGACTTTTTAGTTCTTTTCTTCATCATGATCTTGTGTTTCACTATCACTGGATGTAGCTTCACCAATAGCATCCATTTTATCACCTTCAGAGAAACGTTTTGATTCCATTTCAGCTTCATTGATACGTCCAAGGTGGTCAATTTCTAATCTAAGTGCTTGTTCAAAAGCTTCCTTTTCTTCATCAAATGTAGAAAGACCAATTTGAACACGAAGTTCCTTGATGTTAGAGAGGACCTTTTCACGACGACTGGAGTATGTTGCTTGCATATGACTCAATGATTTGAATCGCGCTGCAAGATCTTCACCACCAATAGCATGTGCAGGAAGGTATGTGGCAAGATCTAAGTGATCATCAGCATGGATATCATCAGCATGTCCCTTTGCGGCACGATCTTCTGGTGTTCCAATGTATACTTCATCAAGTTGGAATCCCATTGCCTTGCGTTGGATGACAGCGAATAACCATGCAGCGGAACAGATACCGGTTGCTTCAAGGAATAATGCGGCTTGTAAAAAGATGTATACAACAGGGTTGGATAAGAAGGCGATTGGGAAGCTAGAAGCAACCAATTGCCATGCAATAGATCCAAGGATGGTTGTGGTAAGAGCACCCATAAAACCAAGATTGAACATAGTTTGGACCCAATCAGAAACACCAAAGATGTTATCATCGACACCAATTTCAACATTGATAGTTGTTACACGTGCAATCACGAAGAAGCATAATGTAACAGTCATTTGACGTCCACACATGAATCCTGGAAGATTCTTTCCGCCGTTCTTGAATAGACATTCGCATGTACGTAATGCCATTGGTGATTCACCACGTTCAGACTTAGGAAGTTTGGATACGGTGAAGAATGCAATTTGCATACCTTCAAGTAGACCAACACAACACATTAGGACAAGGAATGCAATTAATCCAACAGCGTTTGGTACACCAGCCCAGATTGTTGTTTGTCCACGGAATAGTGCATCAATGGTAACAGCAAGTGCAAATCCAAGGACGCCAACGGAGAATAAGATACGTCCCCAGTAGAATACAAGGACTGCACCGGTCTTGGTGGGTTCGTTTGATTCAACAGGTTTGCCTGCAGCCCAGTACGCCATCATACGGATGAGATATGATGTGTGCATGACGCCGGTTATTTCAATACCGGCAGCAACCCAGTAAGTGAAGGTCATGAAGTGGGTGTTGATGTAATCAAGCATACAATGCGAGGCATTGACTTGAGACGTTAATTGACCGATGATAACGTTTTGTAGGACCATAGCAATACCAGATCCGAGGAAGATATTAATGATCCATTGTGGTAATCCCAAGACAGGAACGGTTGCATCAATTGGTGCTCCACATAAACCAATAGTAAAGTTAATAAAGATAACCATAAATTGACGTCCCATTAAATATCGGTCAAGGTTATCACCCTTGTGTCCCCATCCAGTAATCTTGTACGTAATAGGATGTGATTCACGGTATAATTCACGATCCACTGGCGGAAGACCGACCATTGAACATTGTCCACCTTCAACCATAGACATCCAGATAATGAGAACCCAAAGAATGATTCCAGCAGCAGCTGGATGGATATCACGTGCAAATTGTGTGTTACCGGTAGCAATTAAAGCTAGGACAAGAACAACACTGAATGTAACAAGAACTGTAGAGATAGCAATACGGATCTTATCAAGACCGGTATTGACTCCATGATAATGAACAGCACCGTCCGACATGGTTGATGATTAGTTTGATTTATTTATTTCGATTGTTTGAGAAAAAGAAAATAACAATTAAAGCAACGAAAGTAATGTTCGAAGATTTAGTTGTTTGGAGGTTTTGAAGTTGTTGCTTCAAAGAAATTGTGAGTGTGTTATAAATATTTGTTTCCGATCCGTTGTTTTTGTTTTGTTTTGTTGCCGTTTCGTTTCGACGAGTGTTGCTGCAGTTGTTCTTTTTTTGTTGTCGTCGAACGTGAACGCAAAACATGAGTAACAGAAGAAAAACTGACGAATTTTAAATCGGAAGTTGGAGTTGGCGAGATTGAAGTTCGCATGGCATTGGGGCACGCCATCCTTGTCACGACTTCCATTTTTAATAGTAAATCACATTCATTATTGATCTTGTTAACCATAATTTAACGTTTGTATCCTTGATTAGCACGCAATAAACTAATTACCGTATTCTGATACATATTCGGACTAACGTTTTATCGTGGTACACGTAGTTCGTTACTTAACCCGGGGGGCGCCGGTAAAGATTTCAATTTTTTGATTCGGTTCATTTTATGAGAGATTGAAAACGACTTTATTAAGGTTAGCCCCGCGGTAGCGCACCGCTATAAAAAACGTCATAACAAAATTTCTCAAGTAACAGCAATTCTCCGCGAACCTCCAATACTCAACTGCTATCCCCGTTTCGTGGGATCAATTCGTGGGATCAAAATGTTTCGCCCCGTAGCGCACGTGATAAAAAACGTCATACAAAATTTCTCAAGTAACAACAATTCTCCGCGAACCTCAAATACTCAACTGCTATCCCCGTTTCGTGGGATCAAAATGTTTACTGTGTCCGTTGTGAGACATTCGGTTTTCCAGCACCGCGGGGCATCACGGTCAATGTTACTGTCGATAGTATAAAGTAATGGCGGAATATTTTTATCGACATAGTACTGTTCTTGAGAGTTCCTATCGCCCTTTTTGTAGGCATTGTATTTCCTAAATGGAACATAGGTATGTTCACGAGAGTTGTTGTTGTTGTTTGGATTATTCGATATTCGATTCATTCGATTCATTCATTCCTTCCGATTCGATTTATTCGAGATGTGTTCCATAATTCGTTCGGCTTCACGTTTCCCTGTTGACCATGCACCATGTACAGTCGAATGATAATGTTTACTTGTATGTTCCCCAGCAAAGAATAACGAAGGTGTAGCAGGTGCTGCAATATCGTTATACATTTTTGCAGAAGAATTAATTTTTGTATAGGAATAGGAACCATACGAATATTGATCATTATTCCATCGTGTAACGATTGGTTCACATATTGGTTCTGGTACATTATGAATACCATCACCAAATATTAACCGTAATGTATGCATTGATTCCTTTATTATTTCTTTATCGGTAAGGCCAATATTACTACTACTACCACTACCACCACCAGGAGGAGGATCGATTCTATCGGCTGCCTTTCCAGCTAAGAATTGAATCAATATTGCTTCGTTGGATTCTTTGTGTGGTGCTGTTGTTGTATCATTAATAATATAATCATCGGTGCAGTCATAATACGTTTTCACCAGCGATATATCATCATGACAATAACCAAATTGTTTTATATCATTCCCCCAAAATTTAGTTCCATTTGTAGATAAAGGAAATTTGTAGACAATCTTATTTAATATACCAAATCCGATCCCATGAATAGCTTCTTGTTTTTCTTTTGAGAGAGATGGAATAAATGTTATATCGCCTGATTTCAATACGCCTAATGGTACGGTGCAAACACAATAATCAGCTTTTAATATTTCTTCTTCTAGTTCTTCTTCTTCTTCTGGACCTACTGCTGCTGCTGCTGCTGCTGCTGCTGTTATTGATGTGATATTTATTGTACTGCTGATGTTCTTCTCTACAGTAATCGATACCTCACTATCATCATTATCATTATCATATTCAATTCGACTTACTTTTGTATTCATTCGGAGTCGTATCCGACAAGAAGAGGATTTACTTCTTCTTCTATCTGTTCGAGAATCATTATATGCTTCTGTACTAATATCATGTCCAACTAAGTTCAATTTTGTGATGATACCATCCAATACGGATTTATAAGAACCTGTTGGTATCAGATCCGGTCCCTGAAATCCATAATATAAATTATTTGCTAAATTTGCGGATACTTGATTCAGTTGTCCACCTTCATTTTCTTCGGATCGATGGATAAAATAATTCATTGCACTCTTAAAATTAATTGTAGTATCGTTGTTATTGTTACTGTCGTTATTGTTATTGTCATCTTGTCTATTCCTGCGTTGTTGTCTATTCCTTTTTTGTCGTTGTCTACCTTCATTGTAGAGTGGTTGTAATCGATTATTTATTAAATCCTGATAAGATGTTTTAGTATCATAGTTCACATCATCAAAATCATCATTATCCTCATCATTATCATCTTCTTCTACCTCTAGATCATTCATAGATTTATAAAAAATATTCTTTGCACGTTGAACAACACTATTGTTCATTTTTTTTCCATATTTATCAAATAATACATTCGTATATCGTTTTTTATAAAATCTATTTGTATTTGTATTTGACTTATTACACATCTTCTTACTTTTATTATCGTCATTATTACCGATACCAACAAGAGATAAATCTAAATCATCTTCCATTAATCTTTTAATAGGATTTTCATAGGATGCACCATGTAACCATTGTCCACCTAAATCAATCCAACAAGGAGGAGGAGCTTCGTTGCTGGTCGTCGAATTCGACGATAGAAAATTGTAAGAATGAACACGTCCACCAATTCGATGACGTGCTTCGATAATTTCTATCTCAATTACGCAGCATATTCTAGATTCTTCTTTTTCTTTTTCTTTTTCTTCGTCTATCATTTTCATTAAATGATACGCCACAGAAAGACCTGTAAATCCAGCACCAATTATTATGACTTTTATTGTTGTTGTGGTTGTTGTGGTGGTTGTGGTTGTTGTTACGATATCTTCTTCTGATGACGTATTGTCATTGTCATGGTCCATGTTGTCATCGATGTCATCGTCGTCGTTCTGCTGCTGCTGGTCGTCGCTACTACCATCCTTTTCTGCAGAACTCATATACATCGATGATGATGATATCGATGATGATGATAGCGATGATGATATGTCATAGTAGTGACAACAACGATGACGTGAAGAAATACTCAAAGGACGTTGTAGTCGTTGTTGCTGTGACTGTCGTCGTCGTGATGATGTAGTTGTTCGGTAGTAATAATAGTTGTCAGTTGTAGCACTGAAACTAAAACCGTTCACCACAACGCTGATGATATTCTTATTACTGACGCTACTGCTGCTGATATTATTAATGCTGATTATAATAATGCTAATAGCTGCAATAATAATCATTACGATTTTATTCTTCGCCAACATCGTCATCATTGTCATAGTGGATGCAGCAGCAGCAGCAGCAACCAATGATACCTACCTCCCAATAACGCATCAATATTATGATACCCTTTACTATATGACTTACTGATTGTAATAGAACCCTGTAGCTAGCATTTGGAATAGCATGGTTTAGTTCCACATGAAAATATTCTCTTGTCTTCGTCGTCTCCGATCGCTGTCGTCCCTTCCATTCATTCTCTCTCTCTCTCTCTCCATTCGCAATTCAATTCATCACACATGATCGTCGTCATGCCAACACAACATGTGACATCATTATACACGCAAATAATAAATGACGAAGGTTTTTTGTGTTGTTTCTTTTGCTTTAACAATGCTTAGTACTGCGCACAAGTCCCCTCGTCTGTCAGTTCTCATCAATTGCCAGTCGTGCATTAAAAGAAAAAGGGGGGAGCAAAAATAAGAGGGGGTTATTATTTATTTTGCTTTGCGAGACAGACGACCCGTTAGTTGTTATAGTTGCTCCTTTCTTTTTTTTTTTTTTTTTTAAATCGAAGGGCGACACTGCACGCAGTAAAATATAATGTAACGACGTCTTCCCACTTATTCCGGCAAGTTCTATTATCAGTATCAACCGAGGGTCGTGTCACTAATGGGTATACTACAGTACTTCAAGTATATGATGATTGAGAATAATTTGCAGAGGATTTTGAACCGGTCGCTAGCTGCGCTATGCAGGATTTGAAGCAAGTGATTCTTACCAGTTAGGTTTTGCTTCACTATAATCAAATGAATGAATCGAATCGCACACAATAAACTGGTTCAAAACAGCAGTGCCATAATATCGATGTATGTAGATAATGAGATCTAAGCAGAATATCTATCTTCACAAAATCGAAAATCAAAACTTTTACAATAAGAAACATATACAATATGAATTTTAATCCTACATCTTTCGTTTTAGCTTCAATGGTCGTCATTGTTTTCATGGGAAATACTGCAACAGTAGCAGCTACGTCGAATCAATTATTACGTGGTGGTGGACGACGAGCCGGTAGTCGCCAGTTGTTGGAAAAAGGAAATGATGATACTATTTTAATACCACCTTTTACTGCTACTAATAATACAACCTATGCAGATGACACTAATGTGAGCGGCCATAGCCATACTACTAGCTCATCATCAAACGACACCAGTAACAGCAGCACTATTAACTTTACAGAAGAGGAGTGCGATGACTGCTATTTCGACGAGAATGGCCAGTCAGTGTGTGTTCAAACTGTTACTGTCCGAAAAATTGCTTGTGGGATTTGAAACCGCACGACAGCTACTGTGATTCCGACACCCACTACATCGACTACACCGATGATTATGAGTTGACCTACGGAAATGATGACTCCAGTAACAGCACCTTCTATTCAGAACAGCAGATATGCGATGACTGCTACTTGGACGAGGGTGATGGGGGGTGTACAATCTGTTACTATCCGAAAATTTGCTGGGGGGATATGCACAGCAGCTACTGTGGTTACGACACCGATGACTACACCGATGACGGAAGTTGATAAATAATGAATAGTATATGATTTATCATTATTACAATATATGATCTATCATCAATCAGAGAGATTTAATAAAGTAAACAAAACGTGTAAAATAGTAGAGTAATGTATGCTTGTTATGCTAATTTATCTTAATCCAGCTATATGTTTTAGCTCTCATACTTGCCGTGTTGGATGATCAATAATATTTCTAGTAGAAATGGCAAGTCATCGTCATCGATAACTCAACGGGACAAATGGCCCGATACAGCACTATTATACTGGTTTTGCTCCCTATTTTTATTAATTTGTGCCAGATTCGTGATTCTACGTTGAACTGTATACCTCTCAGTCTTTCTTAGAAGACCTCTTAAATCGAGGGGATTGTAAGCTGATGCAATTCTGCTTTATCATCATAATTAAAGAGAGGAAACGATTTTTGTTTCACGTGTGGTTGTGTTAGGTTGTTGTCATCATTCGTCTATCCAAAAAAAAAGCAGAACCTATAGTAATTGATAGATGTTGTTATAAGAAGTTATTGGTGACCTTGAACAAAGTTGCTCCAACACTCTCTCTCTATCAATTCAGTAAAAAGTAGGAAGAAATCGAGAAAATAAAAAAATTAATGAATATAATATAGAGAAAAAATGTTGGAGACCGACCAAGCGGAACTAGCGTATGAATTCAAACTGTTTCGTAGGATTGTAAAAATGGTCCCATAATATCAAGAAATTATTTTAATATCTGATATTATTCCTCTTGCATTACTTTTCTGCCAAAAGTAACATTGTCAGTTACTTCAGTCTATCATGAATGCGTGTAGGTCGATTCGATTTCGGATTCGTAAGACAAAAATCAGTTGTACCGATAGGACAGTACAGTAGTAGAACTCACCTTAGCAGTTCCTTCACCTTCCATCAAAATTCTTGTAGCAACCTGATCAGTTATTTTCTTTAACGAAAAAAAATGTCTTGCATGATCGGGACTCAAATTGATAGGTGAGGTACGATCACGTAGTGGTGCTATGTAGTTTACTGTCTTCCTAATATGCGTAGCCAACAACGGAGGGTATGAGGAAGATGACGGGTTCAATTGGATGAGACGAATTGTTTAAAATTGAAAAGGTGACATTTTTTTGTGGGAAGGATGAATCTGAATCTTGAAACGGGGGGAATGGTGTGTTTTGTTGTGCTGTGCTGTGCGATTTTTTTGCTCCGATATGCCTGAATAGTTGCGGTTTGATCTTCACAAAAAAATTGTTAATTTATAATCAGTTATAGCGTGATGTTTTATCCTCCTTGCAAAAAAAGCACAGCACGCCACATCATCGTACCCGCATTCCCCACGTAATCAATTACCTCCTTATTCCAAAACGAAAGCAAAGCAAACATGAATACATACCTTCCTTAAAATCGAATAACCAAAAAAAAAACTAGCGAAGGACTGACTCCTGCCATTTATATATTTTCACAACCGACTTCTTCGAATATTGTTACCGGTATTAGTGTTCTTCTTCTTAATAAATACATTCCGGAATCGTTTCCTCCATGAATCACTAAATCCAATTAAATCAAAATATCGAGGTATAGTACGATCGAAACCACCAAATCTAGTAGTAGATCCACCTTCACCTTCATCATCATTATCATTATGACCATATCGACGACGTAATCCTTCCAGGGTTGATATCATAGCTTCACGATTGGTTCCACTAAAAACTCGTTTATCCATCTTAATACTCCTTGCTGATGAATTATCATTCCCACCACCACCAACAACGACGATAGCAGCAGCTGCAGCTGAAGAGGCAGTGGCAGTGGCGCTTCCTTCGTTCCGTCGACGATGCTTCGATTTGATGTTTACAGCAGCATTATTATTGGAACGATAATAATCTTCAATGATTTCATTATCCGAAATAATAGTAGTTCCCATTAATAATTGCATCAACATGACTAACATTCCAGTTCTAAAAATAAAATAAGTAAGTAAGGGTACGGAAGGAGAAGGAGGAGAGAGAGGAGAGAGGGGGTAAACAGATATACGAACGAACGAATTGATTGAGTTAAAGAGAACTAGAGATAAAACGCAACAACAACAACAGCTGACAACAACGTCAGCTCGCCTTATTCATTTTCCTCCTTTATTCTTGCTTACCTATCTTTCCCTTGAACACAATGGATTACGATACTTGTATCATCATCATTAGTTTGGGTATTGTTATTCTTCTTCTTTTTCTTCTTCATTATAATCGCTTCTCTATAAATTGTCATTATTTGTAATGCACGACATAATCCAAGTTGTCCTGATTTTGTTTCCAATATTGCTTCATTCAAACCAGCTAATCCACGTTTGTTGAATTCTTCCGTGATGAGTGATGATGTTGCTGCTGATGAATTATTCTTTGTTAATAATGATGACGATAACCAATTATTTTGTATATACCGTACTAGTTCCTTACGATTCAATATATCTAGTCGGATCACATATCGACGTTGTGAATTCATAATATCATCATCCTCAAATATTTTCTCATGTAATTCAGCAATGACAGAAGATGATTCCTCATCATCATCAATTGGGATTGTAAAGACATGAATTGGACGTCGTTGTGCTAATCCTGCCGGACTAACTATGGAAGAAGAGGCAACCACCGACGCTACCACTGAGGAGGAATACTCATTCATCCATCTTTGTGCATCTTTCTCATTACGTTCAGCAGGTGATCGTAAATCAATAATCAATCCAGCATGTTGAAATACTATTTGGTCATCATCGGTGGTGAATGAGGAGTCTGCTTCATCTTCTTCTTGTTCCCGTCCCAATACATCAGTCGAACCACACCGATATACGGTTGATGCTAGTCTTGTTGTGGCAGATGATGATGATACGGCAGACTTATCATCAGTCTCATCATCAAGAGCAATAATAAATCCAGAAGCTGGACGAAAATTACGAATTCTACTGCTGCTGCTTGTCATTGTCATTGTCATCGTGTTTTGAAACGAATTATTGTTTTATTCATTCATTCAAAAACTCCACCCACTCAGCCGAATCGACTTCGCTGTTCCCCAGTCTGTGTACAAGGCAACTGTACCCTGTCCATACCAGTAGACACCATTGTCAAAAGTCGGAAATTATAAATTATTCTTGACATGTTATTTTACGCCTAAAATCAAGCAAATCAATAGATTTTTCCGTGTACAGTACTTTTCTTAGTACAGAAGTAACATATTTTGATGATTGGTCGTCTGTCTGTCCTTCATTGTTCGTACATACGGCTATTATGTATGAATTAATTACATAGGTCCTAGTAGGTACTAAACGTGCATTCGGATGAGAACAAAGAAACATGGCTAACCAGCTGCAAGTGATGACGTTTTTTGAATATCAAAATAGCATCATTTTATGAATTATTTATTTGATTGGATCATTACTGTATTGCATTATTTAAACCCTTCTTCGAAAGAACATTCTTGTTTTTCTGCGCCAATCACAAAGTTCCATGCCAGCCACGCGATCGTTCAACAAAACAAAGCAAAGCAACTCACATTGTCAGTCGCCAACAACGAGAAAACGAATGCATTTATTTTTTTGTGCTTTTTTCATCGAGCAGAGCAAACGCCTTGCTTTTATATCACCGACCCAAACCCGATCACGTCACCGGTTCCTATCTTTCCTTACCAACTTCTCTTTTTTCTATCACTTGCCACAACCACATTCACTACGTCCTCACAAAAAAATAAAACATACCACTAACCCAACCCAACCCAAACTAATCTATTCTTACCCTAAACGAAACCAAAGATGTCGGTCGCTAAAGTAGTAGGACGATTTTTATTACCGAACCTAGAACGTGACCTGAATAAGGCTGTTAGTAAAGAAATGATATCCGCATCCAAGATGACAGATTGTTTTTTAGCACCAAGTGTCTATGGATTTGAAAAGCAGAGTGTTGTTCATGCCACCTCTAGTGTCCAACAAAGAGCAACTCCAACGAAGTATGTGAAAGTGAATTATAAGACACCAGCACCAGGATTATTTCAATAGTAAAGTACAGTACAGTACAGTAGAAGGAAAGATAGAAAACGAAACGAACATGAATGAATGAATGAAATAGAAGAATTCTTCTTTTCGGGGCTGGAAATGAATGAATGGAATGATCTGGAATGCATCCTCGATAAGAAGAAAAAGGAAGAAGGAATATGAAGAAGCACGAAGACTTTTTATTTCTACAATGACACGACATGACTTATCAACTTTTACAAACAGATACACACCGAACACAAAACCACACCGAACACACACTACACCACGACGCGAATCAAATCAAATCAAATATACATACATACATACGACTATTATTACTTACGACAACAAACCAATCACAAACCAATCGATTCAAAAGACAGAAGGAAGCTAAATCGAATCGAATCGAACCTTACATGAATGAATGAATGCATTGATTGAGTCTGTACATCATGTCACACGAAACATCCACACAATCAATCGCACGAACACACACACGCTCAAAAAACTGTATAACTGTAACAATATATCTAAACTAAATATAGCATAACACAACATACACTACACACAATACTATTGGCTTTTCTTTTTTCTTTCCACAATTGTGTACAGTACAGTACGAGTATAGTAGGATCGATTATAGAGATAACAGCAGATCAGAGTTGAGGACGTATTTTACTCTAGCTAGACCTGCTGTCATGATGTGTGATAAATCAAAAACAATGATCCTTCCTCTAATATAAAAAAACAGAGTTCTTTATTATCATTAGGGCATGCATAAAGTTTGCCTCATCATAAGGGAACCAGAAGAAAATAAGGCTCTGGGCTAGCTGGAGCAATTTGTCTGTAACAAGAAATAAGAATTGACATCATGCCTCAATCTCTAATAAATAATGGGATGTGATTGAAGTAGAAGAATGCACCTAGACAAACTACCTACCTCGTAGCTGCAGTCAGTACAAGCATGGTTGTGCATTGAAAAGAAAGTGCTAAAAGCGAAGTGGCTCATCCTAGATTGCTTGACTACATGCCCCAATAACAGGGTATGTGGGGTGGGGAGGGGGAAGATGAAATAATATGCCCAGAGGAGAACAAAGAAAAAAATGACACACTACTACATTAATAGTGCATCTAGAGTGCAGAAGTAATGATCAATGGTATATGCCAATTAGATGGGTCCTAGACATATTGTAGAGAATGAGGTTGTGACTAAACAGTGCTGGTGGTGAGGTGATTGTGGGGTGGCAATACTGTACTATGCACGGGAGACAACAAATGGAAGAAATTTATTCAGATGATGACATGTGCAGTGCAGGTATTGAAGGACTAGGTATAATATCTACTACTACTACTATACTACTGTACATACATAATATTATTAAATAGTTACAAACATCCAAAAGACTAGTGATATTTTGCAATTTATAAGATAAACTGTCAGGTGGCAGATATAGGCAAGGAGAAAGGAAAAAGGAATATTATGTATATAATTTAGCAAAGTGCAATGGTATATGGTCTTGACTAGAAATAACCAAACAACTACTATTGATTGAGATCACAAACATCAGTATTATAGTAAAAATACATCACAATACTACATCTGCTAACTGTATCCTTTGGAAAATAAGTTTATGCACATAATTATGCCTGCATATGTTTTGCATATGGGATAACTAACTAACTAACTATGAAGCAGGAAAAATTATCTAGACTATCACCATCACCAATGGAAATGATTGTCACCATTCTAGATCCTGTGTCTATCAAATAGATCTCATCAATAGCAGCAAAACTTGTAGTAGTATTATGTATATTCAACTAGCCTGGGAAAAGACACACTGTATGTCAACCCGTGCTGTGTGTAGATTATTTATCAGAAAAATTTGACAGGGCTGACAGGTGGTACCTGTCCAGATTTCATACCCCACCTATGATACAAGATGGCACAACAGCATGGTTTGTCAGTAGCTGCTCTCCAAACAAATGTATCTAGGTTTGAACTATTAGAAGACTATAATAATGTAGTGTTCCAATAAACTGATGTTTTTACAATTAATTGTGCCTGTAAATCCGCAGTTTTGTTTTACAATAAGTAGTGTATTGTTACCCTCTTGTACGTGTGCTGCACAACAGATGGTGTCGCTTTGGTACGATGAGTACTTGTACAATGAGTACAATCTACACAAGAAAAAATCTTATCTTGAGTGGGTGAGAAGAAGTGCATCTACCGGTCCATTTTTATTTGTAAATGTACAAGCTAGCTTAATAAGTATTGTAATGTATGGGTACATGTTAACAGTGCATGCAAATATAGGTAGTTCCATCCAAGTTTTTGTGCACCAACTTCTTTTCTTACACTACAGGCAATTTCAAGTGTACTGTACTGTAACAAGTGTGTGTGTGTTGTGTGTGTACCAGTCTAGCCTTTTAGGGGGGGGGGGGGGTGATACCCTGCCTGAGTCATGGTGGTAGCAGATGGCATAATGAGGGAGTCGAAAATATTATTGCTGCTCTGTTAACAAAACAATAATATTGGTTCAACAATTTGGCAATGTCTTCCACTATATAGAAAGCATTCCTTGGTTTCCTTAAAAATCTCATAGTGAAATTTCAATGTGCATGACTGTGAAAAGATTATAAACCTGTTATGTGTACACACAATGAAATAAAATGATAAAGAAAATGCACATACACACTCAACAAACACAGAAGAAGTGGAATGCTTCTATATGAAGTCTTTTTTGTTGTGCACCAGTTTTTGTTTGCCTGCATACCTGCCTCTAAAATATGGGTAAGCCAAGAACATGGTGCTAAAAAGAAACAGATATTTTTGTACACCCTTACATTCTGATGCTTACTAGTAAGGTTGTCTGTAGTTAGTCATAAATGTAAACTCTGGTGCTGCTGAATGCAACCCAATTTTTTCTTGCATATCTTTCAAAGTTGCATCACCACCTGTTATCACCACCACCATGGCATCTCTGCTGCTTGTAGTATAGTAAACACCACATTCTATACTACGCACCACGCATGTATTTTTTAACTTATTATTTAAAAGCTGCCGCTTTGCTCCTCAAAGTCTTAGAAAGACAGTAAGTCAATGATGCCAATTTCATCTCTACACTACTAGGTATTACATTGGTTCATCTCCATATCTGTCATCAATCATTTGTGTCTCTACTTATAGTACAGTTTGTTCTCTACTAGTTGATCTCTTCTTTCCCAATTTGTTGTACATTTTTGATATCAAGTGATTGATTTTATATTTGGCTTTCATTACTTGTAGAACTCTGCTTGATGATCTCTTTTTCTATAACCTGGTGTACACATTTGTCGATGGATTGCTGAAAAATTTCCTTGTTTCATTTGCTGTGGTAGTTTCCTTGACACTTTAGTCTTTGCCGGCTTGTTTGCCGTGAAGTGTTTCCATATTAGTTTGCTATTTTCTTTTGCTAATTCCTTCACTCTTTTCATGCAATGATCTATGACAGGTCTCCATCTAGTTAGCCACTGTTTTAGTTGTTGATTTGTATCTTCCAATCTTGATTCAAGTGGTCCATCATATATCTTTAGTTCGTACCATTTCTTTCATTGTATACTGTTGAGATTCTAGTTTAGATAAGAGTTTACTATTAGTTGTTAAGGTTGTTCTAAACGATTTATGGGCTCTATCTTAGGCTGTCCTTGAGACGCTGTGTTGCTTGTGTTAGTGGTGATAGGCATTTATCATTTGAATTGGATTTGGGGTTTGACTGGCTTGTTTGACTGTTTGAATCATTGCGCGATAGTAACGGTATTTGTGGTCTGTCCGTCGTGCGTGTTAAGATTTCAACACACCCTTGCAAGCTGGTTGGGCTCTTTCCTTCGATATATGTATAGATAGGTCTTAGTTTTCTGTGTGTGGCTGGTGAGTGGTATTTGGTATAGTAGTCGGCGAGGTTAACTTTGCCTGGAGCCCAGAATACTCTGTATTCTCCTTGTTCCACCCTGTCCTGTACCCAGTAGAATCTTTTGTCCATTGCTTTACTCTGTTTCTGTTTGATTGTTTTGTTCATTATTCCATCTGCTGTACTGTTATCTGTTCGGAGTGGTGTTGGTGGTTGTGGATGGCCGAGTTCTTCGAGTGTTGTTCTCATTGGTGCTAGTTCTTGTGCGTTCATGTACAATGCTCCGACTTCTGCCTCTGCTGCTGATGCCATTACTGCTTTGATTATTTTTGCTAGTACGTATATTGGTCCATTGAATTGGGTTCCATGTTTGTTGCCTAGATAGTGGTAGCCACCTGCTCGGCTTCTTGATTTTGGTGCCACACAGTACGCTGCATCACTGTCACATGATAATATCATGTCGCTGGCTCTGTAAATGATGGTTGCATCTGGGTTGCTGGCACAGTAGTTTAGGAATTGTATTAGTGCTGCTTGCGTGTCTTCTGTTGCTGTCGTTGCCTTGATGCTTAGTTCATTGAGTGCATGTAGTTGTGTGCTGTCTACCGATCTTCCATCATATAGAAACTTGCCACATACTTTTTGGATGTGGTTCTTTTGTAACAGTGTTAGTTCTGGTGTTGTATCTTCCGTGGTATACTGTACTTTCTTTCCATATTCCGGTGCTACATATTTTGTTGGTCCATAGTGATGTTTTGATGGAGTTGGGTGTTGGAATTGCTGTAGTGCTCTTTTAACATACCCTTTCATAGATAGTTTTACTTCTCTTTTCTCGTAGTTCCATTCAAGATCAATTCCTATATATTTGGATCCAGTCCAATCTATTTTGAGTGGATATTTTTCTTTGATTGCTGAGAATAAGTGATCAATGTCGTCCTTGTTGGTGTATTTTACTCCAAAGTCGTCTACTACTAGTGTGAAGCTGATTGGTCTTGTTTTATGTTTCCATAATCCTGGTGTACGTTTGGTTGGATAATATCCGTACTGTGCTAGGTGTTCTTGGAGGTCTTCATTAGCAATGCGACCACTCTGTGCTAGTCCATACATTGCTCCGGTGATCTCTACATAGGCGTAGTCGTCTGCTTCCACATATTGCATTACATTGTATTCTTCTATGATTTCTGTTGGGATTAAGCTTATGTGAATTCTCATGTATTCAGATGATTTGAGTTTTGAATTGGTGTAGAAGTTTCCTATATCGGCTGCTGCATACTGTGCATTCTTGGTTGATATGGTACTGTTGAGGTGTATCTTGATTGTTTCCAGTCCAGCTGTTTCTGTGCTTGTTTTTCCATCATATGGTAGTCTATCACCTCCTACTGTTAGTCTGGTTCGATTGGTATCATCTTTCTGTAATCGTACATCACAACAGAAGCGTGCATACGTTACTTTCTTTCCTGTTGGTACTTGTTTTCTTTTTATGAAGTGGAATGTGTCTGATCCTTTGACTCGTTGGGTGCCATCTTCATTCTTTCCTACTCCTTTTAAAAGTTTGCCAAATTCGTTTGCTGCTGATTTTTGCCATGATTCCCGTGTTTGTTTGTTCGAGTGGTTGACTAGTTGTTTGTAGTCTATCATTTTGCCTGTTGCTTCATCATATACTGTCATTGCAAAGTGTCCTGGTAGTTTTCCTCCTGCTGCTGATGGATTGTTCCTGTTTTGTCTTACGATGTTGGCCCTTTGTAGTCTTGTTGATAATCTGGTCATTCGTCTTGTTAGATCTTTATCTGTATCAATGCATCGAAACTGGTTGAGTGTTCTACTGCTAACTTGTTCCTTATCTCCACTTTCATATTCAATGAAATATAATCTTTCATTTTCATTGTAGTGGGTGACTTCTCCTCGTTGGATGGTGTTGTTGTAGTTCTTCATTATCTTGGTTCCTATCTCATCTTCGGTAATTGTTGGTAATACCACCCTTGTAGCTACTCGGTTCGTACCTTGGTTCATATTGAAGGATTGTTGTTGGTTTTCCCCTGGATCACCCCTGGTTCGTACCTTGGTTCATATTGAAGAATTGTTGTTGGTTTTCCACTGGATCTCCCACCACCCTTGTAGCTGCCCATGCCGGCACCCTTGTAGATTCGTTTTGTTGTCTAGGGGTGATATTTCTCTTAACTTGTTGATGGCATCATTAGTTCTTGTTCCTTGATCAAGGAATGGTGTAGGCGGGTGTGGTTGCTGAAGTATTGCTACTAAGTCTTCTGTTACGCTTGCTAGTCTATCTTCTGATGATGTCTTTGGCATTTGAACGTGTTCAGGGAAGAATTCGATTGTATCTGTTGTTCTTTCTCCTCTTGTTGCTGGTATGTATACTCTATAATTCCGATAATGATGTTTGGCTGGTCCAATGAAGTATCCTTTTACGCCATGGTCTGCCCATGTTTTTCTATCTTGTGGTCTCTCGTGTGCCACAATGAGGCATCCGGGTGGTGCTAGTGGTGTTTTGTTGAAGTCGAAGTTTCCCCATAATCATTGTAGGCTGACTTTGCTGGATTGATTCGTGATGGCCGTAGCATGTTTAGTGTCAATATTGCCACTTGTAGTAATCTATCCCATTGGCTTTTCGGGAATGTTGGATCACATCCATACAGTGTTGATACGAAATGATTTTTTACTGTTTGTATTGCTCTTTCTGCAGGTATGGTCCGATGGTTGCCTCTTGGTGCTATTTGGTATTTCAATCCTCTTGATTCTATTTCTTCGATGAGCTCCTTCGAAAATTCGTTGTCTATTCGGTGTAGTACTGGATTGATGCCTGCTTTCTTCAGTGTATCATGCATCTCAATGAATCCTGCTAATAGGTGTTCTTTTGCTCGTGATTTGATTGCCACTGCTAGATTGCTCCTGAATCACTATCTTCCATCACCATGATGTATCTGTTTCCTCTCGATGATGTGTTGGGAAAGCACCTGTTTGTCACTTGAGGTCATTCCTTTCAGGTCTGCAAAGTTTACTGCTGTTATCTGTACGATGTGCTCGCGATTCGTGATTTCTCTTGGTGGTAGATAGTCTGGATCATCTTCTTCATCTTCCATTATTTCCTCTGCTGTACTTTGTCTGTTGGCGTAGGTTCTTTCTTACTTTGTGTAGATGCCCCATTGTCGTCTGGATTGATTTTGGTAGGTGTTTTCTGATGCCATTGGATGTTAGTCCTGGGAATGATGTTAACCAATTTTTGTCAATTGCTTTGATTAGTGTTGTGACAACTGGAGCTCCTAATGTTGCATGGTGCCAGGCTTGTAGCTGTGATGCTGATTTTTGTTGGTAGGCACTGTTTGCTGTGTGCTTTAGTTGGATCACAAATGGTCTCTTGATCGGCTTCACCGTGTTGTTGTTATTGCTCTCTAGTGGCATCAACCATAAGTTTGTTTCAGCATCTCTTGGTCCTTCAATTATTATTTTGTTTTCTTTGATTACCTGTACATTTTTCTTTTGAATACTACTGTGCAGTCAGCATCACATAGTACTGGTACTGATATTAGTGATCGGTCCATTTCATTGAATCCGTGTGCTTTCTGTGCTTCCAATGGCAGTTCTGCTGCTAGTTGTAGTTGCCTGGTCGTTACTGAGTTCATTGTGTTTGTGTTGGCCACTCCTACGTTGATTTCTTCATGATGTAGTGGTTCTCCGAGATACTTGTGTTTGTTCGCTAGGAACATGCTGGTTGCTGCTGAATCGGGATGACCCTGTGGTGTGGTTTGGCTAGTTAGTAGTGCTTTGAATTTGTTTGTGAGGGTTGACAATCGGGTTGTGCTATCAGTATTATTATTAGTTACTGCTGCTGCATATGATATATGCCTGTTGTTGATACGCGAAGATGATGTGTATATATTTAAATCAGTATTATTTATTTTATTTTGACTTATCTTACTATTCACCTCCCCACATCGTCAAGTGACAAAGTGGCAGTTGGTTGTAACTCCTCCCATCTTGTTAGCGAGTGTGGCTGCTTCATTGTGGCAGGCCTTTCGGTTGGTACAAGTCCCTGGGGTGTGTGTTGGTTTGATATCATACCCACACGATGGGCAGTAGTTAGTTGAGTCTGGGTATCTGCGTTTTGATCTTTCACCATTGCCTAGGTCATTTCGAATATACTCTGTTCCAAATTTGTTCTTTTTCTTCTTTGCTGTACCTGTATTGCCTTCACTTTGGTTGTTGTTTTGAGTGAATTGTGCAAACATTTGCATCATTTCTTCTTTCGTTACAGTGCTTGTTGCACTACTACCACCGGCGCTGCTACCATTGCTGCTGCCTGTGCTGATTGAAGCTGGGATCCGTCCGGGGACCTGGTTGGTTGCACTATTTGCGAGTTGTTGTTGTTCAATTCTTGCTTCTAGTTCCTGAATTTTTTGTGTTTGTAGGACTAGTACTTCTGATGCTTGTCTTTGGGCATTTTCATCTTCCTTGGTTTGTGCTAGCACTGCATTCGCTAGTTCGGTTCTTTTCATGATGGCTGGATCAGTTTTATTCATTTGGATCTCTTTGCTGAAGTGCTTCCTCATCTCTTCCCATGTTGTTAATGTTCCTCTGTTCCATTCACGACATGCATCCTTAAGGTCAATATTCTTCTCAAAAGTTGCATAGGCATTTCGCATCACTTCTGCGTCTGTTACGGTCTCTCGGAGTCCGGTTAGCAGCTCTCTTGCTTCATTGATTGCTTTGTAGTAGTGTTGGACAATTCGATCTGGATCATAGTCCACCTTGAGGAGTTCTCTTGCATGTAGGATTTCGCGATCCTTGTCTACCGTTAGGATGAAATTTGTCCACATGTGTTGGTATACTTCATGTGGTGATACTCCCAGTAATAATCCGTCAGTTTCTAATTCAATAAATAAATCTTCATCGAAGCATGCTTGGATTGCTTTGTTGGTGTTGCGCTTGTGTTCCTCGTATTCTTCGTAGAGTTTGAGCACTTGCTTGTGCGCTGCATTGAGTATGTTGGTGTCGCCAACGTATGGACCTGGGTCGACTGGCACTGGTACTTGTGCTGTGATCCCCCTTTTTAGTATCCACTGCGCTTGGGTGCACATGATCCATGACCATCCGTGATCTCTTGCTTCCGCGATATTGCATTTGTAGCTGGTTTGAACCTTTGCCATCTGTTTTTGGAACGTAATTAACTGTCCTGTTGTTGGTATTCCAACTACTCGGTCAATGCCTGAGTAGTCATATTCTATTAAGACTTTCGTCATTGCGGAACGTCGTTGGTTACTGACTATTTCGTAGGTTAGGTCTAGCTTCGTGTCCTGCGACAATATTGTTTAGAACTGTTGAGATTCTAGTTTAGATAAGAGTTTACTATTAGTTGTTAAGGTTGTTCTAAACGATTTATGGGCTCTATCTTAGGCTGTCCTTGAGACGCTGTGTTGCTTGTGTTAGTGGTGATAGGCATTTATCATTTGAATTGGATTTGGGGTTTGACTGGCTTGTTTGACTGTTTGAATCATTGCGCGATAGTAACGGTATTTGTGGTCTGTCCGTCGTGCGTGTTAAGATTTCAACATATACAGTTGTGTTATTTTCTTTGTTAATAAGTCGTATTCTGCCACTGTTCTGCCTCCCAATACTGGGGAGTTTCTGTCAATGTACCTATCTGTCCACATATAATATCCATTATGACTGGAACAAGAAGTAGTGGAACTCTTCTGTTCTTTTTTTGTTCTTCTTCCTGTCCTGTTATTTCTCTTGTTGTCTTTTCATTCTATCATACTCACTGGATCCTTGGTTGGTAGATTGTCCCATCCTATCACTAGTTGTTCATCTATCTATCAAGTTTTTGTACCTTCCAATGTCTTTCCTTCCTATTATTCTGAATATTGTAGTAGTAGTCATGCATTCCCCCATGAAGTATGCCAGTAGTACTTCTTGCAGTATGTCCCATAAGTTTGTGTCTACTGTGTTTCTCATTACGTTTATTTGTTTGACTTTTCCTCTCCATACATGTAAAGATGTGATCATCATCTTCAACCAAATGCCAGTATGATACACATCTCTTGTCATGAAAGTGATCTCTTTTGTGCACTCTCTCTCCTGTTGGTAATTCCTTTATGTTTGTATACTGGTCTGAAGATGTCCCAGTCTATGTCATCAAATGTATTTTCACTCCACCTGAATCTTTTACAGTAGAACTTTCTTAGTGGCTTCGATATTGTATTACTTTTTGTACTGTTCCTTTGAATTCTCTTGTTATTGTTCTCCCTTCTATGTGAAACTGAATGCTTGTATTTGGATTCATTGGTACTATGGGCTTTTCTTGTAGTAGTCTCTTTAATCCTTTGTTGCCAGTTTGTCTGCTTCTGAGTTAAGGTATGCATCCAGTGGTATTTCTTGTTTGTCATATACTTTGTCGTCTTGGTGGCTTTTTACCCAAACTTACCCACGCACGCATATCATGTAGTGTGTTGCTGGTGAATTAAGATGTTGATATGATAGTCTCTGTTAAAATAAAGCTGTATTTCCCCACGCCACGAGACCATTCACCATTCTTGTACTTCTGAAGTACAACACAATATATTATGGAAAACACGCAAACAAACAAGCACTTACTTCTTTGCCAAAATTCAATTCTCTTTGCACATCCTTTGGCTGAGCATGCCATGTCATACTATGTCATACCATCCTCCTCAATGGTAGCTACAATTCACACTTAAAAGAGTAGATAAAGTGGTTTTTATAGTGCTACTAGTTCTTGGTTTGGTACAGTATGTGATTCCCATCTCTAAATAAGTGCTGAAAAAGCTATTAGATAGTAACAACAACAATTTCCTAAGAGCACGGATGCATTCATAAGCTGCTGCTGCCGCAATTGTATTCTAGTATATGCTATATCTTGAAGAACAAAATGCGGACGTACGTAACGTTTTACAATGTAGTAGTGATACCGGTATATGAAAATTGCAGTATTTATAGTATTATTATCATCATCTATATTTTCATAAATTAAAAAAGGAAGTTACGGTATTGAATGACCATCGATGGTCGTCCTGTTCCTATAGTCTCGACTTTTTTTTTTCTTCGGAATGTGGGTGGGTAGTGCTATTGTGTATGTTTTAGGTGTAGTTGTCCTGTATTTTTTGATGGTGTATAATATATAAACTATGTATGTATAAACTATCAAAGGTAGTTAGTTTCTTTTCTTTACATACCATTCTTACGTTGGATCCAGGCTGCCACATGTGTCCCCCAGGCCAGTGGTCCACCGAAGGAACCAAGTACATAATACCATTTCACCCACGATCCATTTTCAAATGCACCTGGTTCTGTTTGTAAGGCCGCGGATCCAGAAATACTTGCCACTAATGCACCTAGAAACACTAAGGATAATGCACCAAGCATACCTGAGGGCATTTTCGACATAATCGGTCCAAGGACTTTGGATGGTGGATATTCACCTTCCCAGTATGTTTCCGAATCATAATCTTCTACAGCATTTAATGCAGTAAAGAATGGAGTTGTGGTGGCGAATGTTTGTTCTCGTGTCACAACTGAGTTGACAGTAGCGATAGGTGCGAATGCACTACATGCTGCTACAACAATGGAAAGAATCACAAAACTAAATTTAGACATGATTATATTATATATATATATGTATATATTTTGTGTGTGATGGATGATAGCTGTGAAATTAAAAAAGACAAGAGGAGAAAAAAATAAAATCGTGAGTTGATTTTGTGAATAATTTGAATTGAAAGTACGGTATTGTTCTTGTTTTTGATTTGATCGTTCGAAAATACACGCAGGAATCCACAATCGAGAAGGAGGAGAGACGATCAGCAGAAGTACGGCGGTAGATACCGGCTTTTAGCGCTCAGCTCGTCACTCATCCCATTATGATTGGTTTGTGTGTGTGTTGGTGCCTGCCTATTCTGCCCATTACAACGATTTACTGAATACACTGGCTTTTTTTGCCGATCGCCTCCGGGAAGAAATAACAAAGCTGCTTTGGAAACTAACGTCCCCGACATTTATTTAAGTAGGACCACCGATCTCATCAAACCCCCTTTCGATTGTCCGTCCTAGGTTTTGCATTTATCTCTCCATCGAAATCTAATCCTACAAAATTAAGTAACAAAGTCCTCTCTCGATCATTTATTTTTTTAGCTGCGAACCAAAATCAAAAAGCAAATCCAATCGGTATTGAACTAATTCTGCAAAAGCACAACAAACATATTTACTTCGAGTCGATGTCCATCTTCCTTCCGCCATGGTTCACGTACCTTTTCGTTAATAAAAGAAATGTATCGAACAACGTGATGGTGATGTTTAGGGAAGTTGTTCTGTTCTGTTTGATGTTTTAATTGTTTTACTTACAGTACTACAGATAATCACATGAGACGTCCTTACGTTGTACGTATATTAACAACACTGTTCTTAGACTTCTGTTGCTTCTTGTGTTTGAACCTTCAAGAAATAAAGATCGGGAGTTTGAAGTTAGTAAGTTTGCTGTTCGACGTCATTTGCCTATTTAATCGAGTCGAATCAGTCGATTAATTGATGGATTTGAAAACGAAGATGAATTGAATCGAATGAATCGAATCAATCGATCAGCAACTACTGTACTGTAGTACGAATGGAAATCTCGAGGGGGCAAGGGGGGAGGAATATTTGGGGGAGAATATTTTTAGTAATAAGAACTCAAATTAGAGTTCCTCCCCTTCAGGTTATTTGAAGGGCGAAGCGGAAAGGAGACGAGTGAGTCTAGAGTCTCCACTCACGTAGAATTCCCCTATAGAACGCGCATCATTAATTTAAATACAGAATGTATATAACATTGTAGCGTGCGCGCCAAAATTTCGCGATACACATACTGCAAATCTAACTGTCACTTTTTCAACGCTAACACGAGCTATCGTGTGTTTCAAGTCTTAAAAATTCAATACAGACATACTGGAAACAGAATAGACAACTCAATTGCTCTATTAACCGCGTGCACTTTTGACACATCCTTAATTACTATAATTAGAAGAGTTCCCCAAAAGTGCACGCAGTTAAACGAATGGCTTATATGAGATACCTAAGCTCACTTTATCAGCGTACGACTATAAAAAAATTAAGAACTAGTATTTGTTACTGTAGTATATAATAATACTTTAACATCAAATATATACACCTAAAAAGTCATTTTTTTGGAAAATTAAACTATGAAGTTTACAATTGACCTATTGGATGGAGAATTACTATATTCCTTAGTCTCCTAAGACTACTGGTATCTCATAATGTAGGCTCACACACAGCAGACAGCATCTTTTTATGAAATTGCTTTGTTCTGGACACAAAGCAGGGTAGAACTTCCAGGAAAATACTTTTTTTGGGTCAGGGAGAGTTCCTCTACCTTACCATGTGTGTAACAAATATTGGTCTTAAAATATATGGAAGGCACTCCTTCAATTCATGTACACATACCTGTACGCTGACCAGCCTCTAACGGCGTGTTCCGGCTCAAGGCTGCGCATATTTCGACAAAAAAGGACAATCTGCGGACAGACGATTTTCTACAACACGCGCTATGCAGTGAAGTACCATCAATCGGGGGGATTTTTAACTGTATGTTAACTCCTCAAACCTTCTCCAGTACCTATCCATAGGCATTCTACACATTCCAAATTTTTGACAGGTCTAGTTAGTGTAGGCTAAGCCCTGGTACTTCTCTCTGTAGAATTTGCCCCATATTGGTACGTCGTGGAAATTATTTTTTGTGTCGCGGGATTAAGATACCACGCACCTACGCAGTAATAAGTGGAAAATTCCTTTATATCAACATGAAAATGGGAATGTATTGAATCGAACCTCCATGGATATCGATCTATTCAACATCCGCTTATAAGAAGAAATATAGATGTATGTACTCTTAACAAGGACAAAAAGTTTGGGTTGAATTGAATCCATTTTTCAGTACTTAAACTCTCTCTTAGTAAAAGACACACATGATCGGATTTTCCGAAAAAACACGTCCAATATGCTTGTTGATAATGGGTCCTCTCTTAATATAACAATAATAATAAAAATTATCGAATTAACTAACATATCACTAATAGAGACATCTGTAATATTCGTTTAGGTCATACTCTATTATTTGATTTTTAATTCTCCTCTCTTATGCACCTCTTCCTGGCGATCCGAAATGTGCCTACTACCCATATAAATCCCCATAGAATTTTCCCCAGATGACCAAATTCAACACAGACTTTTTTCCTCTCTTAACAGTACAAATGTCTATAGTTCTTCTTATAAGCGTATGTTAAATAGAGCGATATCCATGGAGGTTCGTTTCAATACATTTCCATTGTCTGTATCAATGGAAATAATTTTCTATTTCAACTCTTAAAATTTTGAAGAATTTTCCTCGCGAGCCTATCGCGCATTTAAAATTTTAGTCCCGAGTGTCCCTCAAAATGCAGCCTTGAGCCGGAACGCGCCTAACCCACCATGTTACTAGTTAATTTGATACGGCTATTATTTTTGCTACAACAACTTTTTTTGGAAAATAAAACCATGGAACCCATTATACGCTTAATATTTATATGTATGCAAGACAGTGGGTACATCCAGGGGTATACTTTCTTCGTCACAGAACAAAAACTAATAAATACCCTATTTTAGCTGAAATCCACTGAAAATAATTTTGCACGAGATGGAGCATATGAACTAGAAGCCCCAATGAAATCGGCTTTAGGTGGGTTAGTTTATTTTATGAGTATTTGTGTGAAAATACCTGTCAAAATTTGTTTTGGAGCATAAATCAACCCACAGTGATTATTTTAAGCACGGTCCTTGTTTTTTTTTTATGAGATATTCTTGAAAACAGGGGTAAACTGCAATTACATCCAAAATAATGGTGGGTTGGGATGATGATGGTTTCTATCCACAAGTAATAGTGTATGAGGACCTTACCTAACCCTCCTATCATTTTATTGTATGTGTGGTTGAAGAGAAATGTAGATTTAGCTGGGTAGGTATGCACTAAAATCAGTCCTATTTTGTAGCAAAATGCACCACAAACATTCTTGTTTGGAATGGTTCAAATATAGAACTTTGTTTTCTTTGGGTGCACCAGCCTCCATATAGTGTATTAGGACCTTGCCTAACCCTCCTATCACTTTCTCATATGTGTGGTTGAAGAGAAATATAGATTTGGCTGGGTAGGTATGCACTAAAATCAGTCCTGTAGTGTGGGATGGCATGTTTATTCTTACTTATTTTGATATATAGAAATGACAGTGACAGATACAAGCTGTATTAACAGCTTTCAAGCTATAAGAAATTTTTCGTCTTTTTATAAAAAAATTTGCTAGTTAAAACACGTGTTAATTTTCCAAAAAAAATAAATTAGCTTAGAAAATACACCCAATTTTCACTGGTTGATTGCTAGGTAAATACAAAAGCATTCGGCATGTTAGTTTGCGCTAGATCGACTCGAACTAGTGACCTCAGTTAATAATATTATCTTTTCAACCAGTTCAACCAAGAACTGTGGAAGATTTTATTTGGCTGAAGATTGACAAGCGAATTGAGTATATAAACCATAAAGCGCGCTAAATTAACACGCGCTAAATACAGTGATTTTCGATCGAAAATCAAGATTGTTAATGGAAATCCGAGTATACACACACATGCTAATAATATGTGGACTTCTACTCAACTACAGTAGAAAAGAAGATAACGGACATGATCTCCATTAAACAGAGGTGATATATTACCTGGTTAAGTATCTATTCATTATTTGTTAGATCAGAAACAACACTACATTCAGTAGCAGCACTTGTATCATAACACATTTCTGCATGATATTGCAAGTGACAACTGACCACTGTTTGAATTCCATTAACCTTCTTAGTCGTATGACAAAGCCAAAAAGGGAACCCTTTTTCCACAGTACACTGCTCACATTGATAGATTGTTTTATAAGGTCTTTTTACTTTAGCTTTGCTCTTGAAACCTGGACATTTTTCGTATTTACAGTAGGGTCCACTTCCGGGTTTATCATTATCCTTACTCCTTACAAGACATGGCATTGGTTGATGGACGCGATCAGGCTGTAGCTTCTGTCGCTTCTTAAAAGCTTGTTGTTTCTTGCGCTTATTCCTACTACTAAACTCAGTAGTAGAAGACGACCGAGGTGTACCAATATCAGTTCTAGTTCCATGGGCTGCTGGAGAAGAAAAGGGTTGGATAACTGAATCAGATCTTATACTTCTACCATCCACAGATGTAGAAGTAGTAATATCCTTTGTGGCGCTTGGAGGAGGTCCCGAATCCCGCTGTCACATAGGATCACCTCTTTGAAGAAGAGAGTGTGTCAAATTATGTATGCATTCTTTCAAAGGCATACATTTCCTGTCAGGATGAACCATCTAATAAATAACACAGTACAGCTTGTAAGCATTGTTAAGATTCATATTGAAATAACGGGCTGCTAACTTGGGCGCCCAACCATGCAGATGCGATTCAGTAGAGAGATCATACTTGGCTTCAGCACCATTGCCTTTATCAATCTTGTGATAGGTGTTGCAGTAGTCAATCTGTTGAGCATTGCAATCAACATCAGTTTGGTCCCTAGATCTTTTCCCAGTGACTGGATCTCTTACTCGTCTCTTCATTCCACCCTCAACAATAGTAGGAGAATGGAAATTAGAAAGTGTCTTGACAAAGTTGTTGTCAGCCCAAACAGCATGCACAATTGGCTTGGTCTTGTGTTGGTAGAGGAGAGACTTGTGTGTGCCCTTAACGAGTTCCTTCTCCTTGATAGCAAGCTTGCCTAACTTTCCACCACCAGTCCGAGACGATTGACAAGTACCAACCATGTTAATACCCCACTCCTCTCTTCCAACTTGACACATGGCATCACCCATGTAAGCAGAATCCATGACAACACAATGACCCTTATGTTTGTAAGGCTCAAGCATAAGGTCATAGAGAGACACCATCTTGAGTTTCGTTGCAGTATGGCTGTTTCGAACATCGACATCCTCATCAAATCTACCACCATAGACCCTAGCAAACAACTTGTATGTATGTAGGGGACCTTCAGTGATACAGACAGTATGTAGAGTAGCACCAGTTCGAATTGGTTTGGGCTCTGGTCCTATAGTCATGACACTATGATACCAGCCAGCCACTCGACTCTCATCAGTTGTGATCCATCTTCCAGCATGAACTACAGCTTGCCACCGCTTGTAAGTAGTAAGTAGAAGAAGAAGAAGGAAGGTAGGTTAGTAATTGATTCGAAACATGATAATAACAACAACAACAACACTACATACCTTATTATATGCATCTTCTAATATACCAAACTTCAATCGATGTACTGCCATATTAGGGTCAGCATCAACTTTAGTTTCGTATATATCCAACCAATCATCAGCTCCCATAAGGTCCCAATCATCACTGTAGTGAAGGCAGCTAGTCATATCTTCCAAAGCATTCTTTGGCATTGATTCTTGAATCGATGGTACTGCATTGAAGATTTCCCTTGTACAGAATATTTGATTGATTGATCGATTACCACAAAGCATCTTAGCAAGCATGGCTCCATAGAAACGAGCTACATGGTCAGCTTCAATCTCATTCTCCCAACTGTAGTACTTGGGAGCCCATGCATCTTCAATCATTCTTTTCTTCATATAATTTCTCATTCTTGCAGATTGAAATTCAAATAAAGATTGATCATTATCATCACCAAACTTAGGAAGACACCATTCGAATACTTTTTCATACCTAATCTCTCTCCTATCATCCATTAACAGTCGGATCTCCTCTGGTGTTATGTTAACAGTAAACTCATTGTTTCGACCAGACCATTCAATCGGTTCAATAGGACGTCCATTGCCATCTTCTACTTTGGTCCATTCCTCAGTCGGCGTTAGTGAGTACATGGTTCCATCCTCAGTTACAATCTCATCATCTCCTTGTCGTACGACTTCAAAAGGGAGATTGAATGATTCAATGGTAGAGTGCTGTGTGTTGCAGTATTCAAGGATTGCATCATATGCAATGAGATACTGATCATCATCATCTTGATCATCCAATTCAATAAACCATTTTTGGTTCACTACATCAAATGACATTATCTTACCATCATGTTTATATGATCCAGTATAACCAACCCACCAGTGGTCGGGTATCTTCACAGATAGTCCTACTAGTGAATCGGCCCATTCTACATCAATTTTCTTTGTCCTAGGTGCCATTGTAGTTGAATATTTTTAATTATATTTCTTACTGG
The DNA here is from genome assembly GCA_900095095.1 of Fragilariopsis cylindrus CCMP1102. Lineage (NCBI taxonomy): Eukaryota > Bacillariophyta > Bacillariophyceae > Bacillariales > Bacillariaceae > Fragilariopsis > Fragilariopsis cylindrus. The sequence continues at coordinate 46,049 of FMBT01000371.1, forward strand.
ATTGTAATATTATGAAAATACGTAAAATGCGTGGTAAAGTTAACGAAAATAGCTAGTGACTAAATATTCAAAGCTAGTAGTTAGTGTGTGTGAAAATTTCAAAACACAAGATTCGGAGAAGAATTTGTTAGTACATTTGCTAGTTAAGTTTACAAGACTGACCATTTGATCCATATTTTTGATGCGTTGATCGCCTCTTTTTTGCGTGACTTCAACAATTTTTCAAATTTTGAGTCTTGGACGCGAGTCACATCAGAATATTTGACCAAAAATGGCCGTTGCGCGACACATTTTCGCGTCTCTCCGATCCAAACACTGGTGGGCCGAAATTAAGTAGGTACGGGCACATGAGGGGTTCCGTTGGGCTGTTACAAACTCCTGGGGAGTACTATTAAGTATGTAAAAAGACACGTGTCTTTGATCGGAGACGCTCTGTGTCTCAATAGGGGGGCGTAAGTCCATTTTTTGAGGGAGAAACACCCCAAAGAAAAAAGGGGCTCTTTTTCAGGCGCCATTATTGGAGCAATAGCTTGAAAGCTGTTAATTGATCTTAACAAAAGGATTATGGAGATAGTTGGTTGGTATTTCAATACACCAGCTCACTATCACACTCTTCAACAATGTTGGTTGTATTACAGAATATGAGAAACATCCTGTTGGTTGTTGCTGCATTAAAATAAGCAGATACATGTAGAACAACAAGTGCACACATATTACTTTCCTACAGTGGCTCTTGTTATTATCTTATGCATGTGTGAAATGCTGCTGACTAATTATTTAGGAGAAAAAAAGTGATGGTAGCATCTATATATATAATATAAATCCTACATAATGCCTACCTACCCTCCTAGCTAGACCATTATTGGCAGAATAATACACGTAGAACAGCAGCTGGGCACATATTACTTTTGTACAGTTACTTTAGGTGTTATCTAATGCATGTATTTGATGTTGCTGACTAATTATTTTGGAAAAAAAAAGTGGTGGTAGCAACTATATATATGATATAACAAGCCCATATGTAGTTATAATTGATTTAAAATATGGAGATTATTTAGTTTTTTTTGTTTGATTTGGAGATTATTTAGTTTTTATTATTTGATTTTGGCAGTTAAAATGTGGGTCTGAAACGAAATAAAAAATCGACCGTTAGGTGATTTTCTAAATAATATTTGAATATCGCGCATGGCATCCGCAGTACTGAGTGGAGACTCTAGTCGCCGTCGGGTTACTCACTTATATATATTACATTGATAGAGAAAAAAATCAAGGGGCCTACACACAAATAAAATTACGCGTCGCATTTTCAATTTGAACAACGTATCGCAAATTGATATTCGAAAATCTCTAAAAAAGTTGAATATGAATAATTATATGATAATTTTTTGAAATCTTTCCCTTAAGAACTTCTTTTGACGAGATCCGTATGTTGTGTAGTGGCATGGTAGCTCTTGACGTTTAGGAGGTGACCACTGACGCGTAGCAGACTCTAATATATTACATGCAAATGGAAACAGGTATGTGTGCCCGATACTACTAGTATACCTAGTACTTATTTGGTGGGCTAATGTTGGCGGTTTTTTGCTCGATTGCTTATACGATTTTTACGAAGATTCCGGCGTTGTACTTCTTTACGAAGATTCCGGCGAAGTACCTCTTCATCCCCGCATTTAGACTCGCAATAGATTTTAAACTTGTAGCACACGGTGGGACCGTCGAAGTATCCGCAGCACGTTGGAATTTCGGCTGTGTCGAAGTCGGCGACCAATGCCCCGCCGTTGTCCGCGACGCAAATATCCAGCTCGGCAAACGCTACCGTCTGGTGGCAATGGATAGTGATATCGTCGTAGTTGACCGACCCTAAGGTATCTGTTGCCTCGTGGCACTTCTGACTGAAGGCATTGTGTTTGTATGTGTAAAAGATCTTGTCGACTATTTCGTCGGTGTTCGTCCAGGCATTGTAGAGACGGACTGTCACATTCTGCGTGTCTTGATTGAGAATCTGGATGGCCTGTAAAGGATCGACCGTGGTGATGCCGTCCGTGTGGAAGATTGTGACGTCCTCGGGACACGCCGAGGGCGTGTTAATGGTAGGAGACATGGTGGGAGCAACCGGAGATAATGTGGGAGCAACCGGAGACAATGTGGGAGCAACCGTTTCGGTGAATCTACTGGGACAAAAAATTGCGGCTTCTGCGGGAGTATCTTCTTGAACGGTGCCGTCACATTCTTCAATGCAGGAATCTTCCGTCGTGCAACTACCGGCTGCCCAAACCTTAGAAGAACACTTGCAAGAGTTTTTGCCGGTGCAACTACCGGCTGCAGAGGAGAAAGAAGATGTGGTTCCCCAACATGAACCCTCGCCAGTACAAGAACCAGCAGCAATGCCACCACCAGCCTTGTAGCAGGAATCCTCGCCAGTACAAGAACCAGCAGCGATGCCACCAGTAGACCTATAGCAGGATCCTTTATTGGTGCAAGAACCGGCGCCAACGGAACCAGGTGGGCCAATGTTACCTTCGATCACTCCAATACAGGCTCCCTCGCCAAGACACGAAAGAGCCCCAATTGTAATGCCTAAACAATGGCAGTTTGCGCCTGGACCAATGCAACTTCCGGCGCCAACAGTAGCAGTAGTTAAAAGGCTTCTGCAGGGGTCAGCACCAATGCACGAACCGGCTCCAATGTTGCCTGCTGACTCTCCACAGGGTGAGTCGCTGGATGATAGGCTAAGACAACTGCCGGCCCCGACGGTTGCAACAACACCAATACAGGCGTTTCCACCAAGGCAAGAAGCGGCGCCTATCGAAGCAGGCACATCAGCATTTTGGCAGGCGTTTTCACCAATGCAAGAATTTGCGCCAACCGTAGCATCAGCATTTTGGCAGGCGTTTTCACCAACACAGGCGTCGGCCCCAAGGGGGCCATTTGAGAAATCACAGGCATTCACACCGATGCAAGCATTTGCGCCAATGGATGCAGTAGAGCAGAAGCAGGAATCATCTATTACACAGGCAGCGACACCAATAGTAATAGTAGGAACGCTATTGCATACAAGATCAACAGCCTTATCAGCCTTGACTGCAGAAAAGCGAGTGCTTACCAGTACCATACAGACGATTTTCAAAAAGAACTTCATGTTGATAGTTTTCGGGTTGAATCTTCTTAGTGTTCTTGATTTGTGTTCTTGTGGTATATGAAAAGAAAGAACTGATGAGAATAGGATCCTCCTGACACGGTTATTTTAGTTGACAGCTCTTTTCTCCTTACCTTGAGGAAATATTAGTGAATGCTGTTCGTTTCGATTGTTGATCTCAACGAATTATGAGACTGGTGAGAGTGTTTCTTGTTATCTTTCCGATGGGTATTTTCGAGTGCTTTACTGTTTCGTGTACACGGGTTATTTTGCCAAGGATATCAACCAGTGGGTTCGCGATGGCAATGTTAAGAGTGACGATTAGATAGGCGTAGTAATTAAACACGTCAATCGAAAACATGATACTAACTAGTCGGGTATGTATGAGGTAGTTATCTATTCTCGCCCTTATATACTTTCGCACTTGCATCGCCAACATTTCCCGGACAAACTAAAAGTGGAGTACGAATGGGAATCTCTAGGAGAAAGGGGGGAGGATATTTGGGGTCGGGAGGGCGAAGCGGAAGGAGACGAGTCGCCGTCGGATTACTAGTATAAGTATGTGTCCTGTGGATGTCCTGTCTTTGTATCATTCCGAAACCGTACATGCTGTACGTACATATTATTGAAAATTGTTTCTTTGGGGGGCAACAGTATCGTAGATAAGAACCAAGCAAGGAAAGGAGAGTTCGTCGAAAATTTCAGTCCCAACAACCGTTTTTAGATAGAGAGCCCAATAAATTCTCCGTGGGGGCATAGGTAACAGGAAATACGGTAACAGTGAATGGAAAGGAAGAACGACGGTAAATGTGAATGGAAAGGAACCACTCGGAAAGGGAGATCATGTACGGCGTTACTCATCGACATCGACGTGTCGTCGCACGAGAAATGTCGACGTCTTATTATGAAAACATCACTTCCAAAAACCGTTTTCAGCTGAAAGAGAGACAGATTAAGAAAGAAGGCGAAGGAGAGAGGAACTACACTTGAAAAGGAGATCTCGTACGGTGCTATGATTCGCCGTCGACGTCGTCGTGGTGGTGGATGAATCACAAGTGAAGTAATGAAAATGTACCACATCACAAAAATCACAGTTTTAGACCCTGCAACTCTCGTAGTCTTTCGTTTTCTTCGATTCGCAACAATATTACGGTACATTCCTATAGACGAAATTTGGAAGCATAAATTATTAACTTGTTGATACATTACTTACTGAAATTGATTGTCATACTTTTATCAAGTAAAAGAAGAAGAATAAAACATGTTGAGTATCAGTAAAAATCATTCATTGAATACTAATAATAGTAGTAGCAGTAACAGGGGTTGTAGTTATAGCCCAAAAAAGGACAGTAATAATGGCAACGTTAGGAAATATTTCTTTGGAAGTGGCAGCAGTTGTGGCGGTAACGCTAGGGTAGAAAAACGAGATGATAGTCGGTCAAAATCTGTTGGAGACAATGGTAATAATAGATCTACTAGTACTTTTATAATGAATGATTTGGATGCTACTCAACACAGTAGCGGAAGTAGTGTCTCAGAAGCTAGCTTTTTTGATGCAAGCGGAGACGTTAGTCTATATCTTGACGAGGCTCCGAAGGTACCACAACGACAACGTAAAGGTCGAAGACAAGGTATAAAACATAAAAAGCCTAAAAATACAAGTCAATCGAGTACCAATAAGAAGAAGCCGAAAAAGAAGAAGAAGAAGAAGAAAGGAAAAGATAACAAGATGGTTCCTTCTGCTTTTGGCGATAGTTTTTTCTTAGTAGATTCGAAGAACTCATACGACGACCGTCTTGCTATTCCAGCTCCTGCTACTGCTACACAAGTGAAAGAAGATGATTGTTCTGGGTTGGCACGGGAAACGCAACACGATCAAGGAGATAGTGGAGTTACAACTCAAATCAGAATAGGACATAACAATGATCAAAAAAAACCATCATCGGAATCGCATCTAGATAGTGTCGATCCTGATTTAGCAATGCAAATGGTCAAAAGATTACAACGTAAATATAAAGAATCTCAACGGGAGGTCTCAAGATTATCGAAGATAACAAAGACCCAAAAAATTCGTGTAAAGTTATATGAAAAGGAAAAGATGTTACGAAAACAACAATTGGAATTAAAGGAGCAACAAAAGGAAATATCCGAACGGAATGTTACGGATGTTAGTGATCATTTAGTGGAACAGATTACCGAATTAATGGATGAAAATAATACATTATTGGATAAGATGGGTGTGGAAAAAGTACAGGCTGGTATAAAATTAAAACAAAAAGATGAAGAATTACGATTCCTTCAAGAAGAATTAAAATGTATGAGAAGTGAAAAAGGTGAACGTGATTATGGTGGTAGTTGCTCTGGTTCAACAACAAGTGGTTGCTCTATTTTAACAACAAAAGATAATAATAGTAAATTAAAAATTTGGAAACAAAAGAAAGCTATTGATGATAAAACACATCGGAAGCAAATGAAGGCATTAAATGATCGTGTTCTATCACTCCAGGTATCCAATGATAAATTAAATCATGCATTAGGAAATAAAACTTTGACCATCCACGAAGATGATGATGATGAAATTCGCAGAGCAAAAGAGGTTGCTCAAGCTGTTAGTGACTATGGAATAACACGTGCAAAAACTGCAAGTATGGCGAAAGATAAGATGTATAATGCATTATTGAGAAGAAGTGCAAGTGATGAATCAAGCTTACCTTCCCTCGGACTCTCTTCCTTTACTAGTAAAAATAATGATACTATTAATAACAGAAATGGAATCAGAAACGTTACGTGGAGAGAAAGAAGATTAAATTTCAATCTTAAAATCACGAAGAGACAGAGAGAGAATGGCAAGGGGGTTGCTGCATTAGCTACACCAATTCCCGACGATAATGTGTTTCGTCGCTTATCAGAAACAACTAAACCCGTATTGGTTATGTCGTAAACAAAATTAGCTAGTAGTAGTATAGCTGTATTTTGTGAGTTGTGTTTTATTCCTCCTGCATGAACACATACATTATCACTAATAATAAACAAGTAGGAACTCAAACCTGGACGAGAAAAATTAAGTTATATAATAAAGAGAGACAAGAGATCCTATACAGATAATACGTATAGGTTGACTGGTAGTTCTGCACAATAATTATTCCTGCAAACGGGCATGGACTACGACTAGAAGAACAAATACAATTACATAGCATACATCAAGACTTTATACTATCTTAATAGGATTTTTAAACATGAATGAATGATATGCTAAAGGATAGTAATATATAACCAATTTACTAACCATGGTAAATTATCCATGACTGATCACCATCTAATGCGATTGTTGGAATGGTTCCAGTGATATTCATAATTTCGTCTTTCAACTTATCTCGGAAGGCTTCTTTCGATTTCTCCTTCATGTGGCGGTCTTCGTATTGACCCAAATTACTAGTGGTAAACTTTCCAATGTAGCATCCCCCACCTTTGAGAAAATTGGAAATGATAGTTTTAATGAGAATCTCCGAACACTCAGCGCCGCTTTCGTTGAAACACCAATTCTTAGCACGTACTATGTTGCGATCTCTTGCACTACCGATCATACTTACCATCCGATTTTTTGTCCCCTCTTCTGTCATGGTAGTATTGAGGGTAGATATTGCTGCCATTAATGACTCCATCGTCTTCCGATTCTCCTGTAAATTCTGGTTTACGGTATTCAATTTGTTGTTCAAGTCAGTTTTCAGAGCAATTGACTCTACCTTCATCTCTGAGATATTACCGGCTACCTCACGTTGAATATCGATATTAATATCGGCTGCTTTCACAAGCTCTGCAGCTACCAGAGAAAGTCTTTTCGCACTTTCGTCCTTACTCATATTTTTCCTTTAGTTATTATGTCTCTGTGTACTAGTTGGCGAAAGATGAAATAGTAGTATACAGTTTAAATCTTGAAAGTAGGGAGAATTCATCGAATACGAGATGGGAATTGTCACCACACAATAAAATGCACGAGATGGGCCTGGTCGAATGGACAAACGAGTAGTAGTAGGATTTGTGCGATTTTGAATTTTTTACGTAGCCAATAGATTTGCCGCAGTAACTTATTTTCGTACTGTAAAATGAACGAATGCAACAAGCGACATGCATTACATACGTACATTTTTTTCATACCTCAAACCGACTACTTGTTTGAACAATACGAGTGCCGACCATAGACGGGACTGCTGCCTTTTCAATCACGATTCATTCACGAATTTGATTTGAAGATCTCGATAAGAGTTAGATAATAAGATATATCATTCTTAATGTAATGAGTAAGCATGCAAGCTCACAATTACATACATTACAGATATAATACCCATATCTATTTCCTATCAAAAGACTAGACACTAAACACTCGACACTCGAGTAGGCATGACGTGACATGACATGATTTTAATAGCAAAAGTAAGTTTAGTTTAGTTTATCTTGTGATCTTTCATATCATATTTCTTATCTTTTTTTATCATTACTCTTACTATTTTTATTGAAATTGAAAAGGGAGGATGGTTTTTGTTGTGGTATGTTCATAATCTTTAAAAACAACAAAAACACCTGTAACATTCTTCTCCTTAGTAATACATTAAAACTTCGTACGTGACGATATTTTATTGTCCGTCGTTGTCGACGTTGTTGTTGTCGACGTTGTTGTTGGCGACGGTATTGTTGTTGTTGCTGTGATGATAATGATGATAATGATGATTTTCTATTATCATCGACTATTACACTTTTATCAAAAGTAGTGACTACTGCTTGTTGTTCTTGTTCTACTTGTACTATTTGTTTTTCTCCTAATACCGCTACTGCTGCAACTCGTGTCTTCACAAGTAGATTGTCAAAAAAAGTACTAGTAGTAGCGACTTGTTGTCTTTTTGTGTTTGATACATTCTTGACCTTGACTACACGTTGTACTAAATTAGCTTCCTCTAATACAAATGATAACCATTGATCAATCACATTTTCTGATCCGTACCAACTTTGTTGTTGTTGTTGTTGTTGCCGTTGTGTGGCACTAGTTGTTACTGTTACTGCTGTTGCTGCTGTTGTTGTTGCTGATACAGGTATATTTGCTGCTCTATAATTATGTTTGGAATGTAACACATTATTCAATTGTATTTGTTTGGATCCTAATAATTGTGTCCATTCTATTGGAACAACACCATCCCCCAATGTATATTTTTCATTACCACTCACTGCCTTATACGATGTATAGGCAACACGTTGATCGTTTTTGTTTTCTTCTACTGATGATGTAGATGATGTTGTTGTTGTTGATGATATACCACCAATTGATACATAACCAATACCCTCATTTTTGAGGAATGCACCAGGATAATGATCATTTGTATATTTTAATGCACCACGTGTCACACATGTGGTAGTGTCTTGTTCTGGTGCTTGATGTATCGAACCAATTGTTGCTAAACATCGTATACGATCACTTGTTCTTATTATAACTTTTGATTTGTTACTTTCTGATAAATCTTCTAAAGACAAGTCTTCGTCTTCACATTCGGACCATATACCATCCCCCATTGCAGCACGGGCTAACCAACCACCTGCTGAATGACTGAGAGAGAGAGAGAAAGAGAGTTGTTGTAAGTAAGTAGCTACTATTATGATCGACCTCTCATTCCTCTTCTAAACTGAGAGGTAGATAGATAGAGGGAGAGAGAGATTGAGAGAGAAACTTACCCAATTAATAATACCTTTTGTCCACCACTTTCATTGTACGCAACATCGACCATCTCCTTTAAACGTTTGATATACCAACCATATGCCACACCATCGGGTTGGGTGGTACATTGTTGAAAATTACGTGTATCAAACAATAATCCACCAGCAATACTACGTATCCAATCATGACGTTGGACCGGTATGGTATATATTTGTGATTTTATAAAACCACGTTTTGCTAATACAGATTTTAAACTACTATGATCATTAATATCTGATAATGGATTAATATCTGATAATGAATTTGCTGAACTAGTACCATCTAATGATGGCTGATGATAATCTGTTTCATAATCATGACTATCATTACAAAATCCTGGACATATTACAACAGGACAATATCCTTCAATACTGTAGCGTGTAGCGATAACGAATGACAGTAGTGCGATATAAGTAGTAGGAAGAACCGTAAATCGACGATTGCTGTTTCTGTTTGTGTTTGTTCGGCATCTTTGTCGTCGTCGAGAGGGTATAATAATCATTGTCAGTCTCTCTCTTTTGCGGGAAAATGTAAACGAAAGATATTATTATGCTTGTGTGATTATACCGGTAGATATGATACCGTACAAATGGAATGAATGAATCCGTGTTGTTGAACTAGTAAAAATTGATGATAGTGATCTTCACTAGCTGTACAAGAAGTCAATGCGGACGACAGATTGCGACGAGAAACAAAAACTTTGACTTTTGTGAATTCTGGTTTATGAAAAACAAAAGGAGGCAGCAGATGCAAGAAAGCAGCAGAATTTACTACAAGTAGAACAGATTTCTTTTTATTTATTTCCACAAAAAAAACAAGAAGGCAAAACATCGACGTGGCAAAAATTCATGCATTAGTGTGTACTAGTAAAAATGACGTCGATTTTTATGCAGTTATGAGAAATGCATAAAAATCACAAGTGGGGCTTTAGAAATCACATGGGCTGTAGTAATGTGTGAACGACGATGCATTTGGGCCTTTCTTGCAATCACGACTAATTTAAAAAAATTATACAAGCGAAGCAACTGACAAGTACTGTACAGTAACGGACAAGAGCAACGTCACAAGAAGGTACAAAAAGCAACAATACAATGACATGAATAAATGTGACACCAGCGCATCAGCAATCGACATCGACATCGATATCGACATCAACAAGAAGAAAGATAAGTGAGCGAAGCAATACGATTGAATTGAATTGAAAATGTGGCTCAGAAAAACCGCGATCGATAATGTCGCGTTTCGTAACAATTAATTGTAGTGTGGTCGTCATGGCTGGTACATATAGCTCAGTGTAGGAAATAGAGAGCGAGTACAGTGTACAGAACAAATCCTACTGCAAAAGCGTATCCGACACATATGATGGGTCTCTTGTTGGTGAGACAAAATTTGTTGACATTAAAAGGCTAAGAAATTAGATACAACTTTTGTCTTGAGAACTTATAAAAACAACAGATTCAATATCGTTTGGATTTGATGTCACAATATCCTCCGGCTTAAGTTCCTTTGCTAGTCTCAAGGAAGTATCGATCATTGTTTCTAATTCGGATCCCAACCAAGGTGGATCTACAATCATTAGCGAGACTCTGTCTACTTCCTGTCCTGGACCTTGGACCATTGGTTCTACAATTGCTTCATGATTTGTCTTGAATGGATTTACCAATTATATGACATACATACCACTTTAACAAGTACAAATGTCGAGGCAACTGGAAAATTCTTTGGTTTTGAAGCAACAGAAGGTTGGGTAAGTAAAAGATATACTAAAAAGGATGACAACTGTACCACAAGAATGAATCAACATTATCCTTCTCACTTAACAAAGATTTTTCCTTCATTATCTCTTCTTGTAGGACCCCGCAAGTGGTCTTGGAACTATAGGAACTTCAGAATAAAACGGTTCAAACAAAGGATTCTGAGGTTTATGCAAAGTGCTTCTTGGTAAAGCGTTTGACTTTAAAGAAATACAATGCACTGTATCATTTACAAATAATCCATCGCCTATTCCTACTGCTGCACCAACCAGAAAGAATACGGAAAAATGGAGCAGGAAATGAAGAAGCAGTCGTCATTTTAAAACTACTCGTGGGAATTATCAGGCAATTCGATCGGTGTGGAACGAAACGACAGGCCTTAGAATGATTGATTGTATAAACGAAACTAAGAAATCTTATTCATGCTGATGCACGAAGGTCTGTACCAATAGAGATATTATTGTATTTATACAAATGAATAAAAGTACTATTATGAAAAATCTAATCTAGTTAATCTTTTTTATAAATTTCTTTTTTTTTACTGTGGTTATTTTTTCTAATTTTTTAAAAGGAAACATTGTTATTAAGTATTGTATTGACGAGTACACGTGTACTGTCGTACGTAATAGAAAAACTTTACTCTCTTTTTTCTTCTCTTCTTGTATCTTCTTTATCATTTTTTCTTTCTTTTATCGATTTATTTTATTAACAACCTGGTGCATTCATAATAGGATCATCTTTTGAATATTCTGCATCAATTTCTCGTACAGATGATCCTGAATGTGTAAGGGTTTTTGATGATGGTATAGCATTTGGACTAACATGACTATTATTATTCGCATCACCATTATTATGACTATTCGCATCACCATTATTATTATTATTATTATTCGCACTACCACCATTACCATTAACATCATATAAACCTGGTGCCATTAAACCACGTTTGGCCATTGGCATTGATGTTATTGGTTCATCTTGTCCATCAACTAACATTTCTTCTTTCATCATTAAGCAATATCTTTTTTCATGACAACCATACGCATGAGGTGTTAATTCAATAACATTATTTAATGGTATACTAACATATGGTGCTTCTTTCCGATCTAGGCCCATAAAGTATGCATATAATATTCTTAATATACCCTGATGACCAACTATAAGTAATGGTTCACGAATTCTTTCCATTTCTTGTGCTAATGGTTCCAGACGTAATGTTACATCCATATAGGATTCACCACGTGGATATCTATAAGATAATTTATCAGCTTGTCGTCTAGCAAATTCATCTGGGTATGTATCTTGTATTTCTTTATATGTCATACCATCACATGTTCCAGCATATAATTCATCTAAATTCCTTCTTGGTTTTGGACGAAATTGAGACCAATCAAAACTTTCACCATTATCAAATGTATGATTAAATTTTTTATGTGAGATAAATTGTGCTGTTTCTTGTGTCCGTCTCATTGTGGATGTCCATAATCGACATGGACGTTCTTCATTATCCTCTACTACTTTATCGTCGTCTTTTTCATCATCATCATCCGAATCATTATTAAAAAAATCATGTGAATTCGAACGTTTCTTGGTATCTTTACGACGTGGTCGAGCAATTTCTTCTTTGGCAAAATGTGCTAATCGACGTGCATATTCCAATCCAGCGGGTGTCAATCCAGAATCACCACCAATTTTACCAAGTAAATTATATTCCGATTGACCATGTCTGGTAAAATAAAATGTACGTGGTAATGTATGCAAATTCATCACAAAGTGCACAATTTTTAAACTTAAATAACCACGTATATTATGAACGATATACTTATGACTATTCACAATTTTACAATACGATACACCATCCTCGTCATCGACTGGTTCATAATTTTTATCATAATTTGCACGTCGTGCTAAGAAATCATCCACAGCATCCTTTTCTTCTATACCTTTATAATCAGGTGTTGATAATTTCACTTTATGAATATTTTCACGTAATATCTGTGTGTGATATATGATGATATGGATGATGAGAATGGGTAAGAATGAAATAATATGTTGTGTGATTGTGAAGTTTTTTTTTGGTTTTGTTGTTTTTTGTTGGCATTAAAAGAAATATTGGCGTTGTTTCGTTTCACATAAAGGAGGAAAGGAAAGGGAAAGGACAAAGAAGTAAAATATAATAAAATACGGGAGAGTTAGTTAAGTTAGTATACGCTATGGTCGGTAGTGGTAAAATCACATCACATCAAACAAAAATATTAGTCCGAAGTCGCAGTCGAATTGCACCGTAACAATCCTGTCATCGTCGGCCTCGTCGTCGTCTCCGACAGACAAGATCCGAAAAGCAAGATCCAAAAGGCAAGGTCCAAAAAGCAAGAAACAACAATTTACAAATTAACAATTAACATTTAGCAAAATTGTACAACAAAAATACTTACCGCTTCATCATCACAAATACTTTCAATAAAAATACATTTAATATTATTTTTTTCTTTTTTGAGGGTCGAAACAATATGCATTCTTCTTTTTTTCGTGGAATTCGTTGCATCTAATGCTGCGACACGGACACCATCTTGACGCATATATTCCATCAAGTCGGCAAGTGCCGCATCACAAGCAACTTTTCGTTGTGCGACACCATCGACATTCGTCGAACTATAAAAACTGGCAGGAAGTTGTGCACCACATAATTGACGCCGGTAATCACCGACATTAAATATTTGTGAGGGTATATCATGAAAGAAACTTAAAAAACGACAAATACGTTTGGCTATATGTGTTTTACCCGTAGCCGGTAAACCGACCATCACAATCACAAGTTTATCGGAGGCTGTTGATCCCATAACCTCGAGTGGTGCAGCATTATCACCTTCGGGAAGTAAATGTGGTAAGGGATTACGTTCGGTGGCAGTGACAGTAGAACGTGGTTGTGATCCAGCAGAGGAGAAGGAACCAGCATGCCATGATAATGGAATTTGATCACCATCCGTACTATTTGTTATAGATACTAAATCTTCATGTTTGGGTGATGAGGATGCTGATGACGATGACGATAATGATGTTGGTGGTGGTGTCATAATCCTTTGGGTTTTTTTGATACTTTTTTTAGATGTTGAGTAGGGATTTGTGTTCTGTTCTGTGATGTGATGTTGTGTTGTGTTGTGTTGTGTTGTGTTGTGATTGAAAGAAGCAAGCAAATAAGTGCCGATCAAAAAGTAATTTGCGTGCCTGTATGTGAACGAGAAAATAAACGCTTCACCAAAGTTTGCTTAGTAGTAACCGCAACGTTGAATGAACCGTTGACAAACGCATTCAATTGCATTGACAAGGGGTTGACACACACGCCTTCATTGAAATAATAAGGAATGACGCTGTCATACAGTAGAAAGTTATGTGAATCAATGAAAAGTCAATTTATTTTCGATACTGTACAACTGAAGCGCGCGAGCTCTCAAGTGCACGCGTACGCGCATGCGCGGTCGACGTACTATTTACAGAAGTATTTGAACTTACTCTGTCTGGCCTCCCATCCGTTCAAAATAGACGCAATCCTTTTCTCTTCTTGCTTTCATTGAAAACCAATCAAACTTTTATTTCAAACATGAACATGCTCACACCAACACATTAAAAACAACGACACGATTCATTGACAGCAGATTACGCTGGTAAGAAAAAAAAGCACATCCTCTCTTTTACATCCATCTTAAGCAATACTAACATACTTGTACCATCGATCGATCGTCCATCCCGTCCGAAATAACAAAAGTTTTAATTAAAATACTTTCTAATCAATAGCATTAAAAAGAATCAATAGCTATAAAAGTAAATAAAGTTAATACATACATCAGACATCAGACATCATCATCAGTATGGCCACACGTTGTTCCTTTGAAAATTCACCGGAAATTGGTGTCTTTTCGGCATTAACAAATTCTTATGCCTTAGCTGGTGTGGGTGGGAGTGAAAATTTTTATTCCACATTAGAAGCTGAATTACGAGATCATATTCCTGTAATACATGCGACCATTGGTGGTGGTCGCTATGTGGGTCGTACTACTGTCGGTAATGTCCGTGGACTGTTAGTACCGAATACGACGACGGATCAAGAATTACAACATTTACGAAATTCCTTACCCGACAAGTGTATTGTCCAACGTGTCGAGGAACGATTGTCGGCATTAGGGAATATAATTTGTACTAATGATCATGTTGCATTAATACATCCCGATACCGATCAAGAAACAGAAGAAATTATTTCCGATGTCTTAGGTGTCGAAGTATTTCGTCAAACCGTCGGCGGGCAAGCCTTAGTCGGTACGTATATGAATATTACCAATCAAGGTGGGATGGTCCATCCACGAACGACAGTCCAAGATATGGAAGAATTATCAAGTTTATTACAAATCCCATTAGTGGCTGGGACGTGCAATCGAGGATCCGATGTCTTAGGGGGTGGTTTTATTGTCAATGATTGGTCGTCCTTTGTGGGATTAGATACTACTGGTACCGAAATCAGTGTCATTGAATCGATATTTAAATTACAAAGAAATCGTGGTGCAGCGGATGGATCGACTCAACCCATGGATATTGTCAATGATATGAGATCGTCATTAATTGATCAATTGTCCTAAAAAAACATCATAAACATAAGATAATTAGGACAATACGTTGAAAAAAAATGAAAACAAAAAGATGGAAAGAGAGAGAGAGAGAGAAGAAAACAACCAGACGAAACGGACAAGACGTGAGTAGCTTTTCGCTGAGAGAGAGAAAGAAGATACAACTACCATGTATTACAAAAAAAAGATAAATAAATAATAAAAATCACTAACGTTACTAGTATAGAAGAATATTTTGCTTTTTGTGTTATTTTTCTTTCCAACTATTACTGTATCAATTGCATACAACATACATGTATAGGCAGTACTGCATTAGTTACCTTGATAGTTTTATATCTAGTTGAATACTGTGCAACTCTCGACTGTTTAACAATGCACAGTACAGCACTGCACTACACTCCTATTAGCAACAAACAGTCACCAGCACACACTACAGTAAACCTATGTCAGTACTAATATGGAATACATAACCCCAATTGAACTGAACACACCATAGTAGAACTTAACTTAACACAACACACCTCCACCAAAAACTTTAGTATAGGCAGGTGGTAAGTTCCAACTGGTATGGTGATCATGATGTAATGTATGCTGTGCACTGGGACTGATTCAGTCTTTAGTCATGAGTAACAACTCATGATTAAAGTAGTCACGAGTAACTACTTGTGGCAATAAGCATTACAAAGCTAATAGCTCACAATTACATTCTATTGCAATACCAAGTCCTATCTCTCTATCCTATACTAGTAGTCTAGAAGTAGGCGGCATGGCAATGTATGGCCCCTAACCAACATTATATGGAAACCAACCAAACAACAGGTATGCGCAACAACAACATTGGTAAAGCAAAGAATATGCATATACACCCAGATACATTGTCATGTTATGTTGAAGTACGATGATATATATGCATTATGAACAATAGCATGTGAAACTACAATAGGATATGCATAAACACCAGCATCAGGAAGATATGGTGGTAACAGGTAGGCACTGTGATGGTTGGAATAATTTAATAATAACAACAAGTTTAGAGGAGCCTCATACATAATCAGGTGAGGAAAGTGTCATAGCTGTAGTAGGAACAGCAGTACAAATGATGTTAACAGGTGGGCAACGTGCATGCAGAGTTCAGACAACCTGCAAGTTCAATGCACGCACCGCACTGCACATTATTACTATCAAAATGTGCACTGTGTACAACATCATCATCTCAGAAAGAACAAGTTGAATCAACATCATGTGTAACAATTCGATGATGACATGTAACATGCAAGCACACATGATGTTCCTATACAATCTTCAGATCCCTACACCTGTGCATTATTTTTGTGCATCTGCGACCACCTATCGCGCCGTTGAGCTAGCTGCCGTAGGAGACTAGATTCATACATCCCACTTTTTTGTTAGAATTGAGAATTGACTCAAAAAGCCCCTTCACTCTTCAACAAGCGCATGCTGTAATTAACCCAGTGGTAGGAGTAATACAAGAAAAAGAAGAAGAAAGGTTTTAACACCAGACTCTGATCCAAATTGTTCCACCAAGAATGGAAAGCTTTCAAAAGAAGAAAGTGAGACTTTTCGCCAAGTACAACACAAATTCCCTGACAGTTTTTATTCTCCATAGGAGGAGATGTGTAGGAATACTTGGGTCCACCTATTATTATTTAGATCTTGAGAAGAATTGTTGAAACCCCCCTTTGAAAATAAATGTATGCCCAGAGCAGATGATGCTGCTTTATTATGTTTGCACATTTTTGGGACATGATGTGTTTTTGCTAAATGGTGATATTCCAATGATATGTATATGTGGCGGCCGGCCCATATGTTTTTCTTTTTCATATATCAACGATGATCATTGTACACGTACTGTAGAAGCTTCTTTCTCTCTTTTGCAAAGTTAAAAACCTAAGTAAGTTACTGTCTGTAGGTCTTGGAAATTATTTTTCAGGACTTTTGCGTGTCATTTCAGTCTTGATAACGTGGACCTCTTCTTGACTTGATACGTGTACCTCTTCTTTGTACTAAAAATAAAATCAATCAAAAACGGATTTCATAGTAAGATTTTTTTCTTGTCGGAATTTGCTTCTGTTTGATTTGATTCGATTCATTGCTTCCACGCAACGCCAACACCACAGCAATATCAGACAGACAAGCACCACCACAGACTACAAGACAACAGACAACAGACAACAGAAAGCACGCTAAGGCGTATCGGTCACGAAGGCATACAGTACTACATACGAACATTTATTTGATGAACCTAGATAACCTGTCCCACATATAAAAAGTATTTTTACCTGAATTAGATTAGTTCATCCATCCATTTTTTTTCAACAACATCAAAGTAAAGGATCCAACCTACACTGCCAAGGTACAATTGAAAATTCCATCCCAACCGGTACTACTGCAGCATATATACCGTGCTTCTATATTATTTGTACATTTTTTAGTCAACAATAAAAGAAGAATGTACGACGACGACGACGACGACGACGAGGTGGTAGTAGTAGTAGTAGTAGTAAGAAAGGAGGAGGAGGAGGAGTCCTTGGGACTACTACTACTACTACTACTACTAAGAAGTCGTTTTCGATTCTGCATGCGTTCTATTTTACTACGATCCGGTGATGTGATGCGGATATGATATGTATAATGCATTGAAAGCCAAAAACACACCCTATAAATAAAAGGAAAATTGTAAAAAGAAGAAATAAAGATGGTAATGAACTTATTGTCACGTATGATCAAAAAGGAAGATAGTGTCCCTCCACCAAAACAATCAAGAAGTAATGGCAGTGGCAGTAGTGGTAGTGGCAGTAGTGGTTACAATAATTGACTTATTGGTCAATATGTAGAATCCCAAAAGATGATGTTCGAGAATTAGTTGTTGTCACAAAAGAAATGAAAGTGTAGTACACTCGTATCACCACCTTTTAAACCTACTAATTAATGAGATTCAACAAATGATGGCAGCAAATCTTGTCCTAGTGGATAATGAAAATGAAAATGATAAAGACGAAGACGAAGAACGAATTTTCAACTTTATATATAAAGATATATATTGGCAACATTTACTGTGGACAAAATGGAATTACAGGCATATGCATGATGATATACATATTATTTGATATGGAGAATACGCTGTACTATATACAACATCATGGCGGTGGATCTAACTATTATTTTAAATTGTATGTTAGTGGTTTAGCATGCAGAAAGCCGGCCATCTGTATATTACGTGGTGATATAGTAAAATGTATATGGAAAGAAATCGAAACAATATATATTGGTCGTGTATATAAAGATAGAACAATTAATTAAATGTTTTATATAGGAAACCTATAAAATATTTCATCAACAATTAATTTAATGTTTATTTAGATCGTATTATTGAACATATACGTTATACTTTTGGTCGTATACACCATTCCGTACAGCACACACATGCAGGTATTGTTGCTGCATCACAAACAATGAATATATGTCTATGCTATAATGCCATCAACTGATACATATCATAAACAAGTACGAAATGTAATGAACGAAGTATAATTGTCCAATAATAACAGCATCCGATTTTCGTTGGACGTTCACCAACAACATTATTAAATACAGAACAAAAAACAGGCAGTTAGTGCAACGAAATATTGTAAAAGGCACATACCGTCCTAGCTATGCCATATATTATTTTTGGTCCACCTACCGGGGACTAGAAAAACTACTACTACTATGGTAGAAGCTGTATACATCAACTTGCTAAATTTGCATATAAGTACAGTGAGAACACAAGATACAGATAGAAACAAACAAAAAAACGGCAAGTCAATAATAATAAGAAGAAATTAAAGATACTATTATATTAATTGCACCCAGTATAATAATGATGCAACTGATATATATTAGTTGAAAAATAATTATCACCCTATTTTCCCTCCAATCTGAAATGATACGTGTATGTATTGGCATATACACATTCTATCGATCAAGTTTTTTCAGAAGGTGCACGCACGTCCATATTGTGAGGAAGGAAGGACTTGAATGAATCGAAACTCTTGATAAGTAAAGTAATGAATGTTCTGTCAAATTACCGTAGCAACTGTTATAATATGGCACAGCAAGATTGTGGTGTACTGGTGGTGGTAACAATAAGAAAAATAGTGGCGGTGTGATTCTATCCCCAGAGGGCTACTTCGATGTATTATGTGTGTCGACGAAGCTGGGCATATGCCACAGAACCTGAAGTAATTGCTGTTGCAGCAACACTATTAATGAACTTTCATAACGACAATAACAATGATAATAATCCGGGACCAGATTGTATTTTAGCTGGTGATCCACAACAACTAACTAGGACCTATTATTATTACATCAGAATTATGTAAGAAAATGAAAATGGGATCAATCGTATATATGGAAAGATTAAATCAAAACATGTCTTCCGTATATATGTTAGAATCAAATAATAATAATAATACATATCGACCAGAACTTGTAAAACACTTCTTGTTAATAATTAATTATCGTTCCCATCCCTGATATCTTAAAACTACCAAATGAAATATTTTATCGGAATGAATTAATACCGCGCGGGGATAAATTTACCACGCATAGTACTGTATGACAAAATGGGAACATTTACCTTGTACCAAACTTCCCTATTATATTCCATGCTGCTGTGGATGGTGAAAATTCACGTGAGGGTTCGAGTCGAGTCCATCTTGGTTTAATATACTGTAGAAGAATCGATGGTTCGTTGTTTGACTATGTAACTAATTTAGTGCAACATTCGAAACACCAAAAATCAGTCAAGACGATATTGGTATTATTACTCCGTATGCACTACGCCAGGTGTAAAAGGTGAGTTTCTGTAATGTAAATTGCGAATAAATAGTATATTTAAATGAGTTTCGTTGTGTGCATATTGTATGGACTCATATCTGTTTATTCATTGTTTTCTTTTCAAAATAGATCCGGATTGGTCTAAAATTGGCTGATGTCGGCGATGTCAAAGTGGGTAAGTTATATGTTAGGAGATCCGATTTGATCTGTTGTTGTTGCGGTTTTGGTGTCGCCCGTTACAATTTCTCACGATTTATTTCCTTACATTCGTTTTTGACTAGGCTCGGTCGAGACCTTTCAGGGTCAGGAGCGTCGAGTAATTATTATCTCCACTGTCCGATCATAGAATGATTTACTCGTCCACGATCTTAAATACAATCTTTGGCTTTGTTGCAAATGAAAAACGTTTCAACGTAGCGATTACCCGAGCAAAGGATTTGCTTATTGTGGTAGGTAATCCACGTGTATTGGCAACTGAGGAGAAGAATTGGTTACCTTTGTTGCGATTTTGTCGTGATAAAAAATCTTGGTTGGGAGAAGAATGGGACGAGGGAGCATCCTCGGACGATGAAGACGAAGCATTTGACGTAATCAATAGCGATGATATTGGTGACGATGAGGATGAGTGGGATGTTGTTGCCCAAGAACCACACGGTTTCATCAACCGTGAGGAATAATTGCTGCTTCTTCTTGCACCTGTATACTACTGTATAGCAACAACTAAAACTATTAGAAACTACACAAGAAAATACGACGAGACAAATAAATTCTATGAGTTCAACGGAATCAATTCAGGACCAACTTGATGGTATCAAATTGTCACGAGAAAATACGACGAGACAAATAGATATGATTGTATTGATGATGCGAAATAATATTGAAGACAAACTCGACAACGCTGCTAAACAGATCAGCAGTAAGCGTCAAATAACAAAAGATAAATACGACTAAATAAATGATTTCACAAATAGTGAAGGAATGGATCTTCGATAATATCTCCAACGATCTCATTTAAATCATAGAAATATCCTGTAATTGGGTGCATTTTCGAATACAGACTATAAATTTTTTGCGAACCAATCACATCTTTTTTTCCGTAAATATTATCTAATGTTTGTTTTCGTTTCTATTCTTGATTTATCGTCGCAGCAATTACTGGAAGGAAAGAATCGTCGTGGTCGTGGTCGTGGTATAGAATTTTATACGATGAAGTGCGGTGATTGATTCTCCATCAACGATGGAATAAGGTGCAACTAGGTTGTGGCACTAGGATGTTGTAGAGATTTCGTGTTCAATAGTTGTACTACAACAACAAAACACGTACTTGTATTAATATATATCTTTGAAATCACCTGGATTGAATTTCTGACTTGAAATTTTTATCGAAACGAGCGATTGAGCGATTGTGAAATCTTTCTCGATCGACAACGATTTTTTTGCGCGCGTATCAAAGATAGCACTTGAAGATATCAACACAAACCTTCTTCCTTCTTCATTCTTCACACTTCACATCACATTATTTTTTATCCGTATCACATCATATCATCACACATCTTACTGCCATCAGCGAGCAAGAATGCTTTCTTTTGATAACCAGCAAAACATTTCGCCGTTCTTCTACTAAAATACACGTAAAACTTTTATGACGTCGTTGTCCTCGTCGTCCTCGTCGTCTCCGTCAACCGTGGTAGTAAAAGAGGAGGAGGACGAGGAGGCATCGTCTGTGCCAATAACATCAGAAAAGCACCGCGATATGAACGAGAACGAGAACGAGAATTGATCCAATATAATATATATGTAATATATTAGAGAAAGATCAATATATACGATAAAGTATAAGTTTTATTTAAATATTATTCGTACTATTATATGTATTATTATATGCACACTTGTTTCTGATCTGAACTATTATTTGTAATATCAAATGTACACTGACCGGTATTTTTCTAATGTGTATCTTCCTTTTTATTGATTGATTGATTGTTTGATGATGACGAATAAGCAATGTTGGTCTTACGTTGTTGACCTTTGTAGTTCTTCCTCTTCTTTATGGAGCTACAGGAAGAGGAACATTAGTTACCACGTTAATCTTTTGGGTAATATATCCAGCTTGTGGGAACTGTGCATCAATTATCTCTGTAAATTCGCTGACAGGAGGTAAAGTACTACCAGTAATAGTTGTAACATCAACATATCCAACAGCACCAACAAACAAACCAGTACCACCAATGATAGTTCCTGGATAGCTTGGCGGTAACGAAGGAACAATTGCACCTGCATTATTTGCTATAGTATCATCATCATTAAAGGTAGAAGGAGAAAAAAGAATCTGTTCCAATGGATTAAAAACAAATTTGGATCCAGCATAAATTGCTAAACAATTATACCCACCACCACCTAAACATAAGTTTAGTAAACATGAATGTCCTAAAATTTGAGGTCCTGCAACTTGTGTTGCAACACATTCACCATTGAAAAAGAATCCTGGATCTTTCTGTGGAATGAATTTTGGTTGACGTTGTCCAGCAAATTGTCCTCGGATTTCACTGCCGGGACTGAAGGCGGTGTTTTGAATAATTCCATCAGCAAAATTATCAGCTGCAGATGTACCCAAACGATCAACAATTTGTACATCAGCTGGATCATAAATACCACCTGATTGGAGTGTTGATGAACCTAACAAATTAAGTTCACTCAAATCTTCAGGAACAATACTCTGTTGTTGAGGAATAACAAAAGCAAAATCTTGTTGTCTAGTAATACACACATATCCACGTGAAAAGACTAGACCAGCATTGTCTGCTTGAAGTTGACGTTCAGCTCTATCTTTGCGCATCTTTTCTCGTGCACGTAACTTCAATTCATTCCCCTCAACACCTTTGATGGTGGAGCAACAGAAGGCAGTAAGACCTACCAAAAGGTATGTGATCATGGTAACAGTAGAACCAGTAAGCTTCATGATGTAGTGATGATGATGATGATGATGATTGATTTATCTTGTTTAAATTAACATTAATTGTTAACGAAGAATTTTAATTGTGAGTAATCATCTGTTTTTTTTTATTTTGCCGTGTCTCTTTTTTCTATTTTACTTGTGGATTTTACATCAGCAAAGAAAAAAAATACACACACACTGACTACACGCAACGAATGAATGATTTTTTTTTCTTCATTTTTTTCCTTTTTTGTATGTGTGAAGAAATCAAATCAAATCGGAGTCGATCATCGGGCCCTGAATCATCGCTCTCGGATCGGCCCCCTTTTGTTGCGCGAGCGATCATGCGCGCGAGAAAATAAAATTAAATCTTGCGACTATGCCTTTTATTTGGGCCTATACAAAATCAATAAGTGTATTTTGAGACGCTCGTGAATGCGCGTACCATGCGCGATGATTTTTCGATACCGTAATTCATGATCAGGTACAGACAGGCCCTAATTCATCGCAATCAATCGGAATTGAAATTCATTGACTCAGAGAAATTTCATTGGACGTAATGACTGAATATATGCTTACAATACGTCGTACGCCAAAAATCAAGGGGCTATAAATAGTTACTCACGAGCAGAAACTGAACTTCGAAAGCAACATTTATTTTAATATTATTTGTTCTACTTATGCCCAGGATTTCATATTGATGTAAAAAGGCATACTTGTTAATATTATTAAAACTCGCGCGATTTAAATTGGTATGCGCGTTTATATATTTTAATATCAACATTGGATTTTCGATTTCGAGTCGAGTGCGTCGAGTCGAGTCGTGCCTCGCGACTCAAATTTAAATTGCTTGTTTAATTTTTTTTTAAAAATTTCTAAAAATGTAGCCGTTACTTTAACGACTGTGTAAACGCATCATTTTAAAAGTATAGTATACCGGTATTATGTCTGCCGTCATTTTATAATACAGATATGCATCATATCATATCAAATCTCCTTTATTCAAATAAATAATCGTGCTTCGACTACTGTACTACTGTATATTACCACTGTTCGACCGTCTGTACAGTAAGAATAACTAAAGTTTACGTTAGTACGTGACTCACTCCGCCAGATATTACACTGCCTCTGTCCATACAGTAGGAAGAAAGGAACAGTAGTACAATACAGTAAACGCACATACAGTACAGTACAGTACAGTACAGTTCATACTCAGAGTAAGACTCGAATCTAGAATCTAGAATCGAATCTAGAATCGAATCGAATTTAACGACAGCGCCATATATTACAAGTGACTAGACTAGACTTATTCTCTATCATTATTATATAAAATGGTACTAGAAGTTCGACAACGACGACGACAGCAACGACGACAGCAACAACAACGACAACAGCAACAAAAACATAATTATCCACGACGATCATTATTATTCTATGTCGTCATTCATATTGCAGCATTAGTATTCGCAGTATTTTTGATGATCCATAATAATGTATCAGTAGCATTTGCGATGACGACGACAGCTGTAATAATGGAAGAAGAAGAACAACAACAACATAATAATAATAATAATGATAATAATAATGTATGTACATGGTCCGACGAACACGGAAAAGAAATATGCGACACTAGTAATAGTGATGATGGTGATGATATTAAGAGTGACGACGATGACGATGACGAAAAGAAAAAGGAACTAATAAAGAAGAAGGATAAGAAAACAAATCAATTTTTACCAACCTCCGAAGGTGGACGTGATTATTTTGATGACGATGATGATGACGATGATGATGACGACGATGATGATGATGATGATGACTATAGTAGTAGTAGTGGACGTCATAATTATGAGGATGATGATGATTATTTAAATAATTATTTAGAATGGCCCAATGAAGAAAAGGAGGAAGAATTTGATGTTTGGATTCATGGTGATAAATCGGAACTCTATTATGAATTACAGTGTGATAAAGAACAAGGAGATGACGACGAACAAGAAGAACATATCACAAATATACATACCAAAGCAACATGGGAGATATTTAATACAGTATATCATCAGATACTTGTAGAAAGTACTACAACACAAACTATATCGTCCATACCCTCCAAATATGATACAAATGGGTATCACTATCCAATTGAAATTAAATATGATCCAATAGTGGGTCGTGGTGTTTATGCATTACAAGAGATCTCGAAAGGTTCCTTACTCTATACCTCTGTCAATACTGCTACATTTTAGAAGGACAAACATTTCGTAATTTCCTTAAAGCATTATCTACCAATCACAATAAAAAATTAGCTTGTGATGTCATGATCTGGTCGTATGTACGATTAATTAAACCACCAAAATCTACTGTTACTGTTACTGGTGACAATAAGAACAACAACGAAGACGATAATGATGATGATGATGATGATGACGAGTATATATATTACGATAACAGTGAAGATGACTATATGATCTGTTGTGATTTAGATGAAGGATCCTTTATTAATAGTGCGGATTATGAGTATCAATATAATATGGCATTAGGTACTTCAAGTAGTGGTATCTTGTATAATGATCCCACCATTACCAACCAAGATAAAATTGAATTATGGTATGGCTGTGAAATGAAATTTTATGCTTCTCAAGATATAAAAAGGGGTGAGGAAATTCGTGCCGATTATAGTGATTTTGTCGAAACCGATGGATGGAAATTTTTAGGATTATAAATAAGTAAATAATAGTAACTACAGGCAACACAGTGCAACAATTAGCGTTTTTTTTAACAATCTATTCTACTTTGTTTTCTATGAAATAAAAAATAAAATAGTAGTATTTATTTATTGAAATTTTTAATTTCTACTTCCTTCCAGGTCAACGCACAATTAGTACGAGGACCTCGCGCCTTAAAGTTAACACAAGCAAAAGCAATCACCCCTTCCTTGAATTCACTCAATCTCCGTCCTTTGTTGTCGGTTGAAATTTAAGGTGGAGTTCCTCGTACTACAGTACTGTACTAGTAACCGTGCGTTGACTGAGGAAGTGAAGTAGTCAAAGGACAGACCTGTACTTATTTTGTTTTATTTCATTATTGACTTGTCGTGTAACTCAAATCAACTGAACAAAGCCACTAACAACAAGAGTTTTGGTACAAAATTGATTATTTTGTCCCCTCCTACATTTTATTTTTGGGGGATTGTTAACTATAACCGATATTCAACTTGTGAATTGCCCCAAGAAAGCTTAGAAGTTGACCTGTGTTGCCTGTATATAACTATAACTTATATATAAAACTTATATAAATAGTAATTATAACTTCAGAAACTTAAAAACTTAATATATTGCATTAACTCATCATACGTATAATTCTGTTGCTATCATAAGACATGCACCAGTAATTGTACCCCATATTATTGATCGATAATATTGATAGTAATATTGTATCATCCTCCTCATTCTTAGCATAGTAGTAGTGTTCTTCTCGTGATTGCTATTGTTGTTATTGTAATTGCTTTTATTATTAGTAATAATAATACTTTTTATTGCTTCTGGATATAATTCCCATATTGATACTGTTATCATAACACCAGAAACAAATGCTAAAACATTTTTTAAATCAAGTCCATTATCATTATCATTACCATTATCATTACTATTCCTTAAGAAGAATAATGCCACTAATGCACCGATTGGTTCTGCGAGGCCTGAGATAGATGCTAACCAAAATGCTAACCAGGGCCGATCTGGACGTGCTACCATACATGGTACTTGAATTTTTTTTTTTAAAGTTTTTGTTTTGTTTGATGAATATCATGATGGATGTATGTACGTGTTTTTGTTGATACAGTAGTTTTTGAAAACGAATGAGTCAATGGAATCAAAATAGAATAAAATAATAGTAAATAAAAGTGGTGAGGTAGGTATTGCGTACAATCAATCAATCAGTGTTGCTTTTTGTCAGCCATCGTTGTCCCGAATATGAATGAAAACGAATAGTAGAAAATCAATGAACATGTATATAGATTCGGACCGAACGAACAACCGAACAACCGAGCGCCGCATTTAAAGGTATGTAAAGCACCCACACAAATAATCATAACTTGTTAATTGATTTGATCGATCGATCGATCGCCGCACTGCACTGCATCGGTTGATCGGTTATCGGTTTATCGATGAATCAATCAGATCGTATCGTATCGAATCAAATCGAATCGAATCGAAATCATGTATTTGAACCACAGACAACTTTATCAATAAAATAAAATAAAATACAATAAAATAAATAAATCTAAAGAACTTAAAACTTACCACTAATTGCTATTCCTTCTGGTACATTATGGATAAATATACCAATTGCCACAGTAATACCTAATTCTGGTGATTCCTTTGCAGATGCAGCCTGTTGTTAGGTTAGTAGAAACGGTAGTAGTAGAGTGAGTGAGTGGAGTGGAGTGGAGTTGAAGTTGATGTTGATTTGAAGTTGATGTGCTGCATTGAATATAATATAATATAATAGGAGCATAATATATATATACTGACTGACGGTGAAATGAATAATAATACAGTATAATAATACAGTATAATCACGTACGTACCACACATAATCCTTCTGGAAAATTATGGATTAATAAACTGGTAAATAATAGAAGTGCCACACGCCAGGAACGTTTCCGACGTTCTGTTGAAAATGCTGTTGTTGTGAAATCTTCATTATCTTGCTGATCATTATCATTATCATCTTGCTGATCATTATTATTATCTTGCTTTGTTGTTTTACGTTGCCTGATTAACAATAAAGGTGCTGTCTTAGTGTTAGTGTCATTGTTATTTGATGATAATGGATTCCAATTTTCTTCTACTAGTGATGTTAATTCGTCACTCGTTATTATGTAGTCATTATCAGTATTATTACCGTTGTTGTCATCATCATTATCATCCATAGAAAGATATAAATCATAATTATTTCGTACATTATTGTTATTATAGTCGTCTTCATTATTATCACCTGATATTTTATCGTCATCTGAATCTGATGCTAGTAAATAAATATTATCCGGATCTGGTAAAAAAACTAATAACTTTGACAATAGAAGATAGGCCAACACACCGATAAAAAATGATCCAATTCTTTCCATTATTATTTTTGTATGATACATTATAGTTATTTCTGTTTTCATATTATTATTCTCACTACTAGTACCGTCAGTAGCATTATCGACATTATTATCAACGTCTATACTGTTGTATTCATAAGATATCATACCATCATATACTTCTGGTAATAATGAGATAATGGAGATTGTGATCATCACCGAGGCTGCTAATGATAATGAAAAGGACATTATTTTATATATCGTTGAGGATTGAAAACAAAATATAATGGAGGCACCAATACATGTCGATCCACCCGCTAGACACGATAAGAATAATGGAAAATAAAAGGAATCTGAATCTGAATCATCTTTATTATTAAAGGAAGAGGATGATGATGAATCTGAAGATGATGATTCGTTATTACTATTATTTGTATTTGTAGTATTATTCTTGCCATCAGTAACTTCTAATTTATTCGTTATTGTCGTCGTCGTCGTCGTCGTCGATGCTGCTGCTGATAGTAATACATCTTGTTCGTCTGCTTGCTGTTGCTGTTGCTGGTGTTGTTGCAGCATTCTTGATACAGTTGGTATCTCTTTCAAGAAGGCGGAGGTGGTGGTTACTGCTGTTGTTGCTGCTGCTGATGTACCTACTGTAGTGCCTGATGTTGCTGCGAACGATGCAAGCAGTAGTAGCAGCAGTAGATGTAGACGTTGAGTATTAAGTAACATCATGTTCATCACCATGGTGCATACCGTCTACTGTTTTTTGCGAATACAGTCAAGTAAGTAGGTTTTCCAAACTAAAATTTAGCTACTGTATGACGAAGTGTATGCTGTGATGTTGTTGCTTATTATTGTGGGATGGATGATGATATAATGTTGGTGTCGTTTTTGAATTGAGGATACACAGTACAGTAACTTATGCGAATTGCGAATAAAAAATAATCCTACTTATGAACAATGCTACGCGCGTGGGAAGACCAAGGTTGACTATAAAACTTGAGATTTTACACGTGAAAAACACATGCGCAATTTTTAGCCAAATATACTGTACTACTCCTTACAGTACTCACCGGTACAGTAGATTTTTTTTTCCAGTAGATTTTTTTTTCAGTAATAACAAGGGAAAGAATAGTTTAAATACTTCATCTGTAAAAATCGTTTCGTAATATTCGTTCTTTACTACCGGTACAGTCAAAATAATTGTGTCAGTGAGTGAACAAACGAACAAACAACAACAACAACAAGCGAACAACAGCAAGCAACAAACAATCAAGGACGATTGAGTGAACGAACGAACAAGCAAACTACAGCAAAGAAAACACATCAATCAATCAATATAAATCGGATCTCATAATAATTTGAAATAAATCAGAAAAAGAACAACAACAAGTTGCCGAACAGTACAGTACAGTACAGTATAGAACCTAGCGCATATTGCCGTGACACGTCCGGCCCACTTCACACAATCGCAACACCAGCATAATGCAGCCACAACAACGATCGCAACGATACACGATCACAACGATCGTCAAATAAACCACCACCATCACCACCAACATTCGTATTTAGATTTCAGAATGATGATATTATATTACGTAAAATACTGACAGAATCAAAAACAATTGCAGTAATTGGTGCATCCGAGAAACCACATCGTGATTCCTATCATATTATGGGGTGTATTTATTAGACTATGGATAGGATGTCTATCCAGTCAATCCAATTTTAGCGGCTACTAAAAAAGATAACGATGGAAATAATATAAAATTATATAATCGTACTATATATTCCTTAATGGAAGATATATCGAACAATGGAATTACAATTGATTGTAGTGGATATGTTTCATATATATATATTATTCATTTATTGTTTAAGCAACTTATCAATTTCTAAAAGGAATGATTGTCTTTTACTTCCATTGTAGATAGCAAGGGGTGTTAAATCACGTAAGGAACCCAAGACGGGGGCACGAAGAAATTTTAATTTCTTTTGAATTGATTTTGGAAATAATGGTTTGAAAAAGGAGGCAAAGGCCTGTAAGATAAAGGGTAAATTTAAGATCATGGTCGGTCCGGCCAAGGATGGATATAATTTTTCATATTGTGACGAACTCGACGACAATGCTTTCGAGAATCGAGGATCGGGTGGTTTTCGGACACCTTAATAATAATATGGTAGTGCAAAATAATATGTGTAAAGAATAAAATAAAATAAAAAGAAGATGTAAGAAGAAGGGTACAAAACAAAAGTGTATTTATTGCGATTCTGATGGAATATTTATATCTTCAAGCAAGGGGTGATTATGCAATTTCTCGTCACTTTCCCAATGAAAACTAACGTCTAGTAGTTCCACAAACACAAAGAAGAAACACTCACCAGTTATATCGTTTGCAAGAATAACTTCACACAACCGTCCAGTTTGTTCCGAGCGTTGATTGGCGACTAAATGATGTATTTCTTTTCACATACAGAAAGAAATCCGATAACTGATCCACAGTAACCTCGTTCATTAATTTAGTATCATCAATCAAGGATGCACGGATGACATAGACAAGATCACCATCAGCGGGGGCTAATGTGACAAATGTTTTCGAGGTAACATATTTATTAATGAGGGTGGCATGAGGTGCCGAATCACGAACAATATCATTATTCCATTTTCCTTGTTCTTTCGTAGCAGAATTGTAAGCTTGTAATGCTGCCTCCATAATGGCTTTCCCTCTTGTCGTCTTGCGATAATCGAGTGCCTCCTGTAATGCTATTTTGGCTTCCCATCCTGTTTCAAATGCCAAAGCAAATCGTAATCTTATCACTTCCGAAACAACAGCGTCATCGTCATCGTTGTTCTCCTCATTATCGTTATCGTTACCGACAAGAACGGTAGCAAGAGAATTGACCACTCTTCGATTCCGATCCAGCAAAATTTGAATATCTTTTTTAGATTCAATTCGTTTTCCTCTTCTGCTTGCCGCCGATGATGATGAAGTTGTGGCGGACAAAACCACCCGTTCTCTTCGTGTTGTTGCTGGTATTGTTGATGTTTTTGCTGCTGCTGCTGGTATTATTGTTGTTGTTGATATTGATGATGTTGTAACACCTTTATTACCAGCTTTCTCCAATGTTACAAAGGGGGAGGACGAAGACGAGAATGCAGAAGCGTAGTTGATTATACTAGTACATGATATACAGCATAACAAAACAGAGAACTTAAAAAGAAGGATGATGGTAGTAGTAGTAGTAGATCTGAACATGGTTAATTCCGTTTCAGTGTCTGTAATTAATGATATGTGTATTATGTATTGGCAGGTACTACGCCTGCTGTAAAAGGTCCAGTATTATTAGCAAACAGTATGCAAGAAGTTGGGATGACGTGTACAACATTCTTTCTGTCGGAAAAAAGAATGTGATGACGATCAAGGATACACATTGAATGCGGGAAAAAAATTAGGAATCAATTCTTGAGTCTCGCACTTGAATAAATCTCCGCGTGGAACCAGTCATTAATATAAAAGCTAAATCATGCCCAAATTTTACTAGTATTTGTTAGTGTAGTATATATATAATAACAACTTTAGCATCAAGTATATATACCTAAAATGTAATTTTTTTGGAAAATTAAATCATGAAGTCTACAATTGACCTATTGGATGGAGAACAGTTATATTCCTTAGTCTTGTAAGCCTACTAGTATCTTACAATGTAGGCTCACACACACACGGCACACATCAAATAACCCCCAAAAATGGCCCGTTTGCAGTGTTTTGTGGACATACAGTACACTCAAAAAGGTGAATCATCCCAAAATATATGAATGGGGTGTACCATATATACCAAAGGGGGCTCACTCTTGGTGCTTTGTGTTGATGATCCAGCTTAGGTGGGCACAAAAGTGGAAAAACCTGTTTTGGGGGCCTAAATGGCCCATTTTGTGGTTAATGCGGCCCTACAACTTCATAACCTCCAAAGAAACCTAAGCATTATGTGGACCTTGTAGGTATAGGTATAATGGATGCTAGTACATCCGACCCAACTGGTGTTGTCTTCTGTAACCCTTTCAAATGAGATATTTTGTGTTCATTTCTGATCAAAAATCTTGTTATTTTTGTGAGTGTAACAACAGCAAACCGGATTTCATTCCGAAACCACAGGAACAGAAAATTTGTAAGAGGCAAACACAATGTGCTATTACTCTATGTGGATGCTAGTACACCTGACCCATCTGATGTTGTCTTCTGCAACCCTTTCAAATGAGATATTTTGTGTCCATTTCTGGTCAAAAAAATACTGTTTTTGTGTGTGCAACAATAGCAAAATTGATATCATTCCACAACCACAGGGACAGAAAAGTTGTTGGAGGCAAACACAATGTTCTAGTACTCTATGTGGATGCTAGTGCACCCAACCCATCTGGTGGTGTCCTCTGAAACCCTTTCAAATGAGATATTTTGTGTTTGTGTTCTTTTCTAATCAAAATTTTTATTGTTTTTGTGTGTGCAACAATAGCAAACAGGATTTCATGCCGCAACCACAAGAACAGTTAACTTGTAGGAGGCATACACAATATTCTAGTACACTGTGTGGATGTTTGTGCACCTTACCTATCTGGTGTTGTCCTGTGCAACCCTTTTAAATGAGATATTTTGTGGTTCATTTCTGATTAAAACATTTTATGGTCCAAAACACATACATTATTCTATTATTTAAACATACCACCAGCTAAATTAGAACACAGATTTGATTCACTACCCTCACTAAGAAATACAACTTGTGAATGGAAAGCATCATCACCCCAACCCACCATTATTTTGGGTGCAAATGCAGTATACTCCTGTTTTTAAAAAAATCTCATATTATAGAGGACCATATTTAGAATAGTCACTGTTGGTTGACAATGCCCTCATACCAATTTTGGCAGAAACATCCACACAAATAATACTCATAAAACAAAGGAACTTATCTTAATCCCCCACTAAAAGGCTCTCTGGTCTATATGGTACACCTCGCTAAAATTTTGTTGAGTCATGTTGAGCTAATAATAATAGGGTAAAAATTGTTTTTGGCCCTTGGCAAGGAAATTCACCAATTTCGCTTTGCAGACATATTATAACTATGCATAATATATATAATGGATTCCATAACTTTATTTTCTTGAGTTACTTTTCAAGCAAAAATAATAGCCGCAACAAATTAACTAGTAACATGGTGTGTTAAAGACCAGTTATTATTCGTGGATGTGCGCATTAACTGAGCCGTGTATCACAGCAAATTCTTAAACCAATATTTGTTACTCACATGGGAGGGTAAAGGAACTTTCCTTGCCAAAGAACTTGCCCTCTCTCAGAAGTTCTACCCTTTTTTGTGTGACTAGAGTACTTATTGCACAGAATTGATGCAATAGGTACAGGGACATCAGCATTGTATACAAGATCACTATTTGTGCCTGCCCGTGTGCACTCCATGCATTCAACTTGTTGTGTCATATGATGAGCATGTGTACATGTTGTTTCACATTATCATTATGTGTACAAGTCATTAGATATCATTGCACATTACCTACCTGTGTTCCATCAATCATACTGCTGTGGTGGCTGGTTCATATATAATATTGGTTAGGTGTCATAGGAGGGGACTGCTAGCTGATAATTATTGTCCCTGACCACCTGACATAGTAATCAGCTCCCATCCACCTGTATGTTACAATTTTATTCTATCTTCTTATCTTTAGACCAGACCATTGTTATGTGGTGTGTTGTGATGGCATGGCAAGAAAGATATTTGTTTTTTTACAGAAAAAATAAATTAGAAAAAGCAAAACAAAATAGTATATATGTATTCACACTTCATTAGACTTGAAATGCTGGCTTACACCTTTGAAGTGTAATGCTAACCAGTACAACAAAGCTGGATCACTAGATAACGGATGATGACAACATAGGACTTGGTATGGTCACAGTGAAAACTGCTACAACATTCTTTGTTTCTTCTGGTGCATGCCCATATGGTGAGCATTATTAGAAGTCAACACTATTTACACTTTACATTTCTGTGCAACTACCTCTCTAACACACTTACTATTTACATATCTTAATGTGTTTCTTTCTGATTACATCTGTTTAAACACACAGTCACAGTTACATTCCTCTCCTATTTTTGCTGGTATTTTTAATTTGTGTCCTTTTCAACTTGGTGATGGTTGGTAATAATTCTAACAATGCTGTTGGTAAAAGTTGTCCCTCGACTTTGTCCCCTGTAAATGAGACCTGTCCAGCTGTAAATTCTATTGCAAAAGTGTACCTGACAGATAATGGGTCTCTTGGGGTGGGAATATCACGACAGCAGATACAATTTTTGTCTCGACATTAGACTCTGGCTCCGGGTTCAACTTCAGTTCTTATAATCTCAAGGAGGTATCAATCATTGTTTCTAATTCGGATCCCAAATCAATAATCACCAGCAAAAATCTATCTACTTCCTGTCCTGGACCTTGGATGATTGGTTCTACAGATTGCTTCTGGCTTTAAATTGGATGAATAGATGTAGTTTCTGGTTAATCACAAAATTTTGATGCAGATAAGAAATTCTTTGGTTTATGAATCAATGGAAGGGTTGGGTAAGTAAATGATTAATTAAAATAAAGGACGGACGACAAATGTATCAAAGAAAAAATGAATCATCAACTTGCCAACAATGATCTCATTAACCCATAAGTGGTCTCGGAACTATGGGAACTGCAGATCAAAATGATCCAAACAAAAGGATTTCGAGGTTTATGCAAAGTGTTTCTTGGTAAACCGGTCGACCTTGAAGAGATACAATGCACTACAAATAAAGTAAAACGAAAATATGAGTACAGTAGTGTGAAGATAATAACAGGTTGAGTATACTGCTGACTGCTTAATACTTCTTATTTATTTATTGTTAACAGTTATGTGTTCGGTCGGTGCAATCATACCATACCGTACCGTAGCTACAAACAAACAAAACACAAAAGCTTGCTAAGTTCGCATTCTATATTTGAAATCTATAATGTGTATTTATTTTTATTACTTTATCTTTAATCTGAAACGAATGCAATTGAGAGAACCATTCCTCGTCCGTCTTTTCATTATTGCCACCTCCTTCGTTTTCCGATCATTATTCCGTCCTCTCCTCTTCTTTTCTATTTTCCTTCCTCATCCGTTATATCTTAAAATACTTACTACTTTACTTTACGTTCACTTGGATTAAATTAATTAATACCTAAAAGTAAATCATCATCAAGATCAAGACCGTCAATAAATGCTGCATCAAAATCAACAGTTGGTACGTTTGTTGGATATGCACTTGGTGAAAATGTTGGTGTTTTAGTAAATGGCATCGTTGGTGAAAATGATGGTGCCGCCGAATCATTTTCTTCAAGTAGACCATCAATATCATTTATTGGTACAGTAGTGAAAGCATTACCATAATTAAGATCTAAAATAGGATCAATTGTTGGACTAATTGTTTCACCACCACCTCCACCACCACCACCACCACCACCACCTTGATTCATTGAAATTAATGTTGGTGATGCTGTTGTTGGTGAGATCGTTGGATATGCAGAAGGTGATGGTGTTGGTGGCTCTGTAATAGCAATTGTTGGTGAAATTGTTGATGATACAGTTGCATCCATTTCTTCTGTTGGGAATTCCGTTAGAAATAATTCTAGAAGTGATTCAGTGGGTGAATCAGTAATTTCAATTTCACCTTTTAAACATTTTTCACATGCAGGACGACATACTTCATATAGATATTGTTCACCATTAGGACCATTAGGATGGTCATTATCACACTTTCCCATCTTTGCAATTTGTTTACAACTTAATAAATGATCATCTGTTTCAATTCTTTCTCGTGTATTTCTACATTCAAGTAGATCTATTTTATCGCCACTTTCAGCATCGCTACTTTCATCGAAACTTATCTCATCGGCACTTTCAAGGTATCGTGTCGTCCCACGAATACCTCCTCCAATCACAGGATCGGCGATACTAAGAATCGTCGTAACTGCTATGACGCTGACCGCAAAAGAGAACTTCATATTGTTGTTTTGATTTGATTTGATTAGTTTCGTTTTGCTATTGTCGTTGTTTGTTACAGAGTGTAGTTTCTTATTGTATGCTTGTAGATGAGAAATATAACATTATGATATGAATTCAGGTAATTTATAGTAAAAGTTTGTGTTGTGCCTGCTCAACAAAGAGAATAATAACGTAAAAAAAAATATAGCTTATGACGATGCAGTATCACTACACTACTAGTACGTCTAAGAGGCCCAAGTGATTAAAGGAACTGTTATAAGTACTAAAGGCGATCGTGCACTATGCTTCGTGGGTTGGAGTGTGTGTTGCCTAATCGTGAACAATGACTTTTGATCGCAAAACGTACGACTTGTATGTTGTTTCTCCCATAAATAAAAAGATATGATATTTTTATCTGATAAGCCTTTTTTCCCGATCATTGAACGAAATTCTCCAAGCACAATAATCTGCGTCTAATACGTAAATATCAAACATTCCTATTGCATTTTCTTAAAAGATAAAAATGACCCATCTGTATCAATAAGAACGCATGGAAAACAAAAACTTTTATTTCCTTTATCATTGAAATGAAATTCTCTGACCCTACAAGGAGGGGAAGGAGTAATTTTATTTATGAATGAACGAATGAATGAAAAAATCGAATCGAATGAATCGAATGAATCGAATCCCGTCAAATATTTATTTCTGCCGTTACAATATATATTATGTATCGATCTTTTATTCTGTATACATACACATGGTATGTGTTGTATTTTTTACGGTATATCAAAGTGTGAAAGAAACTAACGCAATCCCTGACTTCCTTGTCGACGACGAAGTATCCCTTCATTACTATTTGCGGCGGCAACGGCAACGACAACGGCAACGGTACAGTGCAGAATACTGCATCAAACAATTTTTTTGACGGTTGGATCGAAGACGAAGAAAAATAATGACTGGACTGACATCGACGGTTGCGCGGTTGCTCCTATTTGGGATGGTCCTTATGGATATTGGTGTGGACAAAACCTTTGGATGGATTGCTGGGCTCCAAATCGATCTATCCAATGGCCCTAGTCGCAATTTTCTTGGAAACTGTCACCGTCCCAAATACGGTGCGAGATCTGGTAGTCTTTCGTCCTCGTCACCGCCACATTCACCATCCTCGTCGATCCTCTTTGCGACCTGCCGCATCTGCCGCGGGTCCTACGATCCAATCTTCAACAAGGTATCCTCGTGCGTCTACCACCCGGGAAGCCTCCGGGGCGAGTCCCCGCGGAAATCCGACTGGGAGGAGGAGGACTACGACGAAGACGGCAAGCATCGGAAGGGCGGCATCAAGAAGTCCATCGACAATTCCCAGCTCGTGTACACCTACAACTGCTGCGGGGGAGGCCCGGAGTCGGAGGGGTGCACCAAGGACAAATGCAAGTCCTTCGACGATCCATAATGCTATACTGTACGCGTAGTCCGAATACAATGGAATTAAATGGAATGGAACGATGGGAGTGTTGGGCAACTTTGAAAAATCGAACCTTTACGTGATACAGTAAACGGTAAATCCTTTTCTTAATTCTTCCTCTCATTCGCTTTCGCGTTCATTTTTTCTTAAAAATACACGAATACACAAGTAAGAAACGGACGACCAACGATTTGCTGTTGACTACTAGTACACCGAAGATAATGACGCAAATCAAAGGCAGAAACGTCGAGATTGAAAAAAAAAAAATATCATGACTTTTTGATGTATGTATTTATTCTGTAGATCTTATTCAATACACACTTCCCATACAAAACTATTAGGACTAATCGTTTAAAATATTATAGTAATGATAATATGCATATTATTATTGACGCTCTGTGTTGATGCATCTTTTGCTATTTTTTCAGTCTTTTATCTTATTTTATTTACTTTTTAAATAATGAACCAAATTTCTTAAGACCTTCTCCAATCCCTTTTAAATCATCAACATCTAAATTACTAGCAATACTAGATGCTAAATTTTTAATCCCACCAGGTTTTACAATATCACTTAATCGTCCTAGAGAACCACTAGAACCATCAGAACCACCTTTACTCTTGGAACGAATTGTTTTTAATAATTCAATATTAGCACGAACTAATTGTAATATACTTTCAATAAATACTTTCATTTGTTTCCCTGCAGTACGTATATGAAATAATTCTAATATATGTGCAGAGGCAACCTCCAAATCCCAGGAACCATTTTGAAATGAATCAATTGCAGTTAATGATGATTCTGCAAATCCACGTGATGTTGTGATCATTTCACCACACATACCAATCTTATCATTAATTCCGACAAATCCTTCTAAACTATGAGAAATTACTGTTAATGCATTCGCATCCTCAATTTTATTACGGATTTCATCTAATTCACGCACATCATTGCCAACATCAACCTTCTTTACAGTAGTAGTACGAGCACCACGAGTTGTTGTTGTAGTACCATCATCACCAATAACTCCACCTCTCGATTTCTTATTGACCTCCTTTTCGTCATCAACGAAATCGATATCGATATCGATATCGATATCGATATCATCATCGTCTTCGATAGATGTTAATTCTGGTATTAATACATCCGGCATATTACGGATTGCATCATCGACACCTTCGATTGTCTTGATCACTTGAGATGTACACGCGGTAAATTCATCATCAATACCTGTTGCTAATTGAATACATAACATAATTTCATCCCCATCCGCTAAATCCTTGAGAGATGCAAACGCCTTGGATGCATTACTCGTACGAAATTGTACTATATTTTTTAAATGATCACATATCTCTTTTGATGTATCTATATGAGTATGAATATGAATAGTAGCAAAAGCAACAACAACAACAAATTCTATGAGTGTTTTGTTTTCGATAGGCATGTAAAAATTCGTCAACTTGGACGAAAAGTGGAAAGTAGTAAAAGAGACAAAAACAGAACGTCGAGTCGAGTCGAGTCAAGTTCAGACACAACATGACAGAAATATAGCATATGTGTAAAATAGGACGTACCTCGTAACAATATAGATTTATCTTTTGATATATCACATAATCGTATTGATTCTTTTACTTGGATTAGACTATGACCTAATACATCACGTGCATTGGATAATGCACCCCAAATAGTACCTAATTTAGTGGAGGCAATTTGAAATAAGGATATAATCCATTTTATTAATAGTTGTACCTTTTCGGCAAATAATTTCATTAATCCTGATAAACGTAAACACCGCCAGGCATCGGTTGCAATTGTTTTAATTTTACTCAAAATCTTGGCAGGATTTTTGTCCTCATTGTCATCATTCCCTAAATTTCTAAAACTACCGGATACCGATTCCACATCACAAGCAAAATTATTGATACTATTAAACATAGCTGATGATAATTCACCATTTTTACGTAATCCATCAAATGCAGCGGAACCACTTTTTACTACAGTAAATAAATTCACATCTTTGATATCCTTCACTAATTTTTTCATATCATTGACAGATTGATCAATATCTGGTAATTCTGGATCACCATTTTTCCCACCTTTACTGGATGCTTTCTTCATTTTATTTTCCACAAATGGTTCTACATATAATATATATATATAGATATAATATATAACAGAAAACAAATAATACGAAATTGGGTTGAATTGATTGAATAAATAACAGAAGGGATTATTATTGCCAAGGAGTATAGGAGTGAAGGTAATGAAACACCAAAAATAGTGTGTGTATTGGTGTGTGAATGTGAGTGGGAGAGAGACACATTTCAGAAAAGGAAAAAAGAAGGAATAACTCACTAGCTAGTATAGCTATATAGCTAGTACCTAGTAGTAAGGAACAACAACACAAAACACGTACCTATCGCATCCGGCAAGGCATCAATACCACGTTCCATTGATAAAATCATTTCTTGTGATTTATCCACACATTTTAGACTTAAATCAGATAATTCACGTGCTAGATTCGTTGCTGATTGTATACGGTCACCATCCATTAAATCTTGTATAATAGCAAATTTAGAGGCATCCATACCTATACCTCTACTGCTGCTTGATTTACTAGTACTACTACCAGTGACATCATCCAGTGTGGTTTGTAATTCTTGTCCAAATTGGACCATTTCATTTGCCTTTTCAATTGTGATACGACATAAACCAGATGTTTCACGTGCTGTTGTATAACATTCATCACCAGCACGTTTAATACCAACGAAGTCTATTTATTATTATTGAATGGGTTTTTTGTATTGAAATTATTATTTGGTTTTGCACACACGACAATACACAGTAGACGGAACGAACGAACAGGATCGAGGAGGATCGAGTATAGTAAGAAGGACATAGATAGACAGAGATAGAGAGGGTATCAAAATAGTGAGCAGGTCATATATTATGTGCGTTTATAATTGTGAGATACAGTACATGCAAGAAAAGAAGCAGACGCAGACGGTAGTTATTATCGTCAGTATATCTATCAGTAGATGAGGTATCGGCGACGGCGAACGAAGAAGACAGACAGACGTAGTTAATCGTCGGTAACGTTCCACAACAAGAATAAACACACGTAACGTAATACGTAAAACGTAAACTTGTAATACGTACCTATAATAATTGGCATATCAAATTTATCATCAATTCTATCAATCACATCTTCCGCTGCATCCTTTATAGAATCGGCAAGATTCCCTAATTTTCCAAGAAATTTATTCGGCATTATAACGATTATCTCGAATTTGATTTGACTATTGTATTCTGATTCTTCTGATTTTTATAATACTGTAGATTAGATTCTATTCTCAATTTAAGTGTTGTATTATGATGATGTTATGTTGTCTTGTTCGTGATTGCTATGCTGTGAAGATACTATGAAAAGATCCAATTCCAACGCGCTGTACAGTACAGTATGGCGAGGTGCTACATGCGCTTAAATGCGAGCAGAAATTATTGGCGAGAGGAAGACCATCCCCCCTTTTCTTTCAAGGAAATTAAAAGGGGGAGCAAAAGGTATACCAAACTCTCCCTTCTTCATTCGTGGATATCACGTCCTCATTTTATTGCATGCATGTTTTGTCGTGCTGCTTTTGCTTTTTGATGTCGATGATGTCAAGATCAAAGAAAGAACCAGAATGATAAGTAAAAATTGCTGTACAGCTAATGTAACACTTCTTTCGGTGTAGCAAACATCAATTTCCAGAGTTACCATAGCCCCCTGGAGATCTATTAACGCTCTCTTCCAAGCATAGCGAATATAAGAACATACTAAAATATTTACTACTGATACAATAATTATAAAGTCATTGTCTTTCCAAGACATAGCTTACGTACCAGAAACCAACAAAGAAGAAGAGTAGTTCAATTATGCTACTGTAGAATACCGAAGTTCGTAATCCACTTATGTGCTCGTATTTGGGATTAACAGTGATGATTAAAAAAAGGCGAACCTGTTGAACATCAAGGAGGCTTGTTCGTTCATATTATAAATGTAAGAGAGAACAAAGAGGAAGATTAAGTTTTCAAGACACTGATAGAAAAGACTGATTGTAGTCGGAATAAAAATGTTTTTAGTACGGGGATTTTGGTAACATTTTTCAGCCAAAAGAAAAAGCTAAGATCACTTCAAACTTAGTTTCCATAGTCATACACATAAATTTAAGATACTTTTAGATTTCTAACAAGAAAAAAAAAATTACGATATCTTTGTGGTTCCCCATGCAACTAACATCCACAATGAACGCATTCTACACCTTTATCATCTTGTTAATGACGCTGCATCCAGGCGTCCAGGCAAACACGGTACGTAAAAGATGATTTTCTTTTCTTTTATTACGAATTATGTTGCCCTATTACATTAATGGGCTACGTGATGTGGTGTTCCGACGAAACTAATCTGATCGCTTTCTTGTTCATTTTGTCTCTCCACATACGACGATACGCTACGAAACAATACGATACGATGTGATACAATACCCAAATTGATCTCATCAGAGCGTCAGTAGATATCTCCATGGACGTAATTTGCTATCTCCTGCGTCCGGTGATGGGGGTGATGGTGGTGATTTAGATTTAGATTTGGATTTGGATTTGGATTTGGATTTGGATTTGGATTTGGATTTGGATGGTGATTGTGAAAATTCAGCTACATTCGGTTACGGCGGCGATGTCACCAAGACATGTGATACATACGTTGCACTAAAACCTGTAAAAAGATGCAAAAAGGTACAACCTAATACTGAAAAGAAACTAAGATTCTTCTGTCCTAGAACATGTAAAAGGAAATGTCTCAATGCACCGACAGCTTCTCCTACTGATCGTGGTGAATGTCAAAATTCTGCCGACTTTGGTTTTGGTGGTGATGCGAAAAGGACATGTGATGCATATGTTGCACTAAAACCCACAAAGAGATGTAGAAAGGAACAACCTGGTACGGGTGGAAGGAAATTGAAATACTTTTGTCCTGGAACATGCAAGAGGAGATGCAAAACTGATTCACCTACAGTAACTCCAACTGCTTCTCCTACTGATCGTAGTGAATGTCAAAATTCTGCCGACTTTGGTTATAGTGGCGATGCGAAAAGGACATGTGATAAATACGTTGCACTAAAACCCACAAAGAGATGTAAAAAGGAACAACCTGGTACGAGCGGAAAGAAATTGAGATACTTTTGTCCCGCAACATGCAAGAGGAGATGCAAAACTGATTCACCAAGTTCAGCACCCTCATCTTCACCATCATCTTCACCATCATCATCACCAACAACATCAGAACCAACAACATCAGAACCAACTGAAACAGGATCGTCAACTGGATCAATTAATAGTTCATTTGATGGATCATTTTTTGGAACAGATTCATTATCATTAGGATCGTCACCAGGATCGTCACCAGCTTCATCACCAAGTGAAACAGGTTCATCAAGACCATCTTCATCATTCTATCCCTCTTCAGCACCAAGTTCAAGTTCGGCACCGTCTTCATCATTCAATCCCTCTTCAGCACCATCATCAAAACCATCATCATCACCGACAGTATCATCATCACCGACAGCCTCATCATCAGATGAATCATCATCAGCATCGCCATCGCCATCAGGGTCTGCAGCACCATCACCAAGACCATCTTCATCATCCTATCCCTCTTCAGCACCATCTTCATCACCATCTTCACCACCATCTTCATCATTCAATCCCTCTTCAGCACCATCATCATCACCGTCATCATCACCGACAGCATCAACATCACCAACATTTCAACCCACAACATTTCAACCCACAACATAACATTCGTACCCCAACTCTAACTGTTTTGTTTCGGTTTCTCTTTTTTGCGTGTGTCGTGCCGGAATCAACAGACTACATTTCTACCTACAACATTTCTACCTACAACATTTCAACCCACAACATTTCAACCCACAACATTCATACCTACTACTACATTTGAACCCACCGTGACTCCAAACCCTACCTCGCCACCTGAATAAATCTGATAATAAAATGTACCAACCCATACCTACCGTACGAGAGCTTTTTTTGTTTGCTGTTCGAGATCTTTTATACGGTTTCATATTATATTTTAAATTTGGAATATCAGGTTCTGCAGCAGTATAATCATGATACGATACTGTACTGAATCATCAAGTTTAGCACGAACTTTAGCACCAACTTCATTATTGTATCCCTCTTCAGCACCATCACTATCACCAACATCAGCATAACCATCAGTATTACCATTACCATCAGCATTACCACTGCCACTACCATTAATGTTACCATTACCATTAACGTTACCATCAACTTCAACAACAGCAACAGCATCAGCAACAGCATCAGCATCAGCAACAGCATTACCATCACCGCATGAAACTAACTGATGCTATACATATTTATTCCATCCTTCACTCTACGTCATACAGTACTATAGTAATATGCAAGAGACAACAGTTCATATGGCCATTA
Source organism: Fragilariopsis cylindrus CCMP1102 (assembly GCA_900095095.1). NCBI lineage: Eukaryota > Bacillariophyta > Bacillariophyceae > Bacillariales > Bacillariaceae > Fragilariopsis > Fragilariopsis cylindrus. The sequence continues at coordinate 90,176 of FMBT01000371.1, forward strand.
AAAATAAAGAAATAATAGTAATAATAGTAATAATTAATATTATAAACGCGACAAACTATAGGACTACAGCTAGGCCATCACTGCTCGTATAATGTACGGTACTGTACGGTACGGTACGGTACTGTAATGCAATGTACTGTACTGTATATGACTTATAGAAGTTTTCCAACGCTATAGATTAGAGAATATACAAAACTTTTGTTGTCTCTGCTACCTTTATCATAGCTTGCTGTGTTGTGCTGTGCTGTGTTGTGTTGTTGTTGTGATGTGTTGTGTTGTGTTGTGTTGTGTTGTGATGTTATTGTATAGTTTTGTGTATTTTGTGATGTCAAAAGATCCAAAAAAAAGGAAGAGCAGATCCTTCTATTATTTTTCACTCCAACTAATTAAATCACGCGATACAGTAGAAACTTTGGTGTGTTGAGATACCCGCGGTTTACTGTACTGTACTGTATTGAAAAACGTTTGCTATTTCCGACGACGACGACGACCAGACCGCTCGCCACTCATTTTTATTTTTAAATCCTGTGAAGGAAACAGGCTACAACGCAGAACTTGCAAGTACTCCACGCAGAAAAACAAACAACACTCAAGACACCCACATATTATGATCACATCACATCACAACACATCACATCACATGCAGGAAAAGAGACAGAACTGAACCAACTCAACACATCCCGAACGAACTGAACTAAAGAGAACTGAACCGAAGTAAACAAAGAAAAACAAACTGCAAGAAATAATAATGAATAGTAATAATAGTAAAATAATAATTATGGCATTTTGTTCCTACTTTTTAGTATCGTCATCATCATCGATCATGAGGAGGAGGGCCAGCATCACTACTACTATTCAAAGATCATTCTTGACAACAAAAACTGGTACTGGAATTGTTTCTGTCGAAGCATTTGTTCCCAGTATTTATATCGGACAACAACATCGTCATCGGCAGCACTACAAGAGTTCTGCTGTGGGATCGTCATTCTCTACATCATCATCATCATCATCGTCATTGAAATCAACATCGACAGCATCCGCCAGTAGCAGTACCGACGAAGAAACAACAACAAAACTAGATAATGATTCCAATGATTCCAATAATAGTAAGAGTAATTCCAATTCCAATGATAATAATTCCAATAATTCTTTTGATTTACCATTCTTAAATTTACATACAATAACCCAAAATGAATTAGAAGTATTAATTGTATCCTGGGGATATCCAAAATTTCGTTCGAAACAAATCTATGAGTGGATTCGATCCAAAGGGATTACAAATCCTAATGAGATGGTCAATATACCAAAAACATTACGTACTACCTTAATTCAATTTACTACAACGCCAACGCCAACAACGAACGATGAAGACTCCGATAACGAAGACTCGGAATCGGAGACCTATGATAATTTTGGTGGTGGATCATTGCAATTAGAATATGAAGCAATTAGTAAAGATGGGACACGAAAACGTGCTTACAGGCTAAGAGATGGTCAATTAATTGAAAGTGTTTTAATGGGACCATATAATGATGGTCGGTATACGGCCTGTATTTCCAGTCAAGCAGGATGTGCAATGGGATGTATTTTTTGTGCGACAGGACAAATGGGTTTCGCTCGTCAATTAACTTCGAATGAAATATTTGAACAAGTGTCAAGATTTTCTACAGAATTAAAAAAAGAAAGTATACAAAATCAAAATCCACACACAAGATTATCCAATATTGTTTTTATGGGAATGGGTGAACCATTAGCAAATTATAATAATGTTGTGACATCGGTCAATAGAATTAATAATGAATTAGGAATTGGGGCACGTAAAATTACAGTATCAACGGTAGGTGTCGTACCCAATATCCGTAAATTATTTGCGGACAATACCTTAATGCCACAAGTACGATTAGCGGTCTCATTACATTGTTCCAATGATCTTGAACGATCAAAATTATTACCAGCGAATGATCGATATGGTGGATTGCATGAATTAATGACCTGTTTAAAAGATTATATTGATACGACCGGTCGTCGTGTCACGTTAGAATGGGCCTTAATTGCCAATCAAAATGATAATATTGCAACGGCGAAAGAATTAGGACACTTAATTCAAAAATATCAATTACGTAGAGATATGGTCCATGTCAATGTCATACCGTTAAATCCCACTGATGGATTTGTCAATGGTCAACCTAGTAATGTCAAAGCCGTCAATGCCTTTTGTCATTGTTTATCGAATGAATTTCATATCACCGCTACACCTCGTGTCCGACGTGGAATTGATATTGATGCTGGATGTGGACAATTAAAAGCAAAATCACCTCTAAAAAAAAAACCAAAAGGTATAATAGTGAATGTCAATGTTGAAAAAGAAGTAGTAGAACCAACAGAACCAGAACCACTAGAACTTTCTGATTTTGTGGTGGATGATCTACAACAAGAATTACAACGTATTGTTGGTGTATACGAAGATGACGATGATGATGATGATATCGTAACTGCTGCTACTGCTGCTGCTACTAGTGACATAAGCAACGATGGCAACGCTGGCGAAGGCGATGAGGAACAATTCTTCAATGACATTAGAAGCTTTGATATAGCAGCAGCAGCAGCTACTGCTACTGCTGCTACTACTAGTGAAGCAGCGACAGCAGGACCATCAATAAATGCAAATGCAAATAGAGAAAATGGAAAGAAGGAAATTGTGGAATTTATAATTGATACAAATGCTGTTGATTTTGAACAAGATGATTTTGATAATCCAGAATATGAAATTGGTTCGAATGATATGGACGAAGTTCATCGATTAATGTCATTAGTAGATAATATTGTTCCTAAACAACAACAACAACCAGTTACTACTGCTGATACTGCTGACACAAATACTGAGGTTGAGGAGGTGGAGGAATATGAATCTATATTAAAGGGACCAACCACAACAATTGTGAATGAGGATGCGGTACGGGTGGCTAAAAAGAAACGGAAAAAATTACTACGAAATATCAAACAAATTCAAAATTTAAAAAAAATGAAAGAGAATGGCGAATTAAAAGAATATTCCAAAGAACAAATTGAAAAAATAAACAAAGAAGATATATGGCGTATAGAAATTGAAAGTTTAGAACATAATTTGAAATAAAATAAATATTAAATGATAATATAATAAGTTTTGAATAGTACGTAAATACAATACAACTATTACAGTAGCCTTAAGTAATAGGGTACTTCTTAGAATACTTTGCTGCATGTATTGAGATCAAAAAAAATTGAATGAATGAATTAACGTATATGTAATGAATTGAATTGAATTGAATTGAATTGATTTTATGGATCTTAAATGAATATTTCCTCTGTGATGTGATTGACTCACATTTATTTAACAAAATTCTTATGCGCTGTGCCGGATTTTGATTTATTCATTCATTCATTCATTCGTGAAACATCAATCCGCCACGAAAAACAAGACTAACGTAATAAGTGAGACGCGCGATTGATGATTCCAAAATTGCAGAGCTAGGTCGTGTGAAAACTGTAGAAGTGCGAATCCAACCGCGTGCTACTATTTTTATGTCACCATAAAATACAGAATAAAGCGAATAAAACACAAATAACACAAATATAACAATAATCATGATGACGAAGAAACAATACCAAAAGAAAGAAGACAAAGAAGGGATCATAGCCGTTGCAGTTGACGACGACGACGACGATAATGAAAAGCATGAGCAAACAACTGGTGAAAAAGTTAAAGAAACGGTTACCGACAAGAAATTCCTCCAAGGTGCTGGTGTTGGTTTTCTTGCTGGTGCGGCTACCGGTGCTACCATAACTCATTATGTTGATAAGAAAAAGAATAAAAAGGAAGAAAAGAAACGTGCTGTGGAAGAAAAACGTAGAAGAAAAGAAGAAGAAAAACATCGTAAGGCACAACTAGAAGAACAAAGACATGAATTAGAAAGGAAACAAAAAGAAAACGATAAAGCTCAAATAGAAAAGCAAAGGCAAGCCAGAGAACGTAGACGACGTGAAGCAGAGGCAGCATCACGAATTGCTACTCCTGTGTTGATTACCTACGGCCGTTGCAACCATGGCGTACCCGCAAGGAGTAGGACAACCTCAAGTAGCACAAGCATATCCGTCTGCTCCAGGAGGATATGTGCAATATGGGGGAGCTCCCGGATATGGGCAGCAACCTCAATACGTGGGTTATGGTCAGCAGCAGCAACCTCCTCCGTACCCATATGGTTATGGCGCTGCAGCACCACCACCTAACTATGGATATGGATATGGAGGACAACCTCAACAAAGAACTGTATACGTCGAGGAACGACGAAGACGTGGAATGGATCCAGGAATGGCTATGCTAGGTGGGTTCCTAGTGGGTGATATGTTGGGAGGTGGATTTTAAATTTATAAGAATAGGAATATATTAAAATTAAACACATGCCAAGAAAATGTTAAAAATTAAAACATGCATGAATTATACGTAAAGAAGATCTTATGTAAGTAACATCGTTACTATGTCGTCACGTCGCTGTGTTGGTATTTCCCGCCTTATAACCTCCCATCATTCGATTATAATCTTCCAATTGTGTCCTAATCTCTTTCGTTCGTAATAAAGTAGATTCTAGAACGTGTTCTTCGTATTGTAATTCTTCAACTGTAGTTAAAGATTTACTCGCATGATGTAACGCAAGCGGATCGTTAAACATCGACTTCGATCCCCACAGCACTAATACAATAGGCCGTTTTCGTTTTGTCGTCATCGATATCATTATTGTTATTATTGTTTTGAGACCATCCAGTAAACTTTCATCTACACGATCTTCTAATTCTGATTGTGCATCTTCTAGTAATTTAATAAGTAAATTCTTCTTTTCAGCAGATACGTATTCTATGATAATTGAGTGTATTCCCATCGCGTTCATCGAGTGTATTCGCGTTTTCATTCCGAACAAAGCTACTTTTATATGAAAACTTGTGACTTCTACTTGATTCTTCACCATCAAAATTTTCTTCCGTTTTACCAATTGTTTCAAGATTTCTAAGTTTACTGACTTGTATATTTTTACCTGTAATACAGTAAATGAGATACAGTACACATACATATATACATACATACATACGGTTGGCAGACATATGAGAGGAAGAAACAAGAAGAAAGAGAGTGAGCGAGGGGTCACGCAGTCAATAGGAATACTCGATTCGATTCGATTCGATTCGATTATCGTAGTAAAGTAGACAGCTCACACTAGCTACATGACATGAATACGCTTTACTATAGGTTGTACGTACCAATACCCCATAAATCAGTTCGTGCTAAATGATATTCTAAACTTTCACCACGTGATGGGAAATATTTTATTAGTAAGTCACCAAATTTACCTAAAAATGCTGATATAAAAACAAATCCATTTAAAAATAATGCTGTCCATCGGAATACATCTGATATAAACATACCCTGTGGTTGTAAAAAGACATCACCCAATCCAACAGTAAAAATACTGATATATGAAAACCAATATGAATCACCAACAGTATAATCATATTCTGGTACACGCGATTTCCAATACGATCTTGCATTCCATGCAATTAAATTAATCCATAACAAACTAAGAACGGCCCATAATGGTACAGAATATTCAGGCTTGTGTAGCCATTTCATATTCAATCGTCGAAATATATCATCTGCTATTGTGGTATATGTATATCCAGCAACGATCGAAAGGATCCCAAATGCAATGATTGATATCCCAACCTAAACAATATACCAATACATAACCAGCCTGTGTATTTGGTGAAAAGTTTCCTATTATAGATAGATAAGGTATATTAAAGTATATGATGGAGAGGAGATAATAGTGTAGGAGAGAAAGGTGAGATGAGAGCAGGAAAGACAAAACATTTACATCTACATCTATAGTGACTCCAACGTATTTGTGTGGCGGTTCTGTTCAAAGGTGAATATAAAACTACACTGCACTGTGATACCGCAGCAGTATAGCAACTTACCATAACCGACGGCTATAACGTTAGTGGCGACGACAAAAATGTGGGAGAAGAAGATGAAGTAAGTCGAAGGTACTTTAAGAAAGTAAATAAATAATAGCTTAAGTACTTACTCGTCATAATAGTAAACCAAAACCATGCAGATGAACCAGTATTTGCATGACAACCATGTGAACCAGATGCACTTAGTACAGATTGTTTTGTTGCTTCCCAATAACATTTTGTACGATTTAATACAGTAAGATTATCGTTCTCGTTATCATATTTATTATTAGCACAATCATATTCAATAGTATAATTTTCATATAATTCCTTACGATTATTTTCCCATTCTGCAATAAAATATTTTGTTTGATTTATATATATTGATGCTGAAACTTGTTTCTCAGATGGTTTAAATGGAATAGATATTCCTAGTTCTGTATCTGTTATATTCCAACATCTTATCCAATTAAATGTTAATCCACCATTACCACCTTTGTTGTCATGAATTAACAGTTTAAAATCATTTAATGCAACATCACGAGTCGCATTCACGACAGCACTTAATAATACACCAGCAGTTTCTTCACAGGATTCCATATAATTATAGAATCCTTCTATAAATAATTCTAATGATGACGATGACGACGAATCTTCGAAAGAAGACTATGAATCAATCGCAGCGGCACAGCAAACCCGGCGAGGCAATGATTTTTATGTTTATAAAGGAAAGAACAGATCAGAGAAAATAACAGTAGTAAAATACTGAGTGAGAAATAGAGAAAGAGTGATGATTGCAGGAAAAATGATCACAAACGAATGGAACCAGTTCTCAGAAGAAGAAAGGAAAGAAATCAACAGAAACTTACGGTCGTGGTGGTGTTTCTCTTACTGTCATCTTCAAGGTCAGTAGTACTACTCGTGGTTTCATTTTCAGTTTCAGTTTTGGGTGGTAATAATGTTGCTAGTGTCAATAAGGATGGATCTAATATAAAATCAAAATCAATACCATCAATACCACCGATATTACCATTACTATTACCAATATTGATGTTTGGGAACAATGTATTATTATTATTTGCAGCAGTATAGAGTCCCTTCCATGTCACATTCGCATCCGTTATATAGGATGATAATGATGAGGATGATCCTGTTTTTGTAGGAAAATTGCCTAAATCAAACATTTGTTGTGGATCAGTATAAAAATTATTATTTGAAATACTATTGTTTGAATTTGAATTTGAATTTAACTCGATTATGTTTGTATCTTGTTGCTGTAGTAAATTAATATATTGTAGAAAACATGTGGTGGGTAATCCTACTAATGCTGCTGTTGTTTCTTGGACTGGTAAACTTTTTAAAATCCATGTTTTTTGTAAAAATAAATCATTTTGATATATTTCTATTGGTCCTTCAAATATACTCATGATATATCCACCGATTAATGTTACAATGATCAAACTATACATTAATAAATTTCTTGTTATTATTGCTATTAATCTTGGCCAACGATCAATAAAATTTATGATCCTGTTTCTTATACTTTTTGGTAGTATATGAAAACAACATTTACGTTTCCGATATTTTTTATTATATTTATTCTTTTTCGTCTTCGTCTGTTTCATCTTCGTCTTCGTTGCAGATCCATCATTGTGTTTGTGGTGGTCATGAACAATATTCCCTTGAGAATTAATAATGTAGTCATCATTACCATTATCATCCTTATTGTCGTTTTCGTTTTCACTGCCGTTCACAGTAGAATTCATTCTAGTAGTATTCGTAGTTTTGAAAGTTTTGGGGAAGGATGTAGAAAAATAATCACCATCACTACCGCGCTCTTCATCGTCGTCGTCGCCGTTTTTATTGCCATCATCATCTATTCCTTCATTTCTCATGATAGCATCCTTCATTTCTTCTTCCTCTTGTAGCTGCACAACTACTGCTGATGAAATAGTCATCCTTGATCCTTTTTAGTTAGTTAGTTTGAATTTCTCGGCTATCACAAATCCTGGAAAACTGTCACAAGGAATTATGGAGGGGAAAGGTAGAAAGTAAAGTGTATAGCCTAGTCGTCCTACTGTACTGTAATGATGTCTCGTGTCGTCAATACTAGTAGAAGGCAGATACTGTACGGTTGTAGTAGCAGGGATGAATGAATGAATGTGTGCGTTATTGTTTGTTGTTGTTTGTTGTTGCGGTCGTACGTTTTGAATTATTTTGAAAAAAAGGGCTGTTCTACTCTGTTCGCCTTTTCTTGACTGATGAAACACAGGTGCTTGCTGGTGATGTGATCTGTTCTTTCAAAAAAAAAATATGTTTCGCTCTTCCTCTCTTTTTATGTGCTTTCGTGAATCAATTCAGTCAATCGATCAATCAAATAATCATGGAACAAGAGGTAGGACCCTGACACACGATTGTGTTTCACGAAACAAAGTTCGTGAAGGGAAACTTGGCAAAATTTCATTAAAAGCAAGTTTCACCGATCGGGCAACTACAGTAGTGAAGTTTCCATGCAAACACCCTAGTTAGAATCATCCCAGGTGTATCATGATAATACAATATAGACAAATTGGAGTTGACTTAATGTGTTTCCACGAATTGTGTCAAATGCTATCTACGATTGCACGCAAGAAGCTTAAGAAAAAGTAAGCGAATACTCTGTATAAGAAAGCAACGAAATAAGACGAGACGAAAATCGGAAATTAGCAGGAACGTAGAACAAGATGAAATTTAGGTAGAATGAAAGTAGTAGGGTAAAAATAGTGTTAGAATAGAAGTAACTAATATTATCAATTATATGTCAACTTTTAATATATATTGATAACAGCAGCTACAGTAGTTGGATTACTGTACAGTATTACTGTAGCTATGATATTTGATTTTTTTTATTTCTTCTTTTGAGTATCATGCATGCATGCATTTGTTTGTCATTTATTATTTATGTAACATTTTTAGAATATCTTGTGCACGTTTTTGAGTTGCTCCTACTTTATATGACTTTGTTGTGTGCTTATGTTGTTGTTGGTCGGTCTCCGTGTGCTTATTATTGTTGTTATTATCGTTATCGTCCTGTTCCTGTTCCCACACTTGACTCATTCTACTGGATATAGATGATTTTTGAATAAAATTTGTATCCAAGTAGGGTATCGATTTTTGCAATTATTTCAAATGCACCATATTTGTTCGCCAACACAGAATTTCTTGTAATTGTTTGTAAGACAAATGGTATAATAGCTTCATAATGATATTGTGTATTAAATAACAAAGGTATAGTAATAGGTTGTTTTTTATTATTACTATTACTACCAATGAAACAATATTCGTAAAATTTTAATGCTGCAAATAATACATTATTATTACGATTCCAACCACTGCCGATGCCATCGCTATCGTCATCATTAGTTGTAAGCGAAATAAGAGACTTAGATAGTAAATCATATTTTATTTCTTCAGTAAATGCTACATCAAAACCTTCCAACATAACAGTATGTCTCAAAGTTTTGAAAATATGTTCCATAATTTTGGGTATAAGAGGATACAGTGATGTTGTTTTTGCTGATGTTGATGTTGAAACTGACGACGACAATGACGAGGAAGTAGTTGATAGCAACGACGTTGACGTTGACGATGCGATGCTTTTAAGATCATCCTGTTCCTGTTCTTGTTTACTGATACTGCTCCCTTTGTGTTGTTTCTTATGATTAAGATTGTTTGTTATCGCTACCTTTAATAAACTTGATGATGATGCAGCAGCTTTATGAATCAATTTAGACATACCACTTCGTGTTGTACCACTACTACTACTACTACTAGCACGTCCTGAAGCGATTATACTAGTAGTAGAGGAAGACAATAATGGTATTGTAACTGAAACACCAGGATCAGTAGTAGCAATATCAGTGATGGCATCATCCCTTTCTGCTGCTACATGTGGAACACTTGGGACAGTAATAGTAGATACTGTTTCTAAAGTATCAAGTCCAGCAGTTACAATTTTTGTTAAAATTGATGGATCATCTTTTTGTTTATACAAGATCTCAGTAGATAGTTTAATAATGTTTTGAATTGCATTCCAAATTCTTTTTAATGCAACTAACTTTGTTGCGGTAGTACCATAATCATCGTCGGTGCCATCGCCATCGCCACCACCAGCAGCAGCAATTATACCAATATCACTACTACATATTTTTTCATTAGCAAGTAATAATAAATTAATACCATTACGTTTCACAAATAAAGATATTATTTGTTGTTTATTGTTGTTCATTGTCATTGTCAATTTAACAATCACACTTACAACCACTGATATACATTCAATATCATTATTTTGAATATTCTTTTCAAGGAATGTTAACAGTGTAGGTATACAACCAAGTTCAAATAATTCAGTAGTTACAAAATTGTTGTTTTTACTAGTCCTTGTTTCTGAATTTGAATTCATGTTATTGTTATTGTTGTTGTTTGACTTTTTAATCCATTTACGTATAGTCAATAATGATTTCAATGCTATCTTCCGTCGTTTTGACGACGATGACGAATTAGATGACCGTTTATGATCAGAGGAATCATCGAAAGCAACAATTTTGCATAGTTCCTTCATGATTTCATCTGATGTTGGTAATACAAAAGATTGTGTATTGGTAGTTATTACTGCCGATGATACTACTATTACGGTCTTATTACTTGTATCAACAAAAGGGTTAGTATTGGTATTGGTATTGGTACTAGTATTGGTATTATCTGATAGTACTAACCGTTGACGTTTACTACTCGAACTTTCTTTTACTTCATTGATATCATTATCATTATCATTATCATTGTCCGTATTATTAGTAATACTGCGTTTGTTTTTATTGTTTTTGTGTTTCATCGTCCTCGTCCATAATCCGGAACTTTCATCGATAGTCGGTAGCATATCGATATAGTAAGTTTAATATACAACGAACCTGACTTTGTTGTCTTATTGTCATCAGCGTGAGATATTATTGTTGTGCAGTTATAACTTGTATGATGTTGTTTTATGCTAGAAATTTTTGAACTTTCAATTTTTTTTAAAATTGTTGTCATAAATTATCGCCCCGCTCTCTTAACAAGAATATTACTAGCTTACTACAAACGGTCAAATTTTTCATACGTTCTTGTTTCTTTCGTTTGTTCTTAAATATATACCCCTTAACAAAAAAAGATCTCCCCCTTATATGTTTGTAAAGTCTCATTCATTCGCGTAAAATAGAAACAGCAAGTGTCCGATAAGGTGGGAGTGAATCATAAGCGTTGCTACTAGTAATAGCTACTTACTTGATATGAAGCAAGCTATTAATTATTGAATCAAGAAGCAAAAGACAAATTATTGTACTGTCCTAGAAGGTGGGAGTTCGTCATACTGTAGCGATTATATTTACACGCGAAAAACTAGCATTTCGCTCACACCCTACCGCTACAATAATACAACAGCCTACATGCATGCCTATACACCGTACCGTAGTAGGCTAATCCATCTTTCAATGAAAAATGAAAGCGAAGATGGCAACGCATGCCTTATTTCGTCTTGGTGACAAAATAACACTACTAACATTAAAATGATAAAAAGATGAGAGATCATGCAATAGAGGATGCAGAAACATTTTTTTCAATAGAATAAAATTAGTAGAAAATTGTACTACTGTATTAATTAATGCATGGCTGTCTGTATATACCAATTTATATGTTATACACCTTTCTATAGCTTGAGTATGTATGTTGCTGCTGCTGCTGCTGCTGCTGCTGGGGGTGGGGGTAGCTGTCGTCATCTCGTACGACAGAACTATGCTTCGTGGTTTCTTAATGCGTGGTGTGTGTGCTGTGGCTTCTGCCGTATCGTATCGCATATACAGAATGAGATATAGGCAACAAAAGGAGACACATGCAGTCCTGTTCTCTCTACTACTACTACTTGAGGTTCATTGATTGATTGATTCATTCATTCATTCCCCTACCGACCATAGTGTGACCTGTATGATGTGTATAGTATTTCTTGTGTTTCTGTTCCGTTTCGGTATACATCAATCAGTACTGTAGTAGTAGTGTCTCTTTATAAAAGAGGAACTAATAGACGTTCCGGGATTATCATTACGTTATCAGCATTGTTGTTGTTTTCATTATCCTTGTTGACGAATAAGTAAATTCGATACTAGGTCGTCCCGAGGATGAATGTTGTGGTGGTAGATCCATGTTGGTGCTTTGTTGTTGCTTCGGAGTAGAAGTAGTATTAGCGAGGAATCCCCCGTTCTCATTATTCGGTCCACAAAATAAGAAATCATTACTGTGGTGGTGATGATGATGATAATGATGATGAGGATGCTGATCGAAATTGTGTTTATGGTTCTTCATTCGTCTGGTTGACTTTCGTTGTTTTAAAGAAAAAGAGGTTGATGACGACGATGATGATGATAGAGAAAATTCTGATGATATGGTATCAATAGAATCGAATGAATCATCAAGACGAAGATGTTGACCAAAAAATGCGGTAGCACTACTTGTTGGAGAGGATGATGTTGTCGGCATAGTAATAGTATGATCGAGTGGAGGAGCAGCATCAATTGCAAAAGGAAGATTCGTTCTATGTTGGATCATCATGATAGTTTTTGTATTTTGGTGGCTCTAAAACTTTCGTAAATGTTCTGTGTGGATATTTTGTGAGAGAAGCGTAATTATACAGCCATGCAACAAAACATGCAAACACGAAATTCTCGTCACGTGAAGAAAAGATTTACTGTAGAAACTTCTTGTCCACTAACTTGTTAGCACTATTCATTCGTATTCGGTCGTGGTTTGTGTTCAACTCCGCACGTTTGACGTTAACATACCGTTAACACTAGGGTGATGGATTTTGAGTAAGGGATACATAATATCACCGCGGGGAGCGTACTACAGTAGGACAAGATTTCGATACTGTACTGTACTGCCTCTTCAAGAGTGCCGTACAGTTACTATGATGCATCAACAATGTGTATGATGATGTGATTTGTACAAAAGTCACATACATCATCATCCTCTTCCTCTTCCTCTACACAGTATAATGGTAATGTGAATGTATGTGCAACAGGATATTATGATCTACTTTTAAATATCATCATATTGCTGCATGCTCTGGAAATGTTATTATAGTGGTCCTTTCTTCCTATGCATTTCTTTATGTTGGTTTTGACTGGTATGTACTGATTCCATATGTGTGGTTTCTTGTACACCTATGCAAAGAATGGTACCCATCATAAATAGCTGATATTAAGGGTAATATTGTTGATCAGAAGGACAGTAACTTTATATATACTACTAACATGGCTCTATTCCTCACAGCCTGAGTGTAGAGGAAAAAGCTAGCTCACTCTTCTTTATGTTTATTAATTTTATTCCAAGCTACATTTTAATTTATCTAATTCCAAGAAGAACAGGGAGCAAAATGAAAAATCACAATAGATATAATGAGAGACAGAGAACTAGAGTATAACCCCACCATCATGAAGGTTCACTCTGTGCAATAATGATGATGGTTGAGGACAAAACAATAACGGGTAGATTGTTGACTTTCTGTCTTTCTAAGACCTTAAGGAGCAAAGCTGCAGCTATTAAATAATAAGTTATATATATATACAATAATATCAGTCTGGATCAAAAAAATTGAATATGGTTTTAATGTGCAATGATACACAACATTGTTTCTCTTTACCTCTGGACAATACAACTACAGGTCCTTTGTAGTCAAAAGTCTAAATGTAATGCATACACAACAAATTTTCTGGAACATATTCAGCATGCACAAGTTAAGGAGATGATTCACCTAGGATGTAATAATATACCAACTTTGAATAGAATCAACCATGCATCAGAAGGGGGTGCAAATCACAAATCTTTAATGGATAAGTTTCCATAGAAGGAACATCAAATTCTCACACAGCAGCAATAATGCTTGTTGTTTTGAACATACTATTAGATTGACGGGGATGGATAGAGTCAGCAAAGGAGGATACACCAGCATTATAACAAGCAGTGTTGAAGTCATTTACCTATCAACGCAGTCTTTTAAATGCAAAATTTTAGTTGTTGTTGTTGTTGTTCCATATTATTTGGTTGACATGAATTGAAATAGAATCAGCATACATGCAATACATGCACCAGGAACAAATATACCAGCTGTGCACCAATTTTGTTGTCCTTTTTACCAATACAATATTTACCTGGAAGGTCTACACAAATGTGCAACAAATTCCCACATATAAAAGCAGCACTTGTTGTTGTTGTTGTTGTTGTTGTTGTTGTTTCATACTGCTACTATTTGGTTGACAGGAATAGTAGAATAAGGAGCATATTATAAGCAATGTCAGTTCTACAATGTTTACACAAAATTCTCAGCAAATTCTCACACAGCAATAGTTCTTGTTTCAAGTGCAGGACTAAAGAATACAAGAATGGCACAGGAAATTTAACACAACAGCAGGCAGGAACAGAATTAGCATGTACCAGGATAGGATGCACCACCTAGCAACATACCAAGCAATTAGTATTGATATAATTTATTAACCTCTCAATACAACCTTTACAGGCAGAAATAAATAAATGCACAACAAATTCTTACACACATTGTCACTTGTTTTTCTTTCTTTCTACTATTTGTTTGGCAGGAAGGAATAGAATCTAGTAAGAGGGTGTACCAAAAACATACCAATCAGCATGCACCAGAAGAGAATGAACCAAGTGATACACCACTACCGCTGAAATTTACACATCGCAAAGTTTGTTACACAGAATGAACAACAAAACCAGGTAAATTGGTTGTTGCTGTTGTCGCAAAGAGAGGATGCACCAGTGATGCAATAATAAAATTAGTATACTCCAATAAAATAAGAAAGAAGATAACCTACAAGATCCCCATTAAACAAAGGAAGAATATATTACATGGTGGAACATCTATACTTCAGTCAAATCAGAAATGACACTACATTCAGTAGCTGTGCCAGGAGGAGCTGCTGCAGCATGCTGTATGACAACCACCTACTGCCATGATTCTATCCCCTCCTTGGTTAAATGAAGTAGTTAAAAATTGTATCCCTTCTCCATAGTACCTGCTCACATATATACTTTGATGTGTAGCCTCTTGGTCTCTTTTATGCAGATTTCAAACTCGGACATTTCTTGTACTTACAATAAAATCTAGCCCTATTCCCTTAACCACCACTGGTACAGATAAATGATTCCTCCCCAGTTGGTAATTCTTTAGTTGGTTAAAAGCAATTTTTGATAATGGAAGCCTGAGCAGTAATGAGCAGTAATACACAAACTAGTGTTTGAGGAGTACCAGTTTGTACAGTAGGGGGAGGTAAATGGTTGTCGATGTGAATCACTCCTTGCTCTCCTTCCATCCACAGAAGAAGAAATGGTAATATCCTTGTAGCTTGGGTGGAGCTCCACTACCTCCTGTCTCATTTCAGATCCTTGTTGAAGTAGGGAGTGAGCCAAATTGTTTATACATGGTTTCATCCCATTGCTTTATCTCCAGGATGTATTTGTTGTAAGCCATTTGTATATTCTGTAAGATTATTTAGATTCATATGAAATAAGGGGCTGCTAACTTGGGACTCCATCCATACTAATAGTTTTCAGTATCCAGATCATACTTAGCTTCAGCTCCATTCCATTATCAATCAAATGAAAAGTATTACAGTAACCCCATTGTTGAATAGGAACATCAACATCACTAAATTCCATGTCCCTCCTGTTTGTTTCTGGACTCCTCCTCTTTCTTTTCATTCCTCCTCTTAATTATAATAGAACAGCACAATGGAAATTAGAAAGCGTCCTGACAAGGTTGTTATCTGCCAAACAGAGTATGTCAATGCCTTGTCCTTGTGTTGATAGAGAAGAGACTCATGTTTATTGATTTGAATTTCTTTTGCACTACAAGCTTCCTCCAACCATGTTAATACCCCATTCTTCCCTTCCTACTAGACACATGGCATCACTCATATAAGCAGAGTCCATTACAACACAATGACCTTTATATTTGTAAGGATCCAACATAAGATCATACAATGCCACCATCTTCTGTTTGGTAACAGTCTGCTTGTTGTGCTTATCAATATCTTGATCGGATTTACCACCATACACCCTAGCAAAGGCGCGTTCCGGCTCAACCCTGCGCTGTTTTGTGCAATAAAGGACAATCTGCGGACAGACGCCTGCCACACGGGATTGGTTAACACGCGCTATCGAGTGAAGTACTAACAATTGGGCGGATTTTTAACTGTATGGTAGCTCCTCAAACCTTCTACAGTACAAAATCATTTTGATTCTACACATTCCAAATTATCGACAGGTGTAGGTAGTGTAGCACGATTTTGAGTACATCATACAGTTAAAAATTCGCCCAATTCACCCATCGGTTCTTTCTTGAAAATAATAATTTTATCGCGCACCAATGCAGTGAAAGTAGGAATTTTCCTTTATATCAACATGAAAATGGGAATGTATTGAATCGAACCTCCATGGGTATCGGTCTATTTAACATACGCTTATGAGACGAAATATAGATATCTGTACTCTTAACAAGGACAAAAAATTTCGGTTGAATTGGATCAATTTTTAGTACTTAAACTCTCTCTTAGAAAAAGATGCACATGATCGGATTTTTCGAAAAAAACACGTCCTACATACCAGTTGATAATTGGTCCTCCCTTAATATACTAATAACAGTAAAAATTATCGCATTAGCTAATATAACAGTAATAGAGACATCTGTATTAGCACTTTATCTATTAGTCCATTATTAAATTTTTAATTTTCCTCTCTTATGCACCTCTTCCTGGCGATTCGAAATTAGCCTGCCACCCATATATGACCTGATAGAATTTTCCCCAGATGACCAAATCACACCCAAGTTTTTTTCTTCTCTTAACAGTACGAATATAAATATTTCGTCTCATAAGCTTTTGTTAAATAGAATGATATCCAAGGAGGTTCGTTTCAATACATTCCCATTGTCTGTATCAATGGATAATTTTCCATCCAATTCTTAATAATTTTGAAGAATTTTCCTTGTCGCAAGCCTATCGCGCATCAACATTTTTAGTCGCGAGTGTCCCTCAAAAGGCAGCATCGAGCCGGAACACCCCCAAACAACTTTGTATGTACTAAGAGATCCTGTAGTAACACATACAGTATGATGAAGAGTTGCACCAGTTCAAATTAGTTTGAGCTCTGGTCCTATTGTCATGACACTATGATACCAGCCAGCCACTTGGCTCTCATCAGTAGTGACCCACTTCCCAAAGTTGACCATAGCTTGCCACCGCTTGTAAGAAGAAGAAGAAGAAGAAGAAGGAGGAGGAGGAGGAGGAGGAAGGAAGGCTGTTTAGTAATTTTTTCGAAACATAACAACAATAACAACAACAACAACAACAACAACAACAACAAACACTGTACATACCTTATTATAACCATCTTCTAATCGGCCATGCTTTGATCTATGTATTGCAGTAGTAGGATCAGCTATCACCTTAGGATCATCATAATTATCATCCCACACACCATCATCCTCAGGATCCCAATCATCACTGTAGAGCAAGCATGAAGTTAAATCCTCTAAAACCCCTTTTGGCATTGATACTTGAATTGGTTGTACATCATTCATTATCTCTCTTGGTGTTCTTGTTGAGTGTACCGGCCAAGAATTGAGGAAAATGAATGAATGAGCTCTGGGAAACTTGCCCCACACAGGTGTTTGCAAATGGATATGGAATGGAATTTTGAAATGTCACAGTAGGTGCATGAATTAGAGAGGAGAAATATAAGCAACACCAGATTATCATTTATTAGTGTTGTATTCATATAAACCATCCAGTTGGTTATACCATTAGAGTGTTAAAAACGGATCCATTATCTATGGGTATGTTTGATGTGTTTTCCAGAAGAATAAAAATCATGTGTCTCTCTTCCTGTAATTGAGTTTATTTCTTTGTATAACAGACTTGTATCCAACTAGATAAATAATGGCCACACCTCAGTACCACTGCAGCATACCATTTACTAAAGCACAGACAAGCTGCTTTATTCTCACACTAAAAAATGAAAACCCCATTTTAAATAATGAATTCCAACAGCAGGTGATTGTGTATAAAATTACAGAGGGCCTTGACTACTGCACATGCATACCTCAAGATCTTTCAACTACAGCGCTATCGTTCTATATTGCACCACATATGTCACATGCCCTGAGGAATTTAGGAATTCAGGTAAACATATGTAGGAGTAGGCTTTGATGTGTGTACGCTAACTTGCTACTGCAATATTATTAGACTGCTTAGCAATTGTCTCAGTTCCAGAGCACACCAAATTATAATTCATAGCTTTTTAATGGAATCACAACAAGCAATATTTGTACCACTTATCAAGACAGCACAGGGCATAGGGCACCATTTTTTTTGCGCTGAGAGTATGTATTTTCCAGATTAGTGTTTCCACAGGAATCCATGCACTGTGTAAAATCACAGGTATTGAGGTCCAACATGATTTAATTCATGATTGTATTATGTACATTTTGCCCAATACTTTTCATCATTTATATCTACATCTCTTCTGTCATCTAAATTTGCTGCATGCAACCTATTGACTTCTTTTCGTGGTTTGCTGGTACATTGATTAAATCATTTTTTCATAGTCGTTGCTGCGAAGAAGATACCATACCAAAATTCTCCTCCAGTACTAGTAGGAGAACACATTTTCTTTTTACGGTACTTATTATTTGCGGCTGAAGATAGGTTACGGTTTTTACATGATATTTTCGTGAAATCGCTCTCAGTATTTTTAGTAAAACACGTCGCGATTCATTTTTTATAGCTGTGTATAATATATGTAAAGGTTTTTATTAACCAACTTTTACGACCAATCGTTCGTAGTTGTGTCTATGTACAGATTTTTACTGCTAGACCCTCGTGAAGATCCATCTTTATAGTTGTGTCTATGTAAGCATTTTTAGTACTTAATGTCATAATTTTGTGCACATTAAGTAAGTACTCATTCCGACTGATAATCTTCTAATTCCGATTGCGGCCCTATGCATTACTTATACACTGCGATAATGTGCACCATAATTAAGTAAGTAAGTAATCACTGCGACGTTCAATACAAATTTTAGATTAACGTTAGTCATGCACTATCAATTCTGTGTCCACTTTCTCTTTTTTTCGCAAATAACTTTACTTAGTGCACTGACTATCTTTACTGTATTAGGCATATTTTTTTTGATGAGTCAATGTCACATAATTTCAGATAGCGAAAAGATTATTAATTGATTGTCTGTCAGATTGACAATACTTTCATATCTTTGTTCTTCGTAATACCCTATATATTTCACAAGTTGTCATTCTCTTTCTTGATCCGCCGTCGCTTGGACGATTGCGACAATCATATTTAAGAATGGCTCTACCACACCACTTCATTTTATTGTGTGTTACATTGAAGTACTTCATTTTATTGTGTTACATTGAAGTATCTCGTAGTTACATTTGAGATTTATTTGTATTCCCACAAATCATTCATTAAAACAAACTAACAACAAACCAAACCAAACCAGTCACCTTTTCCTTTTCCTTTTCCTTATCAATATTAATGTATAAAGTGAAGCAATATGGCATCCAATAATAATAACAACAACAACAACAACAGCGAACAGCAGTATGATATCACTACAGCATTTCATCGGCAGCAACAGCAACAGCAGCAGCAGCAGCAGCATCAGCATCAGCATCAGCAGCATCATCAGCAACATCCGCAACAGCATCAGCATCAATCGCAGTATCCGCAGCAAGGGGAGGAGATGGATCCGATGACCTTATCACTTCTTTCATCATCAGCATCATCATTTGCTTCAGAAACACCGTCAGCAACAGAAACAACACCCGCAGTAGCAGTACAAGAGCCACCATTATTATGTTGGTCAATGATACAACATATGAATAATCGTGGATGTACAAATATAATGAAAGGTAATTATTCGGAAGCGAATCGTATATACAAACTTGCTATAATAACAAGACATAATCAAATGGCAGCTTGTAGTAGTGCTACTGCATGTGCATTATGTACTACGTCAGCTACTCCGCCATCATTCTCGTCGTCGCCATCGCTCTCGCCATCGTCCTCGCCATCGTCCTTGCCTACTGCCATCGCTTCCACCGTTATTGCTGATGGTACTATTTCCACACCATCCATTTTTTCGAGAATGATGGAGTGGACTACTACACTAACGAACTACACAATGATGACGATGATGACGATGATGACGATGATGATTCAGATGATGGTTCCGAATACGAAGTAGATCTCCATCAAGTAGAAGATCTTATCAAGCAGGAGGACGAAGTCTAGGAGGACGTGGACCAGGAGGACGAGGTGGTATTCGAAGAATGTCATCAATTTCACAACTACGTACAATGTCATACTGTGGACGTAACGAATAGAAGAAGATCAAGAACTACACCACAAGCATGAAGTATATTCATTACCAATAGTAATGACGGATGAGGAATGGGAATATTCATCTATTGAAGATAAATCATTTGTATTGATACACAATACAGCATTATGTAATCATTTATGGGGTATGGAGTTATTAATTTCACTACAACAATCACAGTCACAGTCACCACAACTGTGTCAACATACAATTGAAACATGTGAACGTGCATTTAATATTGCAAAATCATTATATAAATTAACGATAGAAAACGTATCCTCTGAGATAATTGGTGTTGATACTATGTGTTACGTTGCATTATTTAATAATATAAGTCATGTATGTAAGACATTAACAGGATTATCAGGATCAGGATTATCAGGTGGATTATATAATAATCACAATGTAATTTCTCACAAGAATCATATCATTATGATGTATTATTATTAAAGGCAATATATTGGTGGAAATATAATATCAAGCAAACGTCACAAACACATACTGACACTGCTGATAATAACGATCAACAAGCATCGGCATCTACTGCTGCTTCATCAACAACTGTCATGATGACCATGGACGTGGACATGGATATGGACATGATGGACTCACAACCACAAGAACAAGAACGAATCAACAACAACAACATGGCAACACAAATAATAAGGACTAGTAATTCTTATTATGCTGATAAGGATATACATATCATTGATTCATTTCTTGAAAATGTATTCTATTTAATTGGTGCACAATCTACGGTAGTTCCAGCATCCGCAGCATAATAAGACAATAGATATAACAATACTCAATAAGAAATACTGTAAACAATAACAACTATATAACTAAAACTAAAACACACGGCATACTATATAATACTATACTATTTGAATCAAATATACTAGCTGATCTATAATCATTCTTATCACAGTATCTTCTCTTATTCTACTACACTAGTCTAGCTTTTAATAGTCAATGTTCGGACGTACAGTACACTGTAGCGACTTTAGGAATACAGTACAATACTGTATACCTATTGGAGTCCTTACAACCAACCATATTGCCGATTTTTTTGTGGGCGGAGGAGCGACATCATTACAGAGTTTTTTCCTTCCTTTTCTATTCTTCTCGAAAATATTACAGCAGTTTCCGATTTGTTGCTTCGAAAATCTTGAGTGCGTCACCTGAACTCGCGACCAGCATCATTCTGCTGGAAAGCTGAGCACGTCTGTACAGATATAGCGAGGCTTGTTACAAATTTCTTTAACCCTTCGAAGTGCCTTTTTTTGGTGGGCAGATCTTTTTTTTCTTCTAGAAAATATTCCAGCAGTAAAAAAAGGCATTCGCCTCATAACTTTAATCATAATATAGTTTACATATATTATATTTTATATGCCCTATTCGTCTTCGAAGATTTTGTTGTAGTGTGCGCGGACTGAAGTTTCATACAAATATGACTAAAAAATTAAATAGAAGTTTCACATTAAGTTAGTTAAAATGTGCGTAATTTCTTGGAATTGCGCGAAAATGAAAGATTGGCACCATGAAAGATAATATTTTCAAACGAGCACAAAAGTGAAGTTTTCGAACGCTACTTGCGCTAAGTACTTCCTCTGTGCAACGCTTATTGTCACGCGTGCTATTGCATTGAAAATTTAGCTTGTAATTAACACGTTCAACAACGAGATTTGCAAGGAGGATGAGGGAAACTTATGACTTTAACCCTCTATTTTGTGAGTAGATCTTAATATGAAGGTTTTAGCGTGCTTTTACAAGCGCTAAATTTTCAGACGATAGCGCGCATGACAAAACAAAGTTTTGCACGGAGGAAGTATGCGGTGCAAAACGGAGGAAGTAGTCCTACTGTGAAGGTTTTTCCAATCCAAATCGTCGTCGATCCATTTGTTATCATACTTCAGTAACAACAACATAACAGATCACAGAAATAATAGACGGCATAATATATATGCAAGATGATGATAATATTGCGGCAGTAGAACATTCAAGAACTTCCACTCCAATCCTAGTAGTAAGGACTAATACAATGAGACGACAACAACGACAACAACTTTTACGCCTAAATTTACACCTACAACGAAGTAATAGACAACAACAACGACGGTTTTATTATTACAATAACAACAGCTGTAGTAGTAGTATTAGCAGTAGCAGTAATATTAATAGTAGTTCTTCGTCAGGACGTAACAATGTGACGACAACGTCTCCATCTCAATCACCATCACAATCACAACCTCTATCATCACAATCATTATCGTTTTCGTTATGGACAAATAATACGATACCAGCAGCGCATAATGTAGTCAATACAAAAAATTCCAACAACAAATCCATTATGTCATCTAATAATAATACGAGAATTAGAAGCAACTACCGGTACTACAGCAGCAATAGCGATAAAAAGAATGGCACGACCAGCGAGATTACTACCGTCAGATCGCGAAAAGAAGAAGAAGAAGAAAAGGAAGACGACGAAGGTGACAATGACGATGAGAAGGAAGAAAGAGAAACATCAGAAACTTTTCTTACTGTAATAGAACGTCATAGTATAGAGGATACCATCATTTCAGTACATGTTTCGGATAAAATATTTAAAACATTAAAAAGTACATTGCAATACAGTCCTATATTATGGGAAACAATTGTACGTTCCGAGGAACAACAACAACAAAACAAAAGTGACACAATCGATAGTATCTTTATTGATCGTGATCCTAAACATTTTCCAACGATACTAGCCTATTTAAGAAATGAAGCGGATGGAATATCATATAGTAGTAATGATGTGAGTAGTAGTAATGGAGGTAGTAGTACTAAATGTACAGCATCAGCAATTTATAAGATTAAGGGAAAGATCTTGGCATCCAAAGATAAATCAAATAATGCATATACAAAATATGTACGATTGCCATCGGGTGGTGATGCAGCAGAATTAGAAGAATTATTTATTGAAGCCAAACATTATCAATTGGATGATTTGCAGAAGCAATTAAGACATTGTACATTCGCATTACAGGCAATATCTTTCTTGAGAGGTAGTGGTAGCGGTAATAATAATCCATTTAATGGACTAAAAGAAATTATACAAACTATACGTACTACTACATTAATGTTAGTGGGTACCGGAACAACAATTGGTGGTATTAATTGGGCGACATCCTTTTCCGAGACGAAAAATACTATTCTGCTGTCATTATTTGGTGGTGGATAAAATAATATATATCGTTTCAAAAAGAAAGAACCTCGACGACGAAAGCAACAAAAAGTGTACATCCTACAAACTATACGTACTACTACATTAATGGTAGTGGGTACCGGAACAACCATTGGTGGTATTAATTGGGCGACATCCTTTTCCGAGACGAAAAATACTATTCTGCTGTCCTTATTTGGTGGTGGATAAAATATATATATATATCGTTTCAAAAAGAAAGAACCTCGACGAAGTAAAAAAAAGGCCTGCCTGCCTGCAATAATAATCGACTTGAGAGAGGAATGAATGAATCCATCGACAGAACAAAATCAATCAATCGCCACCTTCATTTCAGTACAGTACAGTTAGTCAGTCAGTTCATCGTAAATAGTATTTAAAAAAATAAAGATAAAATCGCTACAGCGTCACACAACACACAGCCCAAGTACAATACAGTACAGTACAAAACATCGATACGGTAGTACAAATGAATGAATGAAGACGGTGTACTGTAGCAGCAACAATAATAAAAGCAACGATCAAGAGAGAGAGAGAGAGAGAAGTCACGCGAGACAATACCATAACATAACCTACAGACGGGGAGAAAAGAAAAGAGAGAAAAGAAAGAGTAATAATTAAATTAAATTAAATTTGATTTAATTTAAATATTATAACATGTATGTGATGTATTTCTTGATTTGAATTATTATATGTAATGGTAAATTGTAAAGTGACTAACTGACTGACTGACTGACTGACTCTCTCTTCATTTATAAACTCTTTTTTTAGATGTATATATTTCTCTTTTCTTTTCTTTTATTGATTGATTGATTGGTTCATGTGATGTGATGTGATGTGATGTGATGTGCTCATTGTTTTATATTCATGCAGCATTCTCTAATGCGGTAATAAGATTTTGAATATTGTCTTCTGTAATCTGAAAACGAAGATCATCACGGTTCTTTCCAATTTGGAATGTAAAACTTTCAGCATTCACTAGGAATTGGCCATCGACATCCGTATCGGATATGAATACTTCAGATTCTTCACTTCTAGAAACAGCCAAATTAATTACCATTGAACTATCATTGTTAACATTAGTAATTTTACCAAGTCCAATTGAAAAGTCACCGTTAATAGTTCTATCTTCTCCACCCACTGAGGTAGCTGACTGACCATTTACTTCATTAGCAGCACCACCAAACGCGACTGCTGCAACATTATTTGCTGCGTTGAAAAGACCAGTTGCCACACCAATATCAGTGGAGCAGGTATTATTTGTACCACCGGAAATTGTACAAGCGAAATTAGCTCTATCCCCTAACATCCTGTTTTCAGTACCACCAGTAATAACAGAGGAGATAGAAATATTAATAACGTTATTATCACCACCAGATATTGTACTATGAGTTTCAACTTCACGTTCAATAAGGTTTTCTCTTCCACCTGTAATAGTTGAAAATATAGCACCAGCATCGTTATCAACGCCACCACCAATTATAGCATAATCATTGAACAAACCTGCGACATTACCTTTACCACCATTGACATTACAAAATTTACCTGGTGCAATATTATCAAATCCTAAAATAGCAACACTAAATTCCCCCGTCTCCAACCCGTCCATGCGACGGATACTTGCATCCCTATGAGCCACTACCACACCCCATAAGTATGTGATTGATAGGATGGCGTAATAATAGAATTTCATCGTGATTGTTGTTGTTTAGTCTACTGTATTCCTTTTATTTAATTTTAATTTTTTGTTCTGATTGATACCACTGCATACAACGGTACTACCTAGTATACTTTTTTACTTTCGGTTCATTTTATTATTTTGATTGTGAAGGGAGATGAATTGAAAGCATTTCGGATTGATTCATCTGGACCTTAGTCATCGCTCGGATCGGGCCCTTTGTCGCGCGAGCGAATGAATTCATGACATACGCGCGATAATGAACATAACATTTATATACATAGATATAAGCTATATAAATAAAGTAATCACGAGTTGTCAATTATGAAAAAACTAAAATTTAGCAACAATTATACAAGACGTAGTAAAAGTTAGATACATGTCAAAAACCGATCTACTGTACTGTACATCACAAGTACCAAGACGAAACGAAACGATAGGATAAGAATATAAATATAAATGTAAATATATACATATTGTAAATAGAAATTTGATATCCATCGATTCATCCAACAAACAGCGAACGAAGAGAAAACCACGAACAGATATAAAAGAAAGAAAGAAAGAAAGCACATCAATAAATAAATTATAAATAACGACGGATGACAATGCATTCGCAAACATTATTGCCAAAGGTATTGGATATATAATTTGTTGTGGTTCATTAATGTGACATGACTATAACACATTGATATCGCTATAAAAAGTAGAAAGATTATTACTACTATTATTATCACTGTTACTTAACACACCATAGCAACCCATTTTCTTTCCTAATTAGGCTCCGTTGAAGCTAAAAGTACAGAGAGTACAATACAATCGGTAGTCTTTTGTGTCCTATTCTAGCTTAATTCTCTTAAAATTAATGATATGTTGAGTCGAGTCTCGTCTTGCATTTCCACTTCAAAAAACTTTTCCTGGTTGAGACACTATATTAACGCTTTACTAGCTTACCTAGCCTACCTAGCCTTTTGTAATACAGGTAATTCGCTTCATATCTTCGATTTACTATATAAAGCACAATTTTGTCTGTTGTGATTGATTACAGTAGCTGGTGAGAAGGCCCGTTGCCATACACCCTTTCATTCCGTCGTCGTCGTCGTCGTCGTCGTCGTCGATATCATTGATTCTTATAATTACATAACATAACATTACATATTAAATATTTCCTTTGGTATTGGATGTGGTATTTGTTCATTTAAACATTTATGATCACAACCTTCACTCCATATATAACATGTTGTGGATCTATTTGGATCATTCACCACATCATGTCCTGTTGAATCACACATTGGTACAACTAAATCATCACCACCAACAATACTACCATCAGTGGTAGTAGTATTACTTTTACCACTACATATTGTATTTGCATATTGTTGTGCCAATTCAAATTGTTTTAATTCCTTCTCAAATAATTCACGTCCAAATAGTTCATTGATTGTTCGATCTAAACTTTTATTTACAGCTTGATATAATATTAAATCACCTTTGATATATTCATTCCAATGTTCGTTACCCTTTTTACCATCACTACCATCATCATTACTATTATTTGTATTATCACCATAAAAATATGTTTTCATACCCGATGTTAAAAAGGAGGGTATTAAATAGATACATGGACGCCAATCCTTTTCTTTATCTCTTGGTCCATTTGAAAAAGAACCAGATGTACGTGATGGTTTGACATACAATATTTCTTCTACTGTTAGATTTAATAGTAATTTTAATGCAACTAATGATTCGTCCATTCGTTCCATAACAGCTACAATATAAATAAAATTTGATTTTCATTTTATTGCGAAAAAAAAAGAACCAAACCAAGAGAGAGAGAGAGAGAACAAAAATTAGAAAGAAGCGTGCGATATAACACCGACATCAACACACGACACTCGGCATCGACACGTTAAAACTTGTATCAACATGGTAGAAATAGAAGAAAAAAAGAGGCACGGATTTTGACCTTTACCTCCACCTAAACTTCGATCATGGCACGACACGACACGACTCGACACGACACGACATGACACGTGAACTCGATGGTAGGAATACAGAAGAAAGAAGGCACGACTGTTGACTGTTGACGTCCATGCCGTCGTAAACCCAAACTTAGATCATCGTCTTTATCTCTCCTTAGATCTCATCTCAAGCAAAAGCAAAATACACGATATGATAAACGTACCTATAAAATTATATGATTTCAATATATCTGTAACAATTTGATCATAATCCATTTCAATTCTTCTACTTGTTGCTGTTGTTGTTGCTGTTGCATTATTATTCTTATTCTTATTCTTATTATTCGTCCTATTTTTCTTTTTCATTTCAACAGTAAGTTTATCATTATTTTCTCTATATTGTTGATAATCTAAAGTTAATTGGGATGGTACTGTGGTATTAAATGTTAAATCACGGATCATCGGATTATTGGATTGTTTACGTTGTACAAACAATTGAAAATTTATATCGGTGGGTTCTTGTTGATAGACAGAAACTTGAAAATGAAAAAATTCCGAAATACTACGTGTTGTCGGATCTCTCAGTAATGAAAATAAATAGCTTTTTTTTCGATGACGATTAGAATACTCATACGATATCGCAGAACCATGATTAGCTCGATACAAACATTTGGGTCCCTGTAATTTCATCCTAGGATCATTCCTACCTCTACTATAAGAATTGGACCATGATACTAATGTATTATTCTTATCATTATTTTCTATTATCTTTTGATTATAATTTATTATTTGTTCTTCTTTCATATTTGTTGTTGTTGTTGTATTATTATTTAATAATTTACGTTGTGGTTGTTGTTGTTTTGAATTCTGTAATACCATTTCTTTGGTATATTCTTGTACACCACGATTATGTACGAGACGTAATATAATATTCGTCATGGTAGTAGATCCTACTTTCGTAGGTCGTTGAAATAAGAGACCCGTATGAGCTGGTTTCGTACTTTGCAATAAGAATAAATCTTCCTCTTTGATATTCGGTGGATAACATGGAAATGGTACTAATAATTTTGGATTATTTTCATCATCCTCATCTTCGTCGTTAGGTTGATTCCATGGTTGCCATACTATTGATGGAATATTAGGAAGAGGTGGAAGTGGAGGAGGAATAAGACTACTGCCTGTTGCTTTTGTTTTTCTTGTTACTGTAGTAGTTTTCGTCATAGGATTTTGATTTGAAGATGACGCGGACGAGGACGAGGAAAAGAATGTATCGGCAACAGATTGTTGTTTCAAATAACTACCAACGTCGTAGTTATTATTTTCACAGTTGTGAAAATTGAAGATCATTGTACTATTTATTGTTATAATTGCTGTAATAATTACTGCTATTATTATAGAACGACTCTTCGAGAAGCAGTGGAAGCAACCACTAATAAAACTACTGCTGCTGATGACATTATTCGATCTTTTATTTTTATTATTATTATTATTATCTTTCATTATAATCGCCGTCATCGAATAATGCATACACAGTCTGCTGCCTAGTCCTACTACGCTCTATATATGCGTGCGATAATGTATGCAAAGAATAGAATAGAATAATAGCAATGGTAACGTAAATGAACGTCAACAGCAAATAGCAGCAACGGCAGATGGCAAAACAATGTTATCCTATTTTTCACTTTTGTTCAGGAATTTTATTTGTTTCGCCTTGGCTCATTTCGGCGAGAATACTATTACGTCATAGTCATACGTTGACGAGTGAGTCTACTATTAATAGTTTGTACTGTATAATACACTAGTAGCTACTACTAGTACGTAGTAGTCTTGTCATACTAGGACGGCGAAATGCATTTACATTTGGTATCAGATTTTTTGAAAACCTCGGAAGCAATGAATGATATCATTCGCCGAAAAGATTGCCGCCTATGTAATAAATCGTGGCAATAATACTTAGGAGTTAAAAATATATTTTCCGTTACTTGGAATGCATTTGCATCGAGCATAACAGTCAATACTGTACTTCTCGCCTATTCAGATGAATGAACGGTTAATCGTGCGACCATAAAATCGTCATACTAACGTTAGTAGGAGTAGAAAAAAAAAGTCGAAATTATTGACGCATTCCGAAGAAGAAACTAAATTCAAAAACAACAAACGCTAAGGCAAAGCAAGAAACTCTCTGTCCATGTGACCATTATTATTTCTACTATTAGAAAAATTGACAACACGGGAAGGAAGATAAAATTACCGACTATACTATACTATCGCTTTCCAGGTAAGAGAGGCTAGGCATCAGCCTTTTAGAAGTAATAGATCTATTCTATCTGGAAAAGAAGACTTAGGACTACACTACGGGGGACGAAAGCTAACATTATGTCGGATATATTACTTGATTTCGTTGATAGACTAGTAGGGGACGACAACGACGAAGAAAATACTATTCCACCAACTACAACGTCATGGCTTTCAGCGATAAATAATGATAACAACACTTCATCATCTTTTCTTGATTTTGGTCAATTAGACAATGATAATAACGAATATTGTACAATATCATCGGAATTATTTGATAATAAATTTAGAGCAAAGGAATTTATGAATACTGATATAATTGAATGGATGCATCAATTTCCACCAAGATTTGGTAAAACTAATGATATATTAGCATTATTAACTGGTACAAATCAGGAACAAAAAGGTAAGATCTAGCATGTAACGAAACGAAAACGAATACAATAGAGAGCAAAGCAAAGCAGTAAAAGATAAAGGAGTGTAGGAAGAAAAGCGAGGGGGAACAAAAGGGAAAAGGGAGAGTGTCCGTCCAGACGAATGAATAGATCGAATATTTGAATTCAGGTTTGTATGTATATTACAGTACAATCACGGGGCCCGCCAGGTCAGGTCAGGTCATGTCATCAGGTGTGCTACTACTTGCATTACTTCAGGCATATCGATTGGACTTTTTTCTTTCTGTTGGACTTTTGAGAGGACTCGTGGGCCCTGCCCTGCCCTGCCAAAAATACGTCTCATCTACTCTCCCTCCTCCTCCTCCGCGTCTACAAACTGGGTTAGTTCGCACACACACAAACATCTCGTATGTATGCATGCATCAATCGGATCGTCAAACAAAGCAACAAAAGTCCACTCCATTCCATTCCGAATCGTCCTTCCTCCTCCTTCCTACTGTATCTCCCCTATCTCAACACAACCAATATCTCCCTCTTTTCCCCATTCATTCCCCTTCTTATCGTCGTCGTCCTCTCTATATCTCTCTATCTCTTTGTTGTCTCCCTTGATCTCTCTCCTATTGATTGCTATTATATGGTACTAATAACAATATAACATAGAATACGTGAATGGACTATTATCAAGTTCCATATTATTATTTTTCTTTTTTTTCGGTTGGTCCATTTTATTATTAATATTTCGATTTTGTGCACCCACGGATGGCACAAATTCCATACGATGGTTAGGTGGACAACCATTACGGATGGTATCACCACCATTAGGTGGGAATGGAAACTACAATGGTGGAAACAACATTGGAACTGGAAGTAGTGGTAGTGCTGTGAAAGAAGAAGAACAAGGCGACAATGAAGACAATGAAAATAGTGGTGCAAATACAAATACAAATACAAATGTTACAAATATCAAAACTACAAATACAAAAACAACCCATTTTACCTCCGAAGAGGAATTACGTACTAATAAAGACTATCAAGAATGGAAAAGAGACTATAAAAAAACAAAACTACAACTAAGTATATTCCGAATAGTAGTATGGTTTGCTGGTGGATCTATAGCAATTAGTGCCTTAATAATGTCCGTCTATGGTGTCGATTCCTTAACCACCACATTAGAGGCCGGTCGTGCATCGATTGACATCACACGTAATTTAGCCTATGAGGCACAACTTATTGTGGATAAAGTCATACAACAAAATACTTTGTTATCCACACAAGTATATTCATTATTAGAGGATATTAATGGTATCTGTCCACTAGTTCGTGATCCATTATGTGATGACGTCTATGATATTAGTACCTGTGATGTGTCATCCTTTTTAGGGGATGAATTGAATGATATATTACAAACAGTGGGTACGCATTTTGGTGATGGTGATCAATCAGAGATATATCAAGAAATTGTTAGTGCTAAAAATGCCTTGGAAGATGTACAAACAATGTCGAATGATATTGATTCAAAATCACTACAATTGAATTGGGTATTATCACTGAGTATGGTATTTAGTTTACTATTAGCATTATTATGTATCTTAATATTACTGGGACTATTATGTAGTCCCGAATTACCAAAAATTATATTATTCTTGCAAAGTAAATTAATGGTACCACTATTTGGTGTACTGGTATTTTTTGCCTATCTGTTTTCCACATTATTTACTATAGCCAGTATTGTAACAGCAGATGTCTGTGTGTATACATCCCCCACCGATAATATTGATGAACGTATAATGACTCTATTAGAAAGAACATCGCTAAAGGAAATATTAGGACCAATGGTGATTGAATTTATCTCATTTTATATCCATCAATGTCCAATTGATACTTTACCATCTGATATCCAAGAACAAATTATGTATGTCGAAGCCGGCATACCATTAATTGGACAATTTAGTACAATTGTAACAGAAAATCAAACATTAACAATCATACAAGATATCTGTGGTTTTCATTCCAACCAAACCGACTCATTGATTGATGTGATTGATACCATCCAATATCAATTATGTGATGTAGCAACCATATTAGAAGATATACGTAGTTTTATGCAATGTAGTAATTGGTATCCATTATATGAAACCACCGTCTATGAAACAGTATGTTATGATGGTACGAAAGGATTTGCGTATGTGGCAACCACACAATTTATTATTGTACTATGTAGTTTTTTGATATTAACATTCCGGGTAGCATTTTGGGATATACAAATTGGTGATATATATTATAATTTTATTGATGAAAATGAAAATGAGAATAAAAATAAGACTGAGAATCAGAATGAGAATGAGAATGAAACGGAAAAGAAGGATGACCACGACAACAACAACAACAACAACAACAGCAATAATGATAAAGAGGATGTTGGATTTGAAGTTGGATATTATAAAGGAATCCGTGATCGAGTAACATCGTCTAGTAAAAATTGCAAACAAGTTGGACCCATATCATCCTCCGAGGAACAACAGCAACAACCACCTACATCGTTGTTTAATTTACTACGATTTCAATCATCATTTGTTGATTTTGATTTTGATGATAGTAATGCTACTGCAATAACTTCTGCACCTACATCCTCCTTTGAGGAACCGGTTGCTACTGCTACTGCTGACAATGATCGTCGTCGTAATTCACGGTATCCATCACGAAGAAGAAACCACCGGAACCATCGTCGCGTTCATGACGATAATCCGCTACAGCCTCAATCCCAGACTCGTATTGCCACTACCACCACCACCACCACAACAACAGCAAGATCAAATGGTGGCAGCAACGAGGATGGTAGTGGTGATGGTGATGGAATCGAATTGGAACATTATTATAGCTACTACCAAAACAACGAACCTTCTTCTGCAGCAGGCGCAACAACAGCGGGAGTAGCAACAGATGCTTGGTCGGTTTGGGCAAAACAACAAAAACAACACAGTAACAGTGATAGTGACGATGACAATGACAATGACGATGATAATGATGATTTTAATGTCGATGGTCTCGTAGATCTTGATGATGACGATTGGAAAGAAGAAATTTAGTAATAATTGTACGACAACAAAAGCAACGACAAAGGCGCTGTACAACGGTCTAATTTTTTCTTTCCAAGGGGGGGGGGGGGGGGGGGAGGGATATGACAAAAATTGAGAAGGTCCTATTATTATATATAAATAAGGTTAGACAGAAACAGTACTGCCATCTAGCTAGCTACGTTAGTATATCAGTATAACAATAGTGGGAAAGTGTATCCACTTCTTCAAATAATTAAACAGTTGAATCTATATTACATAGAAATTGAATATCTAGCTAGCTAACTAACTACTGTAGCACTTCAAGTGCCGTAAAGTGCAGTGCGTTGTTCTCCTTTTTGACGATTGATTTTATAGCATCATCCCCCATGATTATTGCTGTTTTTACAATCGTCCTCGATCTCCGAACTAATTCAGACGTCTTCAGAAGATTCGTTCATTCGGTGTGTCCATTCATTCAGATGATTTTCGACCACGACGACGACGTCGTAGTTGACGACTACGACGTGGATGTGACGACTCCGTAGCCTCTGTATTCTCCTGTTGATGTATCCTTTTCTGATACTTTTGTGATATACCAAAACAATCGCCATCAATATCTAATAATACATCCAATTCATCATCATCTTCAATACTAAGTGAATTCATTTCTACAACTGCGGTGACGAGTTGTTGATGTTGATCCATTTTTAATTTTTGATCTCTTTCTTTTCTCTTATATAATAGTCAGTTTTGTTATTATTGAATATTTACTCTACCGTAATTGTTATGCTCGAAGTAATATTATGTCGGGATGTAGTACTCTTGTATTTTTTATCTGTAAAAGATTGTGTTTGTGTGCTGAAATATATTTTGTGCTAAAATTGGCCGCTCTGGACAAGGGTGGCATTTAGTGAAGCCATTCCCTATACCCGTAGAAGTATACAGGTCGTCGATATTATGATGATCTAGTCGTTGATATTATTATGATCTAGATGCGAATGCGATTAGAAGATACAATTGTGCATACAGGATATCTTATTCAATGGATGCGAATGTAGTAGCGGGTTAAAGTGCAGTAGTGATAGGCTACTGCTGGCTGTAATCAAGACAATTACTGCATACAGGCGTGCATACTTTTTGCATATGATGTAGAGAATATGCGATACTACTATGTGTGATCGTAGAGAAGCCTATGTGTGACTATTGCATGTATGATGTTGTGTTTGTTTCTTATCTTAAAAAAATATAATATGATCTGAACGCGATGAAAACAAAGAGTATGAGGTACTACTATATATGTGATCGTAGAGAAGCCTATGTGCGACTAGTGCATGTATGATGATGTTGTGTTTGTGTGTTATTTTTCTAAAAAATATGATCTGAACGCCTGAAAACAATGCGTAATACTATATGTGATCAAAGAATGCGTGATAAATTTTCTATTACAATATGCATTTAACAAAAGCAGTTGAAAGAGAAGTCTTCGCACTTCAATTACTGTAAAAAATGATACATAAATTAGTATCTATTGTAAGATGACTTTAAAGAGAGTTCGCAGTTGTTCATCTTTCACTTTCACGATTAGAAGTAAGTACCGGAAGAAACTTCGAAAATAAATGTTGTAAGCGTTGCAGGAGTGTAATCGAATGTATGATTATTTTTTCATTAAAAAAAAGCAGTGATAGAGACTTCACACTTCAATAATGGAATAAAAAGAGGAGTTCTTTTTGTACTTAACAATAATTTGAAAGTTCGCATATATCTTTTCATCTTTTACAGTAGTAGCGGTTATTGTACAGTAGAAACTTCGTAACCTTAACGCGTGTGATGGAGAGAATTCACACTTCAATACCAGTAGAATGAATAAAGAGAGGAGTTATTTTTGTACTTAACAATAATTACGTTACCGACGACTAGACTGGCGTTGAAAACAATTTTTGGTGCTGTCCAAGCAAACGGGAATGCTTCCATGACTAAACCTACAGTATTGTAATTAGGGCTTATATCTATCAAACTGTATGGGCAATTATTTTTCAATTTTGAGGCACGATTTTTACGCATGCATGTTTACTTCAAGTACATGAGCAAGTGGCATCAGCACGGCAAGTGCCTAATTTTCATGTTCCTTTTGTCGGAAGCGAAGGTTATATTATGTTGAACCTTGAAAATGAGGAATTTTCCTTTACAACGCAATTTAATTACATACAGCATACAGCATTTCTCTCGTCTCATCATATATCAATTCACACGAGACATCCAAATCCAAATCCAAATTACCTGTTACAGTATTGTTATTAGTTATCTACAATGATGATGTTCAAGAGAATCTTCGATCGTATAGTTTTGTTGCTATCGCTGCTGTTATTGTTTCGTCCTATTATTATTGTTGGTGGTAAAGAATTATGGGAGATTGATGGTGTGACTTATTTAACGCCAGATGATATTAATTTAAACAATAACGGCGATAATAGTAGTAGTAACTATCGTCAATCTTTTTGTGACGAATATAAATATATGATTGATAATAATCTAGAAGTGAAAGATGCATTAAATGGTGTTAAATTGAATGTCTTGATTATTTCGGATGACGAAGAGGGGTATTTCTATTATAACGATAACAATAATGGTATTGGTGCCACTGGTATTTACGCGAACATCCTAGAATACATTGCTCAAAGTGCAAACTTTACAATGAATGTAACAGTTGCACCATATCCAACATCAGATATGAATATGACCTTTACAGAGCAATTAGTTTGGGGTACACACAATTATGATATTTTTGTGGCGGATTGGGAACGGTAAGTGTTCTTTTTGCTTGCTTGCTTTGTTTTGCTTTCGTCCCCTCCCCCCTCCCTCACTTTCTTCATCCATACTTTGTCTTTTACTTACTACCTTACACAACTGACGCAGATCATCGGAACGGATCAATTTGGGTATTAATTTCGTTGATGAATTCATCGATTCCAGTTATATTATTGTCCGTAGTATCGATGATGAAACCAACAAGACGAAAGTAGTATGGACAAATTGGTTAGCACCATTCACAATGTCTGTCTGGTTTGTGTTATTAGCTACAATCATTTGTTCCTCGTTTGTGCATCAATTCTTAGAACATTTAAGAAAAAATGCATATGATAGGAGCGACAATGGTAATACCAGTAAGAATAAATCAACAAAAGCGACTATTGATAATATTTATTTAAGTTTCCTGAATTTTACACAACAGTTTAGTTACGAACCATCCTCATTAAGTGGAAAAATATTCTCAATCTCCTTCGTATTTTGGAGTATGCTCATTGGGGCGGCATATACTGCAAATTTGGCATCATTATTAGTGGAGCGTTCCACAGGTGGACTCGTTATTAATACCATCCAGGATGCCATCGATAATAAAATGAATATTTGTGTTCGTGGATTCAGTAATATGGACGAATATTTTACCAAGGTATATCCAGAAAGTATCCCATTTATGGTCAAAGCTAAGTATCGAGGTGAATTATACGACTTGTTGAATGAAGAAGAATGCGATATAGGGATAGGAAACAAACAACATTATGAAACAATCATAATGAAAGAAGAATACAATCCCGACTGCAAATTACAATGGAATGGAAGAAAAATTAAGGAGGTCGGTGGCTCATTTGCAACAAAGAGTGATCCAGGTACGTACTGTACGTCTTGATGTGTGCTGACTGATTGATTTTGTATTATAAGGTACATGTGGGATTTTTCTTTCTTCTCTTGTCGGATTGTGCAGGTCAGTCACTTTGTTCCCAAATTTGAATTCTAAAAAGGTTTCTTTCTTCTTCAATTGTTTGTAGGAATAAAATGTACATCTCTTATTGCTGAAGTGTTCAATTTTTATACCAATAAAATGATTACAGATGGATACCTAGAAGAACTTTGGAATACTCATGAAGCACGCGAAGCAACAAGAGATACATCATGTTATGATAATACTATTGATAATATTGATGTTCGCCGTCGGAATCTCAACGGTAAAGCCAGTAATGATTCGCATCGCAGTTTAAGTAGCATTTCCGCATCTGGTTCCATTGAAGACAATAGTGACGACATTGATGCTGAACCTTTAAATTTGAACCAAATGGCTGGTACATTCCTTTTACACGTAGTTGGTTCGACAATTAGTATCATCGTTGGTTTACTTTCCTTCTGGAACAAAAAGAGAAGAAGAAGGAATAAAAAAAAGGCACGTCAAGGTCAAGTTGAATCGTCTCCGATGACAAAAATACAACAGGAAGAAGAAGACGGAGAAGAAGTATATACTATCAAATATGATCAAGAATATCCGTACAGTGTTGAAGAAAATAATGGCGGCTCTAGACGCAGTCAACTACAACAGTTTAAAGAACTCACAAAACGAATGGATGATATGCACACGTTGTTATCTTTGATGGCAGCCACAAAAACAAAAGAAACATAATATTGATACATAACTTCGTGTTCTTTGTTATTGTTTTGGATGCGACGTAAAAGCCATAGGATGCACGAGATGGGACATTCATTGTGAAGCAAAAGGATCAACTGAACGTGAGTTACAACAAGTTGATAGGTGGTAGCCTTTAACGACAGAATGTCCAACAAAAAGAGTGAGGAGAACGATAGAACATCTATATAAAACAACACACCTCCCAACAAGTAAAGTGAGGAGTAACGCCAACAAGATGAGTGAGTAGAAAGGCAGGACATCTAAATATAATGGAACGAAATACATCTGATATAATATGCAGCTTTTTATGAACATATATTATTATCTTTATTCTTTTATACTTATCATTCCTAAGTGTTATTTTCCTCGTTCTCGTTCTCGTTCTCGTTCTCGTTCTCGTTCTCGTCCTCGTCCTCTTTGAGCTATGGATACACCTAAGATACTTATTTTGTTTTCTTTCATCCCTGTATTTCGTTCAATCAACGGTATTATGTTATCAGACAAACATGATTATCATGTGCCGTGAAGGTAACGATTGCGTTACACCTATGCAATGGGATGCTATATTATTTTCACTCATCTTTTGCTTAGTTCTTAACAATTTTTCAGAAGGCCCGGCTGGAATATATGTCATCATAGTGCCTTTGATATCAGGCGCTTCTAACCCCGAAGATTCTTTCCACCAGCCTTCAGATCCACGGATGGTTTCATCTACTTGCATACCATCGGAGAAAAGATATCGGTCAGTGCATTTGCCTACAAAATACACACCTCTTCATCCTGATACAAATGATTTTCTACCCTCCATTAATCGCACCCTCCATCAACTGAGCGTGAATTACAAAGGGAGCATCTCCACTACCATCAGACCTTCCAATAAGAAGAGTAAGGAGTATTGCAGAACGTCTAAATCTAATATACTATTCATAGGAGTATTTTGAAAGTCTACAATTTAATACTACTATACATTTTATTTATTTATCTTTTATTTTATGCACGTTTGACTAAAAAAAGTAGATGGTGAAAAATGTAAATCATCTTCGGGGAATTCATTGTCAAAAAGAAGAAATGATGACGACCCGTTACTATCTGCGGTAGTCATCGTTGTTGATACGACCAGGCATTTTTCTTCATCCAATAGAAAGTCGCTACTACTGCAGTCGTGCGCTAACAATGATAATCGATGTTGCAGATTTTTGCCTCCAGTACCAGTAGAAAAAAAATCAACCAGCTGTTTATGTTGACGAGCCTGTCTCTTTTGTTTCTTGATGGCGATTGATGCACTTTTAATTCTGCTATTGCTGTTGCTGTTGCTGTTGCTTTTGTTTTCTTTGACATTTGATCTAATGGTGTCTCTTAAGCAGTGACCACACTTTTGATGAGACTTTACATCATTTAACTCATACCATCGTTTCGTTTTACTGTCAATTTTAACAATTCGTGCCCCAGAGTTACGAACCTCACATAATACATTGTCCACGATCTTGATTTTATCGGAACGATGTTCGGCATTCGAATATGCTTTCATATGATCACAGATAATTCTTTGGAAACATTGATTACCGGGGTGTAAACTATACATATTTCCTCTTCCACATAACACATCCGTCGCTTCCGGTTGATAATCCACTGGCAACATCATAAGTTTATTACGAGGCAACTTTTTTGTCCTTCTCGTTCCGATTTTATTACTCAAGTTATTATTGTTGGTAAAGCTGTACATTATTGTATGGGATAATACTTCAAGTAGTATCTTAGACGTAGCTTGAAAATGGTTATATTTTATTGTTTCTTGTAAACTTCGGGATTTTGTGAGAGTGTATTGCGTGTATGTTATCGAAATTGATTTTGACACTATTTCCTATTTGGCAGAACAATGTTCTTTTGGCGCCACGCGATGAATTAATGCTCAGCATTTTAGACAAGCAACAATTTCAGTACAAGTACTTCGACAAAAAGTACTTCGTCATGCGGCAAAGCAATATTCGTCAGGGCTATTTAATTTATTAATAGCGAAGTATCTAAGCGTACCAATGCGCGTGAAACACACATTCCATTACCGTTTACGGACACGCGTATTTCAATACGTCGTATTAAGTCCAAACGTGATTTACTAAGATTATTTATATTTTACTTAACATACACATTTCAACATTTTCCGAAAATGTGAAACTGCTCACAATATTACGAAGCATTTTGTTGTGGCGCCAAAAAACGCTGGTTTCGATTCATTCAATCTGCCTATTTGTATATTATCGAATACCATAGAGAATGAGACATAATCCAAAACCTTGACTAATCGTTAAAGCAAAAGCAAAGTGATCAAAACAACAATTGCTACAGTACTGTATATCCACAAAAAAATACAATGACGGAGATGATGGAAGCAGCAAAGAGGATGACTACTACTAATAACACCATGGCGGTATTATTAGAGACTGATAAGAATAAGACTATTGATGTTCAGATGCAAGCTAATAATGATATTAATCATGTAAGAAAAAGTGGTAGTAGTATAAGTTGTAGTAGACAAAAAAAAGTAGTTCAATTCAATAATATTGTTATTATTAATGAGATACCAACCCATCGATTACTTACATTAGATGAACGATCATTAACTTGGTATACTGGTATTGACTACAGATGTTTTATTTTATTAGAACAACAACAACAACAACAAACTAGTAATAAAGTTGCGCCAGGTAATTCAAGTACAAGTACAAGTAATACAAACTACAATCATTGTAACTCTAATAACTAATAGATGGTTAACAACTACTCTATGTATTCGTATTTACTTCGGCGTGGAGAAAAGCTAGAATAATGAAAGGTTTCAAATGACGAGGTCAAACAAAGAACAATATACATCTTTTCACCTTCTCGTTTGGATCGTATTGCCCTACTAGAAACATACAGTCGCTTCATCACATAAAATAGCGTCGTTTCATTTTTATTCATCGCTTCACTTCCTATTCATTCCTGTAGGAAAAAAATACATGATACTGTATAGAGCTAATCAAGTCATCCGTCATCACGTTATAAGCTTACAGCAAGTAATATTTCGGTACTATTTCTCGCGGGCCTACTCTAATTTGTTTTATCGCATACAGTACCTCAAGCAAGTTAACGTGAATCAAATATTTTTTACTTATACTTCGACTGACCTTTCTTTTACGCATGCAGATGAAAAATTTATGAAAGGTTTATTAGTTTCAGCAATCTTAACTTAGCTATGACTACACATATACAGAGTCGTCCATTATTAGTGTAGGAACTACGTTCGTCCTTCTATTTTTGCTCCACATTGTTTAGGTATAGTCGTATCAATTCCTATTGATACTTCTTCATCATCCCCCTTATTATCACTACTACGTAATTCTTTTTTTAATACATATATACCATCAGAATCACGCCGAATTAATCGTTCGCATGGATCATATTTGTACGATTCTATAATATTCCTGAAACTATTTGTATTCGTATTGTTAAAGCCACCAGCAATAATAACATCATTACGATTAGAAACTGTTTGTGGAATGAAATAAAGTTGTAACCACATGGATAATTCATATGAATATTTCATGATTAGTGAACGAAGATAATCATGTACACTACCACACATATTAAGTTGTTCACGATCTCGTAGTCCATGTGAACCACGATATTCTTCATTTGGTATATGTGATACACCCAAGAAAGATGCGATTTCATTCCAAAAACCTACATCTGATTTCATTTGTGTCATATCATATAAAAATATTGGATTTGTTATATTAGCATTAAAAAGGTTCAAACCACCATCATCATCAGTTGGTGCTAACCATTGTCTTTCTTCTTTTGATAGAGTTGTTTTACCTAGTCTTGCTAATGGTAAATGCAATCGTGATCGATGCAAGCATAGTGTTGATCCACATCGGCATTCACCCGAACATAGTTCATTCGGATATGAATCGGGACATTTTTTTGGACGTATTCCTGTTTGTGGATTGACAGGACATGGACATATTTTTATATTTTCCAACAATGATTTTGGAGAATTATTACCAGCCATATTCCAAAAGGAGGTATACCAATCAATTGGATGTCGAATACCAATAATTAATTTTGTTTTTGGAAGCAGTGCACCAAATCCCAACAAGAAATTTTGATTTAAAAATCTTGGACATTTACTACCACGCAACCAATTATTATTGGTAGAATTACCACCCATGTTCATTCTAACTTCTTTCGTATAGGTTGGACTACTCGGCCATTCTATATACGAGTTGCGTAATGTTTGTGTGACACCCACACAAAAATCGATTATTCTCATCGGTGCAATTCTTTGTAAATTTGCCATGAGTGTTGTCGTACCGCATTTTGGATTGCCAGCAATCATAAAATCTAACCATGGACCATCACCTATTGATATACCAGGATTACCATTTACTTTACTATTCCTATTGTTTTCGGAATCGGAACCATGCAATGTAGTTTTTGCAGTAGAATCAATGGCATAATTATGATCGGGATGACCACTTCTGGAGAGTGGATCATGTTGTGCTTTTATATAAAATTGACGTAATTTATGAAAATCAATACTAGTATTAAAAATTTGCTGTCGTTTTTGGATCCATTCGATTTCTGGATCCGATAATAATAGATGTATTTTCTGTATTTTTTCTTTTTGTATCGTCATTTCACTTGTTGTTGTTGTTGTTGTTGTTGTTGCTGTTGTTGTCGTTGTTGCTGGTTGGGATAATAATATTCCTGATTTTGTAGTTGATTTTGAATTCCTCTTATTTTTTGAATTGAATTTTTGCTTAATACTAATACTATTGTTGCCAGTGTCAGTGTCATGTATTATTGATAAATATACATTTACTCCAAATGCGAAACAAATGAGACAACGTAATACAACCAGGATATTATTACATCTTTGTTGACGTTTATTTTTACGGTTACTATTACGGCTATTATCACCCATTTTTAGTTTAATATAGTTTGTCGTGTATACTGTATCTATCTATATCTATGGTGTTTGTCGTGCGTATCGTTGCTAATACTGTATGGTGTCTAATTATTGCTGATGTTGTTGTTGCGCCTCTTGATCGAACGATCGCCTGTCTTTTCTTTCTCTCTACTGTTGTGAGGACGGAGGGCGGATCGTCGATCCCGACGCAAAGTAGATATATTCGTTTGGATTTTGTTCCAGTATCTTTATCTAATCATTGCTTACAGTATATTGCATATATGCATGATATGCATGTCTTCATCCATCGCATTTTTTATTTTCTAAAGGGGCTTGATTTTTATCTTCACGAGTTTAATGTCGACTGGACTCACTCGACTCACACATACGAGTCGAGTCACGATCAAGGGATATCTCGATGCTTTTACTGTACCGGTATTGAAAAATAAATTGATTGATTCAAAAGCTCATGCATGGGACTCAAACTTTAGTCGCGTCCTCTCCCAAATAAAGTACAGTAACGAAGCCAAGCAAAGACGTCGACGCATCACTGCGTTCTCGGTGAAATATATTTTCAGTCGAGTTTGCCATTCATTATTCCGTTATTTGGGTATTCATCAGGTTGTACGTGACGCTTTCTCTTCTATTCTCCTTCGTTTATCTTTCCATCCTCATCGCTTTTGTGGTTTTTATCTTCGTTAGAAGGAAAGTTTTGACAATGGATCTTCTTCGTCGGGGGGGTATCTTTTATTTATTGCGTGTTGCTTGCTTTAAAAGAAACTGGAGATGCGTCTGCCTACCTGCTTTACTATGGGACTATTGATATAAATAATGCTACAAACTAGTCCTAACAAGCTACTGTATCTAGTGAACTAAATAGATAATGTGATGTTTACAATTGATACTCCAACTAATAGTTTTAAGTATTGTTTTATTGTTCTACTTTACAGTATACGTTTTTGTTTTTGTCTGTCTGTTAGATTATTATTATTAATCAATTCTTTCTTTGTTGTTATCCCCGTCTTTATTTGCTTTCTTTCGTTTGTTTAGTACATTCAATACTGTAGTATCGACTGCTAAAAAGTACCTAGCTGCTAGTAGGTTCCTTCTCTACTTCTACTACTGTAGTACAGCTACAGTAGTCGTTATCTTCAGTTCACACTATTATCATTATTATTATATCATTATCATTATCATTATATTTATCCTTATCATCACCACACCCCTCACGACAATGATGATGGCGTCTGCGTCCATTTTAGTTTTGTTCCTGCCATAAATATGATTATTATTGTTGATTTTGATTATGTTTTTTTGATTTAACGACGCAATGATGATCGTCGTCGTTCTCCTCCAGTACTATTTACTGTATTATCTTCTTTTATTAATGTGACAGATTCCACAAGAACCCACTGTGATTTGTTAGTTGATTGCCATTTGATATTAATTTCTGTATCAGATGCCATTAAATCAGATAATGCAGTAGTAGTAGTAGTAGTTTTATTACCACCTTTATCATTATTTGTGTTTCTTTCTAATAAAGATAATACATCTGGATCAATAAGTATTGCCATATGATCAGTTCTGCCTTGTTTGACCCAACAAAGAATTGGTGTTATTTTTGTTTTTGTTACTCCTTTTTTGATTGTTGTTGTGGATGATGCCTTTGGTGGTAACGATGCCGATGCTGATGATGATGGTAATGTTTTTTTCGTGGTTGTGGTTGTGGTTGTGGTTGCTGACGACGGCTTCTTCGCAGCAGCGGTTGTTGTTGCAGTAGTAGTAGTACTTTTCTTGGGAGTGGTTGTTTTCTTCTTTGTTTTGACAGCAGCAGCAGTATTAGTATTAGTAGTAGCAGCTGCTTTACTTCCTGTCATCACCGTCGCCTTCTCCTTCTTCTTCGTCTTCTTCTTCTCGCCAGTAGTAGCGGAAGTAGCAGCACTTTTGTTGTCACTACTACTTTTTTTTGTAGGTGTGGATGTTTTCTTATTCTTCTTCTTTTCCTTTTCCTTCCTCGCGGAGGTTACGGCTGCTAAGATTGTTCTACTACTACTACTACAAGTAGCACTTGTACTACTACTAGTAGGCGGCGTATTAGC
Organism: Fragilariopsis cylindrus CCMP1102; assembly: GCA_900095095.1. Lineage (NCBI taxonomy): Eukaryota > Bacillariophyta > Bacillariophyceae > Bacillariales > Bacillariaceae > Fragilariopsis > Fragilariopsis cylindrus. The sequence continues at coordinate 134,760 of FMBT01000371.1, forward strand.
AGCACTATTACTTTTCTTCTCCTTTGTAACAGCAATAGGAAATTTCGTAGCAGTACTCTTCTTCGGCGTCTTCTTGACATTAGTAGCAGTAGTATTGGCTGCTTTCGACGTTGTTGTTTTCGTTTTCTTGTTCTTCTTCTTCGTATCGTCTATTGTAACAGCACTCTTCTTTGCCGTGGCTGATGACGACTTCGTTGTATTCTTGACAGCAGCAGCAACAACAACAGCAGGAGAAGATGAAGACGACGACTCCTTTGTTTTCTTTGTCAAAGTACTCGGACCTTTTTTAGGTGTTGTGTTCGTCTTCAAAGTACTTGGACCTTTTTTAGGTGTCGTCGTCTTCGTTGTCTTCTTCTTGGTAGATAATGATGATGATGCTACTGTCAGCATTGCCACCTTTTTAGTATTAGTTTTAGTATTATTCATAGTCGTAGTCGCGGAGGATGATGATGGTGCTGTCTTCATGACAGCTGCAGATGGTGGTGTTGATGTTGATGTTTTTGTTGTTGTTGTCTTCTTTTTCTTCTTGGGATTAGTGGCAACAACATCCACCTTAGTATTAGTAGTATTAGCATTAGTACCCCATCCAGTAACATTCGTGCTAGTACTACTAGTACTACTAGTAGTTTTTGACTGCTTCTTCAACGGTTGTTTTTGGTTGTTGTTATCATCTTCTTTTCTTGTTGATTTACCGGTGTCATTAGTTTCTCTCTTCCTTTTACTAGCACTAGTACGTTTACTTTATCAGTAGAAGTAGTATCTTTTGTTGTGTTGATTTTGATTTTGATGATGATGAATGCCGTAGCTGTAGCTGTTGCTTTTGATGCTGGTGCTGATGTTGCGGTGCTGCGGCACTACGTTGAGAACCACACGACGTCCACTACGTCCCACCACCACCATCGTCACATCAATTAATCGAATAGAGGAAACAATTACCGATTGTTCTTGACCGGTCGAGGACCATTTAATTAATATTTCTGAATCTTGTTTTAATTTAGATAAATTATTTTGGATCCACTATTGTATACCATATGTTCCGTCTTACCCTGTGTGACATAGGCAAGAACTACTGGTACTGCAGTTGCTGCTGCTACTGCTGCTGTTTTCTTCATCTTCTTCGATGGCATGGTTTTGATTTATTCGGCTGTGTGTATGTGTGTGTGTGTGTATGTGTTTGTTTGTTGTTGATGATATTATGATGATCTTATCTATCTATAATGAGATACGGTAGAACTGTATGAGAACGAGATTCGATTCGATTCGAAAGAGAAGGAAATAGGAAAATAGGAGGGGAAAGATTAGAAATGCGAAAAAAGAGAAAAAAATATGATGGATGTCGTCATTATTGGCTTACTTTCTTGATCTAGTAATAGGCTCATGTTCGTAACTTACCTTACTACTCACTTACGTTATTGTTCGGAAGCTATTACTGTTGATGATTATCTCTTCGTTGTTTTGGTGTGGCTTGTACTATTCTATTAGCTACGACAACTAAACGATTCATTCACTCAAACTGGAGTAACGTTACTTGTTCTATTAGTCGTAGTGTGTATTGATCATTACAGATGAAGGTCGTAAATACAAATAATCAACACAAAATGTTATGCGCATTTATTTGAATTCTAACTTTGTCTTTAGTCGCCTGTCACGCTCGATCGCGTGTGGCTGGCCCGCATTTGAATTTGAGAAGACTGGACTCACTCGACTCGACTCGACTCGATATCATAAAATTGTCCATACCGGTACTAGTAGTGCTTCTTATTATTACTAGCTACAGTAGTACAGGAACACTAATGCCAACTGGGTTTTGCATTGCTGAGGTAAAGAACAGCATTGTTGGTGTATTGCTGGTGTATCTTCAAAAGATACATGCCAATTCTATTACTGTCAACCAGCATGACACCCAAGACTGGAACATACACATCTCACTAACTGCTCATTTTGTGAAATCTTTTGGATTTAAAAGATTGTAGTATTGATGTATAAAAGTTAATCTAAAAGTAAAGCTACTTTTCAAATTTGTTGTATGTATGTTTTGTGTAGGACTTTTGCAATTAGAATATTGTATTGATGTAAAGGACAAGGACAATTACACTGGTGCACCAACAATGGTGTATATACTCTCCTAATGTATGCTGATGATCCTATTCATGCCTGCCTACCATTTTGCGAGAGTTTCTTGTGCAGTTCTTTTAAAATTTGCATCTTAATTATATTGCATTGAGAGGTAAAGGACAACAAAATTGGTATATGTCCCTGGTATATCCTCTCCTTGTAGTACATTGCATTGTACATGTATATGCTAATTATATCCCTGCCAACTATAAAAATAGGGGAAAATTCTTCTGTGTGGAAAATATTTGTTGTGTATTGTGTGTAAACTCCTGCATGCAAAGATTGTATTGAAGTAAGAGAAAGCAATGTTGGTATATATATATATATATATATATATATGTTATCACTGGCTGGTGGAGGATCCATTTCAGGAAGCATTCCTCTCAAGCACAAACAATGTAGAACAGCATCAACAACAAGAGCTGCTACTGGATGGGAATTTGCTGTGTATTACCTTTTAAATTCTGCAGAAAAAAAAAGGTTCTATTGAGAGGTATAGGACACAACAATGCTGGTGTATCACTGGTGGTAGATCCATTTACTGAAAGCATGCTGCTGATTCTATTCCTATCAACCAAACCAGCAGCCAACACCTCCATCACCAACAACAACCAAAAGCAAAAAAAGAAGAACAGTAAAAAAAAGACTTACCAATAATCTCAAAAAAGAAATTCAAAGTAGATTAATCCATCCTCTTTTTGTCTTGAGAGTTATAGATAAACATGGAGGTTTTCTCTCATATGAAGCACTTAATTATTTGTTACCAACGGTAGAAACTAAGTGTATTAAATAATATACCGAAACAATAATTCCATCTCCTGGTCTTCTGAAATAATATGCAAAGATTGTTGAAAAGGTAGGAGACAAATTGTGTCCCTTAGATCGTGATCCTAAGGGGAAATGTGGAGAAACAATTGAAGTCGAATTTGTGTATCGAATAAAACAAAATAGATGACCATTGATATAAAAGAAGGTTTATGTGGAAATGAAAATATCGTAGTACTATATAAAACTGGGAACTATTTTTTTGAACGTGGAACTATATTAGAATGAATCGATTGACCAAGTGTTATCTTTTTTGATCAGCCTGTATAAGTGTTTCGTGTGTAGTGATTGTTGTTGGTTGTACTACTGGTGAGAGCTGTGTCACTAGATCATATTAATTTCAGAGCTATAATCTTGTAGTTCATGTTGCAGTTGATGTTGTTCAGTATCTTCACCTTCCATATCCTTATCTGCCGTATTGGTCTCCCACGAAGAGGATCCAATAGATTCATCAGCTTTCTTCTTATCAATTTCTCTTGCACAAGCTGCTCTTGCATAACCTTTTCTCCTTCAAGTGCTTCAACTTCGTTGTCAAGTGCCAATGTCTTCATCTGCTCCTTAATCAATTCCTCTTGCATACGTCTTGCGTCCTCAAGCTGTTGCTTCTTCTTGTCTTTATTTCTGTTACCAAATACACTTTATTTGCGATGGACATTTCTTATTCCATGGCCGTCTACAGTTTTTCCAATTGAAAAGCGAATCAACGATATTCTTTTTGTCTGTCTTGTCGTTGTCGTCGTCTTTTTCGTTCTGTTTCGTCATGCTGTTGCTATTATTACCGGTTTTCTACCATAACACCATCCACACCCCATTCACTCAATGCGCCACCCGTTATGCCACTGACACAACCAACCGCAAATGCAATCACACCAGCTACCGGTAAACTTGCTCCCACTACTCCGATCATTAATGCACCAGTGAGGGCCTGACCAGCGACACTGCAAGTGGTGGCCGAACTAAGACCGCCAAACTTTTTACTATTTCTTTTTTATTATCATCAATGATACCATCCCGACTATCGTTTCGCTGTGATGCACCTCCCGTGGCATAACCAGCAACAGCAGCAATAGGTCCAAAGACCGCCGTACCGGCAATCACAGCATTCACCGTTGCCGTTCTTGCGATCGCTCTCAATATTTTTCGATCACCACCGTTGTTCGGATTGAAATCATCACTCACTGCTTTCCAAATGGCATTCTTGCTATTACTGCTATTTGTTTCGAAGACGACTTATTGACATTGCTATTACTGTTGCTGATTGAAGCCATCTCTTTTTAAATATGTCTTATCTATTGCTCGTCTGTCTCTCGTCGCTGTCCTGTAATCAGCTGACTCACCTGCAGTAGTCCTAATAGCTTTTTCTCCATTCCTTTTGGATTCTCGTCATTAGAGGCATGACACTTAAACTTTACGCGTTTTTGAACACACTTCAACTTTTTGAGGCATTTTAATCAATTAAAAACACTATGGACTGCCTAGCAACCAGGTATGCAAGAAGTTGGGATGACGTGTACCAACATTCTTTCTGTCGAAAACAAAAATAAAGTAATTTGTACTTATTTAGTTTTTATTTAAATAACCGAAAAACTAAATCATCGTATTCCAATCCACTTTCTGGCATTCTAACCCATCCTAGCATGTATAAAGTCCCAATCAGATGGTATAATCTGAGCTTAATATGCATAAGGGGATACCTAGACCAAACTTTGGGGCGCTAGGTATGTGTTCTTCACACTGGAAGGTGGTAAAGGGGTGTGATGCAGCCTAAGAACATGGGAAAATGGCCCATTTTGGGGGTATGTGACCTAGTACACACTCAAAAAGATAAATTGTCCCAAAGTAAGCAGATGTGGTTGACCATATACACAAAAGGAAATATAAACTTGGCAAGCTATGGGCAGGACCATGCTGGTGTGACTTGTTTTGGGGCCTAAATGACCCTTTTGGGGCTTAGCACACCCTGACACCTTCCTAACCTCCCTAGAGCCCTAAGCAATAGTTGTACCTTGTACCCAGAGGTATAATGTTGAGCTCCATATAATCTTTTAAGGTTATTAGGTCTGTATTGATGGTGCATCACGCCTTGATTACACGCACACTTGGTACTTAGAGAAATGTGTGTTTTAATAGCGGTGGGTTTTGACCCGTGACACCCCAAACATATGTATGATTACCTAAACAAAGATATAAATCAGAACCTTATGAATTAGATTGATGCCGAGCTATTTTATTTGGGACTTAGCATACCTGGTATGGGCGCAGTAGCATCTCAAATGTTTTTGCAATGTGTGCATTTTGCGCCATTTTATGTCTATTCTATTGTTCCCCGCCCCACACAACACGAATATGGCAAATATTCCACGTATTCTTGCTGTATTTTGACCATATACATATATGGAAGGTATCTGGATGTTCAAATCATGGTCCAGTTCCTTTTTTGATGTTGTGGCAGCCTATTTCTAAATGGTACTTTCAATATGACATGTTGGCCGAAATGGAATATTTGTGATCTGGAGACAAGAATGAGGTATGTATGAGGGATCATGACCCTTGGTCCATCTCCTATGGGTATGGATGAATGACTGGGTGGTATTTTGGTGCACCATGCTGGTTCTAGAACCTAAGGAGAAGTTATTAATTTTACTATTCAAAGTTGTTTAATATTCTCCAATAACCAAACTCCACTGGAGAATTTGTCAGATAAAATGATACCAATCATAATTGCTTTAGTCAAGAGATGATGAACCACCAGGGATGGTAGGAACCAAACACAATGTTCCAGTACACTATGTAGATGTTTGTGCACCCAACCCATCTGGTGTTGTCCTCTGTAACCATTTCAGATGAGATATTTTGTGGTTCATTATTTCTGATCCAAAATCATGTTTGTTTGTGTGCCTGCCATAGCAGCATAATGAATTTTGTCCTGCAACCATAGGAGATAAAGTAGTAGGAGGCAAACACAATGTTCTAGTACAATTTGTGGATGTTGTGCATGCACCTGACCCATCTGGTGTTGTCTTATGGAACCCTTTTATATGAGATATTTTGTGGTTCATTATTTCTGATCCAAAATCATGTTGTTTGTGTGCCTGCCATAACAGCATATAATGAGTTTTATTCCTCAACCACAGGAACAGAAAAGTTGTAGGTGGCAAACACAATGTTCTAGTACACTATGTGAATGTTTGTGCACCTGACCCATCTGATGCTGTCCTCTGCAACCCTTTTAATTTGAGATATTTAGTGGTTCATTTCTGATCAAAAATCTTGTTCTATTTTTGTGCCTGCTACATCTGCTGCACCATAATTTCCTGTCTAAGAACTTAAAATATTTATGATATTGTAGGTGGGAACAAACCAATTCGAGTTGGTGGGCTTGGGCTCCATTCTTTTTCTCCAATTTTCATCTTTTATCATTCACTCGCGTAGAATACACTACATGCAAATACCTTATAACCGGAATCCTGTTAAGCCTACAACACAAGAAAACACATGCAGCCCCATATTTTGTTATAGTTTTAGTTCCATGTAGAGCCCACAAATATACTTAACTGCCCATCATACCACATACAGCAAAATACTTTTGGAAAAACCTTAAAAAACAACGTGCACATACAACTGATACTAAGTTGTGCCATCAGCATCAACCACCAATCTATCTTGAATGAAGAGGGACACACACCTACTTGTCATTTCATGGAAGTGAACCACTGTCACATAGTTTGTTTTCATAGCATGAACCACTGTTCTAGTATTCTAAGCTATTTGTTAACAAAAGAGATTCTATTTTTGTATATATAGTTAAATGAAACTATCATTAATATTGTTCTTCTAAAGACCAAGAACAACTGATTGCTCTATATGATTAATTGACCAACAGTGGACTTGAGATAAACCACTGATCCATCCAGCGCAGTGGCACTAGGGTAATCTCAAATACCTATGACTAGCTATGTCCATCCCACTTGTGTTATGTTGAAATGCAATGGGATGGAACTGGACAACTTATGTGGTCTATTGATATGCTATATACAAAGATATGAGAAGTCATACTGGTGCGGTATTATTATTGGGACAATGAGAGCTTATGTCAATGTCTTTGAAACTAAAGACTAAACACTCTAAGAGTTTAACCAAGGCGGCAGAATTGTTTGCCATTGATGATGATGCAATGGACTTTGTTGAATGGATTCAATTGTTTGTGGAACAGCAGACAAAATCAAGTTGAATACCAAGAGAAAATGTCGCATTAACACCAGATACTTCTATATAACTACTATAACAAGATCAAGGATGGTAGTAATTTCCTAGTTTACAGAAGTAGTGTGCGCTTTTTTTAATTGACAATAGCGTCGTTGAACAGTGAATTAAATTAAGCAATGGCGTGTTGAATGTGTTGTGTTTCTCTTTTTTAGTGTAGCCGTGCGCACCAAAATGATAATGATTGCCTATTCGCACATTCTAATGGAGATATATATGATATAATAACAGCCCTTGCACCTTAGGCATAGTTTTGCAAAAGTTTCGTACGGTCAAAGTTGCTCACATTTTGAAACGTTATACACCAAAGCCGGGTCATCGCGCGAAGTGTTAATACGTGATCTTGTCGTATTTCTGTGATACAGTAATGTAGTCCGCTAAGTATCAAATCATATTAATTAGAAACTACTTAAGTAGAAGGACAAGAACAGCTTTACAGAACTTCTGATATTCGAGAATGCTAATTGTAGAATCAATTATAATGAATGATAAAAAGTAAGATAGATTGCATTATGTACAAAATATATCAAGATTAATCCCACTTTCTTATACTTTATCTCATCGGATTACAGATCACATACAGTACATTAATTAGAAAATAGAAGGACAAGAACAGCCAAGTTTGTACGCTTCTGATAGACTACTTCCTCCGGACAACGCATGATTCGCACGCGCTATCGTTTGAAAATTAAGACTCGCTAAAGCAAGCTCAAACCTTATTAATTCTACTCACAAAATACGAGATGTTACTAACGAAGAAAAAATAAATAAGCGAAGACTACGCGCTTGGGAAAACTGGGACGTACCAGTTTACGCATTTTACGTACAGTACAAAGATTTTAAGATTCTAAGGGTTCAAAGCACTTCTAGCGCATGTTAATTCCTCACCCATAGCGCGTGCGCGAATCAAGCGTTGCACGGAGGAAGCAGAAGAACGCTAAAAGAAGAATTAATTTGAATGAATGTATAAGTAAACTATATCACAATAATTCAAGAATAACCCCCCGTTCTTATTATTTATTTCAATTGATTACGGTATTTTGTGGATACTGATTTGTATCTATCATCTCACTTATTAATAAATTAATTAATAATTCCGGAACAAGAGAGACGCGTAGCAGTGAGTGTTACAGTGAGTCAAAATTCAGTCAGTCGGCATTATTGTAGATAACAAGGAGGAAAATTATATATAAATTATTGTTTAAAAGCGGTTGTTTAAAAGCTGCCGCTTCTCTCCTCTCTGTCTTAAGAAGACAACACATACAAAGAAGCATAATACAGTTTGCCTACAGTAGAGTACGGTAATACATATTTACTTCTCTATTAAATAATACTACTTCAAGTACAGATAGAAGAGATATATAAATAAGAATGTTCTCCCAATTCGCTACTGCAAGTGTTGATCTCTCTCCGTTACCGATGAGATCATCCAAAAACCCGAAGGATGATGATGATAATAATTATGACAGTGCTGTTGAATATTGCAAACATCGCACTATTACGTCTCTAAGAGAAGACGACGATGATGTTGATATGGCAATGATGTTTGGTGATATATCAGAGAACGATGAAATCAATTTTATTAATGAAGAAGAAGAGGAAGAAGAAGAAGAACTAGAACAACAAGAAAATAATACAGCAGAGGAGGAGGCTGGTGCTAATGTACTGAATGATTATATGGCAATTATTTAGCAGAAGATGGTGGTATGAAACATCCACCACCCAATACTACTGTGGAAGATGATCTGAGTAGTGCATTAATGAAATTATCCATGAATCATCGAAGTGCAATGGAAGAAGAAATTCATGGTGTTAGCTGCTTTACACCGTTTGGGGAAGAAACATCGGAATTAATAGCAAAATCATTATATGAATTTGATATTGAACTATTAAAAGTAAAAAACAAAGAGGAAGAAGAAGAAGAACTAATAATAATAAAAGGCAAAATGGTAAATTTTCAACAGCGAATGATATTGCTGATGTTTTACGTAATACAATATGGATATCTGGAAGCCGTGGCAGCGGCGTCGTCGGAAGTCGCAGTGGCGGTCATAATCGTGACCATCATGATTGTGACGACCACACTACTAATACACGCCGTCAAGATCGGGATGCACATAATTATACACCTGTATCAAAGAAACGATTAAAAACAATGGAAGGACGATTTGATAATGGCATAGCAGTAGGAGAAGTTGTAGGCGGAGCAACATCGTTCTGGCGCACTCATCAAGAAGTAGAACAAGGAGAAAAGGAAGAGGAGGAGGAGGATCACGTGTTCCCTTTACTAGTACAAGTACTAGTAGTAGTACTATACCTACTTTTCCTCCTCGTACTAATACTCCTCCTCCTCCTAGTAATGATAACTTACTGAAAGATTGTTATTTAAATGATCCAAATATACGTTTACGGTTTCTTAGAAGTGAATTCTTTGATTCGCAAAGGCAGTGGAACGATTTGTTTTATATTTAGAATTTATACAAGAATTGTTTGGTGATTTTGTGGCAGAACGACCAATATCTGTCAATGATTTTAATGATACTAATACAAATAGTAATAATAATGATATAAAGAAAAGTACAAAAATTAAAAAGAAAAGTCACAAAAAAGAAAAGATATTGAACAAGAATCAAGTACCGAAATGAAAGCATTATTGAATTCAAGACTACAATATCTTCCGTTTCGTGATAGGAGTGGGTAAGTAAAGTAACTGTGCATCAATTAATGTGGGGCACTATCTATTTTGGGTTTCATCTCGTGCGTGCGTCAATTATTACAATGCCATCTACTAATTTTGTTGTTCCCTTTTATTTCTGTCATTTTTTCTTTTCATTTCTACAGACGACGCGTATGTATATTTGTTGGTGCAGTTTTAATGAATATTGAAACAGTCCTTCGATATAAAGTTATTATGTACTTGCATTGGATTGCATCAGAAGATATAGAGACACAACAAAAAGGAGTAGTATTAATTTGTTGGCCATCACTGGAATCAGATTATACAACAGGTCTAAGTGGTGGTGGTTGTAGAGAGAGAGAGGTTAACGCATCTAGTTCGAATACTGAACAAACAAGTATCTGGGATAAATATTTTACTCCTGATAAAAAGAAATAGTAGAAAATAAAGGATATGATGTCTCATTATCCTATCATAAGAAATCCTTTCTACACCAATCCGATTTTCATCCGTACATTTTTGCGGTCAAAATATACCAGCACTCCGTTTAATATCCTCCATTTTTTATTTTGGTTTACCAAATAATATTGATTTAAAATCACGATACAAATCACATTTTGGTGAACCAATTGAATTGCGTTATCAATTGCAAGGATATGGTAAGTTATTGCATATTAAATTTATTTGCTATTTGTTATTTGTTGGCAGAAACATGCTTTGTTTTTGTTGTTGTGCTCATCAAATATTTTCGATTCTTTTTTCGGTATCATCACAAATCTTGTACCATTGCTTTTGTTTTTGAATATAGGCATTCCTGTTGATTTATTACCATTAACTTTCACTGGTGTTGTTAAAACAACATACCATTCTCAATGTGTGAAATTTCGTAAAAAACTTGAACAGGCACAAGTACAACATGCAAAGGAAAAACAACAGCTTCGTGAAAGTATGTCAACGTCATTACATTCTACTGTATCCAATTCATCAACTTGTACCGGTACAAGTACAATGAGTGTTTCGTCATTCTCATCAACAACAGAAGGATACATCAATACTGCTGCTACCAATAATACACCATCCAAAGAGTTGTTGGACGTTTTTTCACCATCAATAATCGAACGATTTGTAGAATGTCCAAGTTCATTTGATGTTATATTTAGAAAAGGTAAAAGTTATGGTCATCATTTAGGTAATTCTGTATTCTTTAAAAATTTAATGGAATCAACATTCCATGAATATCGTTCGTATACAACCCAGCATGAGAAGGTACAATTAACATGGCGGATTGTTCACGAGGTTGTTGAACGCCGGAAGGGACGATTCTTAGATTGGGACCGGTCACACAATATGTGGATACATATAACTGATATACAAAAAATGAGAGAAAAAGTTGCACAATCCTATAAAGTATATGCAAAACAACAACGTCGATTCTCATTAGCAACCACCAATAATACTACCAGTACAGTAGCAGTAGTCAACAACAACAACAACAACAACATAATCAACATCAACAGTCGATATTCCTGAATAACACCAACAATAATAATAACAATAGCAACAGCTGTATCTAAAAAGAATAAAGAAGAAGAAGAAGGAAAAACTATAGTAGCAACATTGCTGCATGACGACACAAGGAAGAGGAACGCACGTTACCTGGAAACACCACGGCACGGCACGGCACCAATTAAAAAAGAACGGTCAATGCATGTACAACGATCTTTATCAATACCTCACCTATAGCTAGCAGTGAATTGTGACATAGAGGTAGATTTGGAAGGCAGGAGAGTCAAAAGTAGAAGGAGAAGGAGGAATAGTAATAGTAGTAGAAGCAGTAATTTATTTTAGTCAAGATGTTCATATTTACTTGCTTATATGATCGGTCTCTACCACCAACTATTTATGTAATTTTTTCCAGTACATAAGTAGGCAGCAGAATAGAGATCCGTCTACACATGCAATGCGTCACTATCAGTTTTTGCGTTGATTTTTTCTTCTTTCGGTAAAGCTATACTCATCGTACGCATAATACCGTGACAACCGTCTATCATATCTCGCAATAAAGGAACTCCGAAAGCGCAATATTGTGACGGACATAATTTTGTACGAGTAGAGAGACCATCTTCTGTCGCTTCAACAAATACACATACATACCTCCTGCATACCTCCTGATACCTACCTACCTACCTACATACTCATGAAGGAAGGAACTGCAAACAAGTTCTTTATACTGCGATAATGCAAGTGTGTTTTCGTCTGTCTCTTTCATAATAGATACGGTCACGCATATTAACTGCAATACAGTACCTTTCTATTAATAAATGAAGGGATCGAATTATTGCGTGCCGTTTTACCAAAACAAACTTTTAAGGGAATGATTGAATCGAATTATTGCGTGCCGTTTTACCAAAACAAGCTTTTGAGGGTACAGTATGTTGTATGTTGCAGTACTTGCGTTGTTGAAGTAGTAGATGCATCATATTGTAGACAATCAGTACTACTAAACGGTATTCACGTAAAACAGATGAGAAGACGAAAGATAAAATACGTAAAGTACGGTATGCACGTATGAAAGAAAGGACGGCTTGTACCGATATCGTAATCTATCTAGAATAAATAATAGGAATTAATTTTGTATTTATACATTTACATTTACTTTTATATAATATATATTGTGAGACATTTTTTTTTCGAGAGAGATGAGATAATCCGAGAAGTATAAAATTGTTGAACGAATTTTCTTCTTCACTGTCGTTTGTTCGTTAATCGTTCGTGAGTAGGAAGCAGAGCTAGACCAACACGGTTGATTGCTTACAAATCATCATCAGCCTCAAGATCCTTGACAGGTACGGCAGCAGATGCGACTGGTACACCAGCTTCAATATCAGCTTCAACATCATCATCCCCCATTGAAGCACGAAGGTCACGGATACTTCCAGATTGACGTTTGTTGACGGATTTGAGAGCATCAATTTCTAATTTCAAAGCATCTTCAAAGATCTTCTTTTCTGCATCAGTTTCAGCTAACTTGATGTGTCCACGAAGTTCACTGATGTTGTCCATAACCTTTCCACGTTGGTTGGCGAATGATTCTTGGACTAAGTCCATGTATTCACGGGTGATAGTGTGACGTCCAACAGCATGTGCTGTCATGTTGGTTCCTACATCAAGATGTTGATTAATTTCTTCATCATCGGCGTAACCTTTGGCAGCACGTTCTTCTGGTGTTCCAACATAAACTTCGTCCATTTGGTATCCCATTGCCTTACGTTGGATGACAGCGAATAACCAAGCAGCAGAACAGATACCGGTTGCTTCAAGGAATAATGCGGCTTGTAAAAAGATGTATACTACAGGGTTGGATAAGAAAGCAATAGGGAAGCTAGAAGCAACCAATTGCCATGCAATAGATCCAAGGATGGTTGTGGTAAGAGCACCCATAAAACCAAGATTGAACATAGCTTGGACCCAATCAGAAACACCAAAGATATTATCATCGACACCAATTTCAACATTGATCGTTGTTACACGTGCAATCACAAAGAAGCATAATGTAACAGTCATTTGACGACCACACATAAATCCTGGAAGATTCTTTCCACTGTTACGGAATAAGCAATCACATGTCTTGAGGGCCAAGGATGAATCACCACGTTCAGACTTAGGAAGTTTGGAGACGGTAAAAAATGCAATTTGCATACCTTCAAGAAGACCAACACAACACATTAGGACAAGGAATGCAATTAATCCGACAGTGTTTGGTACACCAGCCCATATTGTAGTTTGTCCACGGTATAGAGCATCAATAGTAACGGCAAGAGCGAAACCAAGAATACCAACAGAGAATAAGATGCGTCCCCAGTAGAATACAAGGACGGCACCAGTCTTGGTAGGTTCGTTCGATTCGACAGGTTTACCTGCAGCCCAGTATGCCATCATACGGATGAGGTATGATGTGTGCATGACACCGGTTACTTCAATACCGGCAGCAACCCAATAGGTAAAGGTCATGAAGTGGGTATTGATATAATCAAGCATACAATGTGAAGCATTAACTTGAGACGTTAATTGACCAATGATAACATTTTGTAAGACCATGGCAATACCAGATCCAAGGAAGATATTGATAATCCATTGTGGTAGTCCCAAGACAGGTAGGGATGCATCAATTGGTGCTCCGCATAGACCAATAGTAAAGTTAATAAAGATAACCATAAATTGACGTCCCATTAAGTAACGGTCAAGGTTATCACCCTTGTGTCCCCATCCGGTGATCTTGTATGTAATTGGATGAGATTCACGGTATAATTCACGATCAACTGGTGGTAGACCAACCATTGAACACTGTCCACCTTCAACCATAGACATCCAGATAATGAGGACCCAAAGGATAATTCCAGCAGCAGCTGGATGGATATCACGTGCAAATTGTGTGTTACCAGTAGCAATTAATGCCAAAACGACAACAACAGAAAAGGTTACAAGGACTGTACTGATAGCAATACGGATCTTATCAAGACCGGTATTGACGCCATGATAATGAGTTGCACCTTCCGACATGATTTCTTTTTGTTATCTCGAATTGTTCTTTGAAGTAATAGGATATTGAAATTATGAGAGAAGTAATTGTTTTTCTTTTCTTTTGTTCTGTTTTGTTTTGTTTTCGTTAACGTTTTCGTTGTTGTTGTCGTCGTCGTTCGGGGATTGCAGATCTTAATTTGAACAATGATTTCGACACACTACTCACGGTGTTTGTTAGCTATTTGTTTCTTGGTTAGTCACAACAATTCACGTCCCGCCACAGTCGGGGAGTTTAGTACAGTAACCGTTCGCTAACAGTCAACTTGTTTTAAACCGCGAGAGACAAGCGTATCGCTAGCCAGGTTTTTCTGTACCCGTGATGATTCGATTCATTGCTGCTTGTGAACTGTTGAACGATAGAATTAAATTTCTTTATTCATAACGGTAAGCGTTTAAAATAGTGGAATGTGTATCTGTGTGAAGTGTTCAATATATTTTCATCAATCGTGGAAAAGTGAATATAAATTAACGGTCAACGACATGATGTGCGTAGATTACTAAACCCGGGGGTGATAGGAAATTAAATTCGGAAAGTCCAACACATTGCACTATCTGTCGTAAACGATAAACGGATTGGCATTTTTCTTCTAACCCGTATGACGGCAAGTACTAAATTTTATCGCAAAAAAGTTATGTATTTCATCGCGGCACTCATGTACTACTTACTGTCCCCGTTTCGTGGGATTGAGACCGTTATGCGATTTGGTTCGCATTTTACGCCTAGTATGAGACAAAACAATTTCTTACTTTCCTTCAGCAATTGATGACGGAACTTTTGTCAGACGGTGCATCGCTAAACACGACGCTCAACTACAAATATGATGAGAGTCACGTGTTACATAAGATCACTCTTACAACAATGTACAGTATGACACATTTCCATACCCGTGGATATTCGACTTCTACGTACTAGTGGTAGTTAGATTAATGCTTCGCATCATAATATTATTCATGACTGAGAATTCATATATTCGACTATTTCGACTCAATCTATCGTTCCTTCTAGCAGCCCCTCCAAAGGGTATCTTTTTTTGCTTCATCACATAACACATATAGTAACCTCATACAGTACACAAGTATACCTCATACCCGTAACCATAATAAATTTTATCCCATTGCACATGCCCCCTCTCGACTGATTGTCTCATTCAGTACGGTAGACAGACACTACTATGACACGATGATAGTCGATTTTCTGGACCCACGGGCGGATTAAAAGCTATCGAGAGAGATCATGATGCGACTTGATTTGAAGACGCTTTGTCCGCGTAATAGGCTGGCTGGTGGTTTCCCGTGAAATCTAAAACTTACTAAGGTAGAAAGACAGGAGAGAGGGAGAGGAGAGCGTCACAAAACAACTAACAAACGACTACAATTAAAAATAGAATCGGTATATCAGCCGCCATATTGATATATCGTATTGGCCGCTCAAGCTTTAATGAATCGCTAATTTGACCACGATCGACCTAATAATTCCAAAGAAACATACTGTTGCTCATTAAAGAATAATACTTCCCGAGGCGACGGTAAGTAGCAATGGTAATGGCAATGCTCCATTGAAAGAACTGGCACGGAAACCTAAGGATTTTCACAAAAAATCAAAGGCACAATTAATTAGCAAACTTTACTAAAGAAAGAGGTGATGTCAAGATAATGTTACCAAAATATTATACAGACAATCTCAATACGAAGATTACTTTATTAGATATTGTGCAGATCCAACCGAAGCCAAGTGTGTGCCGTTGGTTGGCCTGATACCTTACATTGTCCTCACAGTGCAGATGTCGAATTGTTTTCCCATTCTTTAAGTGTTCTATTAACTGCGGTCAATGGTGGGTTACGAATGGGGGGACTAAACGATATACAATACTGATCCTACGTATCATACTAGAATATATGATATATCAAATAATTATGATTTGTAGCTCGGAATCTATCTTATTTTACGATCCAATTGCTACCTTGAGAAATCTTGAGAAGGACACATCATCTCTTTCATTCCTGAACGCAACGTATGGCACTAAAATATATAAATTACTGTAATAGCTGCGGTAGCTAGCTAGAGAATTGTTTTCTTCTAAACGACAGATCAGTCAAAGAAATCTGCCAATCGCTTTTTGAGGTATTCAGTGGTAGCCTAAAAAACGCTATTTACACGCGTATACGCGTGTACTCCTATTAAGGGATAAATAAGCCGTCGACCAAAGAACAATAAAGTAAATGAATTATGTGCGCTTTCTTGTGCTTTTCGAAATTCAGAGTCAATACCAGTACCGTCGCGCTCAGTAATTAAGATCGTGCTTCTGAAATTCAGAGTCAATGCCTTCGCGCTATCATTAATTAAACTTCCAGATTAAAAATAAAAAAATCTTGTGAATTTTATTTGCACTGCCTACCACTGTATCTTATTTTTGGTATGCTTCGCTACTTTACGTAGTCACTGCATTATTACACATGCACAACAGCACAGGAACAAATTGATTGCTTTTAACTCGTATTACTAAACAACGAGTTGCACTGCTGTCGACAATAATAATAGTATAATAGTAATAGTAATAGTAGTAATAATAATAATAATAATAATAATAGGCGCGTGACAGTTTCATCCATCAAACAATCGAAATGACAAGTGACGTAATGGCATCATCAGGTGCAAGATGCGACGAAAGCAAATGCGTCTCATGGCTTCTAAATGATCTTTTTGGATCTTCTTTTAATTGTTATTCTGATGACCTTTTTTCTCCTATGCAGTGTGCCCATGGGTACACTCCACGTATTGTGGATGCAGAACCTATTCTTCGTTATGCATCTCAGTGGGGTCTGAACCTTATTGTTCCTTCTCGGTATTACACGTGTTGTCCACCAGATCTACCACCCAATAACTTCACTGTGAGTCGACACTGCTCAAATTCCTCATCAATCTTCATTAATGATGCTAACAATGATGCTAACAACGCAGAAAAGACAGATCTAATACACAATAGCACAATTATTTGTGAAGATGAAATGCGACCGTACCCCCGCAAAATGGCAAATTTTGGTAGAAGGGAAATGTTTGTGTGTTGTGACTCTATTATTGAACCCACGAATAATAAAACAATTAACTTTGTAGATGAAACAGAATGCGTGCCCTTTAGTGATGAACATTATCTTCCTGCCAACGTAGGGAGCTTCTATGGTATCATCTCTCCAATCAGTTGCAACAATAAAGGCATTTATAGTGAATTTCAGTTCCCAAGAATAGTCAATGAATCAATTTACCCCAGTATGTACCACTTCGAATGCTGCAAGACAGGATCTGAGACACCCCCTTACATTAACAATTCGAGATTCAAATTAACAGTTTATCCACAGATAGCTGTTTCTGCAATCGCAGTACTTTCTTTGTTGCTATTGATTACTGCTTTATCAATTCCTTTGTGGTTGCATGCAAGAACAATTTACGAGAAATCGACAAATACAAATACCAGTGCAAATACAAATACAAGATCGCGTGTAAATGGATCTAGACCAACAAACACAAACACAAATGCAAGCACAGATCCGCTCTTTAGTGGCTACAATTTGTATCTGATATATCTTGCGATTCCTGATATGATCCTCAATACTTATCTTCTTGGGATGTTCAGTAGTTACGCCAATCAGAAATATATCCACCATTTCAGTGGAGTAATTATTCATGATACAACAATTGAACCATTTGAAGGTGCATTTGTGATAGCATGTTCAACTGCAAATTTGGTAAGGATATTTTTTGACTCTTCTCTTCTTCTTTATTTTATGTAGCGTCCTACGATATACCAATATATTACTCCTTGAAATTAGAGATACTCACCAAGATACTATTCTTTTCTAAAAAATTTATTGAATGCAATCCAAGTATTTAAATTGTGTCGTTTCCTATGAAGTACTTATTTTACTACAAAATTCCTATAATGCAACCCGATGTGATCCACCAAGTTTAGTAAAGGTAACATTACAAGCAGCATCGGTATATAGCGTTGCTATACTTGTTTTTATTATTTACTATTTCATAGGCAGAGAACAACATAAATCATATTATCAGGGCGATTTTGACACATATCTCTATTTGAAAGATGTAAATTTATATTGGAGTCTGGTGGTAACATACATATTCCCAGTTATCTTTTTGGTTATGTGTGGATCACTATTTGGTTCTGTGGTTACATGCCATCTGCAACAGGAAGGATGAAACAATTGGTAAGGGAACTCTTGTGCTAAAGTTAAACTAGAGCATTCATAACCCCAAAGATATACTCACCGTGCAACTTCTTGTACCACAAACTCCTGCCATGTTTTCAGGTCTGGTACTTCTTTCGTATAATTGTTGTTTTTATGTAATTTGGTTGCCAGGAATGGCCCTACTAGTCGTTGGAGCAGTAAAAAACCTTGATTATCCAGGCTTTATCTGCATTGGTTACCTCTTCTGTGGTATACAGCCAATTGTATCAACCTGCATGGTAATGACAAAATCTGATGTGAGGAAATATACAAGAGATCTAATCACCCTTTCATATGTTAGAAAAGCAAGTGCGACTAGCTAGCTAAAACAGCCCGGCAACGATGACGACAACGACATACGTAAACAAATATATATATTAATATGAGACTGTTGAATGTAATTGTCAAATCTCCTGTTTACTATTATAATAAGGGCTATGTTTGATTTCTCTTTTGTCGTTGTTGTTACAGTAGTTGTTATGTAGGTTTATCATGCATAACCAGATCTGATATGTATGATTATATTGCTTTCGAATCTGTTACGATTATTGTGATCGTTTATTTGAGAAGTATTTGTCGTACCATTTCCTCTATTTTCTGCTATAGCAGTTAGTGATCAATGCTGTACAGCAGGTACATGTACACATATTCAATGATCCAATTTTTACGACCATCTTCCGAGACAACGTTCATCGGATTTCCTCCATACGCAGCCCTTCCGAATGCATCCGGATCGTTTCTTACCTGCACATTGTGCTGTTTCTAATGCGGTCATGCAAATACCTTGACTTTTTCTATTCTTTCTTTTCCAGCTACATCCAAAAGTTTTAATGCATGGCTTCTTCGTCTCACGATTACTACAAATGTCAGGAGTTGGTTCTTCTGTAGTAGGAGTGGTAGATGGAGCGTAGTCGGTTGATGGTTTAGTAGTCGGGATGTTGGATGGAGAGACGGTTCCTACGCGTGGACCAGCAATATTATCAAGATTACAACATTCCGGTCCACTCTTCTGTTGAATAATTGGACAGTATGTTGAACTAAATATTCCCTCTGCAGCTGCGAGGTATAGGCCATCACAATTTTGTCTCCCGAACAAACCTGTATCCGTTAATTTTTTTCTATTGGGTTCTGGAATAAAATCGAAATCTAAACCTGATGCTCCACAAATATCACACGATGGATTAGGATCCTTAAATACAAAAACAAATCATGATAGATTGAAAAAGAACATCGTGTGTTAGCATTTAAAAAGTATAATGATGTATTATAATTTATAAACTTCTCAAGATACTTTCAAGAGCCAAAACAGAACTTACCTTCACGTTGTCTACTGGTGACGGAATATCAGGACCCTCACAATCGCATAGGTAAAACCATGCAAGATATTGTGTCAGTCCACACAATTCCGCTTCTCCTGGACTTCCACCAGATGGTTGTACATCTTGAACCCACTCCTGCAATTCACCACACGTCGTTTTTCTTCCGCTCGATTGTGTGAAACTTTTACTCGGATTTATTAATACTCTCTCCCCTTCCGGAGATTCGCGACAAACATTACATGCGTATTCGTCAGGTCCTGTTAAAGGAGCTCCTTGGCAATGCAAAGCAAAGAAAGAAAGTACTAATAGGGTGATTCGTAACCACAAACAAGGAACAGACGAAACTGTAGAAGGCATCATTACTTTAATATATTGATCGTGAAAATTATTGTGAGTATATGGTGGAAGTTTATCTCAAGAAATTTCCTTCGATATTATGCTACATTTATGCAAAACATAAAGTAATTCTTACTGCTTTTTGTAAGATTTATTGACTGGTAACCGTTCCAAGAAGTTCCCTCGACGATTATAACCGATTAGTCAAGACAGAACAAGATGAAACAAGATTGGCAATATTAATATGACTATGCCCGTTTCGTTTTTTTTTGTCAAAGGTACTTTCTATTTATGAGTAGCTTGACGAAATTTCGAAATTTCAAGTCATAAGCACTTTAGATTTATGTAAAACTGACGAATTTTTCAAAGAAAAGGGATCGTTGAATGAAATTTAGGTTTATACGTGGACTCGAATTTCAGGTTTTGCTTTGTAAAGTCAGGTTTTGGTCGAAAGAGTCAGTCAAGACTTTGTAATACTTCGAAGTATCTATCGACTTGACCGTTTTATGGGTCGTTTGTGTGGATGTATAAGTGAATTTGTTGTAGTTGGTTCATGTTGCTGTGTCATTAATACTAACTCATTGCTGTTGTATTCATGTGATTTAATTACGATCACCAAGCCTCATAATGGAGACTACTCAGATATAACAAATACGAATCGTGGTAGTCTTGGATTGTATCGTGCTAATTTATTACCAATATTAGACGACAACGAATACAGTAGTGATAATAACGACGTAGGTGGTGCTGGTGCTGGTGCTCGCTGATATTGAAGGATCTTATTGTGATGGTTGTACCATAATCGATAAAATACCTCGTGTGGATGATAAGAAGGATACTATAATTGAAATTGCTACTTGTAATACTAAAATACAGCAATATTGAAGCTCTTCCTCAGGATAGAATCCTCTAATTCGTTGATATTCTTGCAAGTGAAGACGATTGATTACTGTCACTGTATCTATTATCATAACATATTCCTACTGTTTGAGAAGTTGCAGACGACTTGTATATACCATGGTGGTGTGTATTGTTGTTATCGTCGTGTTGGAAGAAGAAGAAAAAATTAAAAAAAATGATACGGAGTCCTTAAGAATAATTATTTTGGAAGGACGGACAGACTAATAAAGTTGTTTCTTCAACTACAGTACTTCTACTGTAGTGTTTTTTACAGTACAGTACTCTACGCGCGTGCATGCATTTTTGGGCCTTGAAGAATTTTCTTTTAGGCCTTCAATCAATCTTTAATTAGCCTGATTAATTGTTAACGTTTTCGAGCTCGTTATAAAATTGATTTTCTAATTCTAATCTGGTATTTTTCCTGTATTGTGATTTTACAGTACCATCAGTCTGTTGCATCGTAATAAGCATTGTATCTTACCTCGTTTTCATCTTTGACTATAGTCATACAATGTTGGTTGCGATGATTTTCTTTGAAAACATGTACCATCTCAAACATATTTCTGGCTGGAGGAGTTGTTTTTTAATAGAGGTGGGGAGCGGTGACAATTAAAGATGATATGGAATCTTTAGATAATATAAAGATACCAAAGATCGCAATCCTCATCACTCGCCTATTGTTGTCGCCTTTCACTGTGAATATGGTA
This sequence comes from Fragilariopsis cylindrus CCMP1102, assembly GCA_900095095.1. Taxonomy (NCBI): domain Eukaryota; phylum Bacillariophyta; class Bacillariophyceae; order Bacillariales; family Bacillariaceae; genus Fragilariopsis; species Fragilariopsis cylindrus. Next base: position 156,725 of record FMBT01000371.1, read on the forward strand.
GGAGTAGCGTACATTACTGCCATACTACCACTTCATTTACCATTTTCCGAGGTTGGAACGTCGTGGTACTGCTTCCATATAAAAGCTGACAGCAGTAGATTCGAACCGAAAATCCTTTTGAAAGAGGACGATATGGGAATTGAAATCAAACAGAATCGAATCAACGATATAAGTCACGTTGAGTTTGATAGACATTCGGTAATGAAGATTGTATTGAAATGGAAGACATCTCTACAAAATTCCTATAGAATTACTCAAGCTAAAGTGGATAAAACAGTCAAACATTTGCACATCACCAAAATTAAGCAACCCGTCGAAGAATCTATTCAATATCCCAGTATCGGCCAATCATCATGCCATATATAAAGCAAAAAAACAATTTGTTGCGGTTGCAAATCTCGCACACCCTATAACTTCGATTATACCATCTTGAAGCTTACTGCAACCATGTCAGAAATCTTATACCATGCAAATTTAGGATTTAGTTCTGTTGTTGGTTCTGGATGGATCATCACCAGAAGGTATTCGCAAAATGCAACAACATTTAATAGTACCCCCTCTAGTAGTGGAGGTGCTGGGGAGGTATGGGTATATTTAGATAACGATTATAAAAAAGTTCAGCTAATGCTGCTGATAGCTCAGCCGATGACGACAATGAAAGCGACGAAGTCAATGACAGTAAAACAATTGAAGGCAAGTACACTCAGGGAAATTTCTGCTCTAGTAGTAGGGTTAATAACACATTAGATTTGATATGGGATATAACAAAACCAATTCCAAACGAAGAGGATGACGACGATAATGAAATGAATATACTGTAAAAATTGAAAGTTGCGTTTGAACGAACTCAAGTTCGATCATATTAATCAACTAACGTTACTATGTGTAAAATATTGAACGTAGAAACGAAACGAAACTGAAACGCTACCTAGTAGAAGAAAGAAAGAACGATAAAAATAAGGACTACTTATCATTATCGTGGTATTTGTATGAGCTAAAAAGTGGTTACATGTAGGTTGCTGTTATCAATCAATATATTGACCGTGGCTAAATGATTGATTGATGATGCGTGTGAAGTTATATTAATGTTTTGTTGTTATGAGTTCATTTTTGATTAAAATAGTACGTTTGAAAATTGGATTATTATTGATTATTTTGACTGACATCGACATCGACATCATAAAAGTAGTAGTGATGATGATTTTGATGATTGTTGCTATAGTTGCTACTAATAGCCGTATGAAGTAATAGGTGCACCAGCTGAATCGTCGACGTCGGCGTTTTCTCTAGAGATATCATGTTGCTGTTGCTGTTGATATTCTGTTGAACATAATGCGGTATATAGGAAAAAATGGATAAAATAAAATAAGATACGTGTGGTCAGATAATTACTTAGTTGAATAAAGAGAAACAAACAAAAAGAAAAAGGATTATACAACTGCCTATAAAATAGCTTCACTTAACGCAACGTACCATGCGGATTGTGATAGTAAGATGATGACAACGATATTGGTTCGTATCCATACGGTTGTGATGATTGTGGTTGCGGTGGATGTTGATACGACTGTGACTGTGACTGGTACCTGTAGTAGTTATTGTCATGAGTAGTAGCAGCAGCAGCAGTAGTGTTATCATTATCATTGTTATCACCAGCATTCGTACTGCCATTGCTATTGTAAGCAGTAGCAGCCGCAGTAGCAGCAGTTGACGATGCTGATGATGATTGATGATGATACGCGTGTGCTGCTGCTTGTGCATGTGATGCTTGATAGTATGCATAATTATTGCTATAGTGAGTATCACCACCAGACGAATACGGGTGTACTTGCTGATGATGATGATGATGAGGATCGTGGCTGTTGTAATAAGCTGACGAAGAAGACGTGGATGGTGGATGTTGTTCTTGTTGATAATATTTATAATAATCGGCATCATTTGAGGAGGACGTATTATTATAAGCAGCAGCATAATGAGGATCACCAGGTTGTTGTTGATCTCTACTACTGCTCGATAATACTGACTGTACTTGTTGTGAATAAGAGTAGGACGACAATGGATGTGGTTGTGGTGGCGCATAACTATTTGCGGTACTTCCAGCAGTCGTAGCAGTAGTATCGCTGCCATACTTCGTAGTACCACCAGTAGCACCTGTTCCTGAGGATGATGCTAATGCATTTTCTTCTTTATTATGATGATGAAAACTGACTGTTCTTGACCTTGAGGATGATGAATGTGAGGATGGTGCTGGTAATGGTAATCCTCCTAATGCCCCTGTTGCTAATGCCTCTTCATGATGGACCAGTATCATTGCCTCGTGTTCACGTTGATCTCGTGAGGTATCAAATTCATTTTGTTTATGTCGTTTCCATTCGCACATTGCCACTTTATATTCTTGTCGTAATTTAAATTCGGCATCAATATATACCTTCTTATCTTCATGGGGACAGGTCTCCTTCCACAATGTGGCCAGAAGACGTGATATTTCCGCATTGGTGGAATTTTTATTTTCGGATTTAATTTTAAAACGATTGGAATTTGAAAATGACAGGAATGCGGACTGTGGACGTTTCGGTGCTAATGGGTCCTTGTAGAGCTTATTCTTTTTCGATGTCACAGGAACCTTCCATGGTCCTTTATAGATCAATTTTTCCATTTCATATCGTGCCTTATCTTTTCTGGCAGTTTCTTCCCACTTTTCACGTTCCTCTTATCTAATGCCTTCCATGCTTTAGATACAAGTTTCGCTACATCCGTTGTAGAAATCTGTTCAAAAACAAAAGGGGGGGGGGATATCAAGAAAGTAGAAACAATACGAAAGAAGAAGAGGGTTTAGGAAAAGAAACAGATTGGTAGAAGGGGGTAATATGCTCTTTACCAGCAGCAGCACACACATACATACACACACACAAGAGGCCAAAGCTTTCGCAGGCGGATGTGTGGGATGGGCACACAGCCGGGTAGGTAGAGCTATACTCTATACGCTTCTTCTTACTGTACAATACAAGCACAGCATAGCTTCCACAGAAAGATAAAATACATGAAACTTTCAACTCACCTTTGCGCCACCGCTACCGCCACCACCGCTACCACTTCCTTCTTCGCCATCGTCATTGTCTTCTTCTTCTTCATTCTTTGCTGCTGCTGCTGTTAATTCCGCACGTATTTCTTTATGTTTTTTAGTGGAAAAAAACATATAAGAACTTTTAAATCGCCGTGGTGCCTGTGGTGCCTTTTTATATTTGACCACTTGATGATGATGATGATGACTGTGGTGTTGTGCCGATGATGACCGTCCTCCTGATCGTCCGAATGCATTATTACTACTCATATTTGCCATCACCATAGCACTTAATTGTCGTTTTGTGTCGTTTTGACGTTATTAGTCGTTGCCGTTATTAGGAAGGGAACTTGATATGAAAATGAATAACTATCAAGATAAAATGTGAACGCAAATTGAATTGCACTGAATTGGATTGGATTGAATTTATTTGTATTATGAAAGGATGTTGTTTGTGTTGTGAGCGAGGGTGTTATTATGTGAAGGACGCTGTTAGGTTCCGTTTTGTAGTATCCAATACCGTATCACAGCCAAGCCAGCGCAACACACACATAAAATAATAAAACTTGCCCAACTTAACTTGAAGAATCATGTCTTTGCTAGCTTATTCCTCTACCGCGAAGTGTTACAGTATTGTCGAGGAACAGTACTTCCGTTGATTTCGTTTCGCTTATTTAATATTTTTTAGCAAGTGGAAACGGTAATGATACTTAATAGCAAAAATAATGTTTTCCAATATAAGAATACAGTACCTTTAAATAATGTAGAACTTCAAGAATTTTAAATTTATTCTCATTCCTACAGTCCGGTATTTCGCCGATTTGTGATTGGTAATGTCAAGAATAAAGGTACTTAAGAAGATCTGATTGGTAATGTCAAAAGAGTACAATTAATTAGTTAAGGTGATCGTTGAAATAGACTTGGAGAATTTTATTTGTTGGAACAGAAAAATGTACGTACGCTTCGAAGTACATCTATCACCTGAGGGCGATTCACCTGAGCAGTGTTTGCTTGCTTTTCTTCTCATGCGCCATCAATTAGGCCATCAAATAAGGCTATCAAATAGGCCTTTAGCGCATAAATATGAGCATTGGAATTTCACTGTTAAAGATCAGTCAACATTTTTTGATGTGTGTAATGGAAGTAGTCCGCGAATAGAACGTTTTGGATTTATATTATTATAGTATTGAGATTTTAACGCGACTCTACCAGGGAATGTGAGCGAAAAGGAGTGTAAAAAGAAACAGCAGTATCGAAAATTGCGTAAAAAAGCATTAAGGAAACGCTACTTGAAGAATAAGAAACAAAGAGATGAAACAAGAAACATTAGCATTTATTAAAATCAATATTTCACGTGACTTTTAAAAATAATAATAATGTCAGCTATTGTACCATCGTTGTTTCGAAAACTTTACTTACTTATCGTTCACACAATTTATTTGTTTTTTTCTTCTCTTTGCTCATCCAGACGTCAGCATCAGCCTGACATAAGTACTCCACGCGTGGCGATTTCATTCATTCATCCATTTTTCAAATGGCGCTTGCTTACTGTGTAATGGCTTTCTTCATTTCGCGCCCGAGAATCGAAATGGGGGAGCTGAATCAATGAGTCGAATGAGTCGAGTGAGTCGAGTCATCGATAATATTCGAATCCCATGAGCTGAATCATGAGCTGAATGATTTGAATCGAATGAATCGAATCCATCAAATCAAAACAATCAGTCGTCAATCTCACGCAAGCAACACGCGACCCACAAAGTAAGTAAGAAATGTGAATGGATAGATAAATGGATAAGAACACAAGTCGATGTGTCGACGTCGTTAATGAGGGAAAATAATAACCATTCCCAAATGTCATGTTTACATAAGATGCTTCAGCAGACCCTGCCTTAATTAGGATGGAAAGATAGGTCCTCGGTATGGCAACGGAAAAAGGAAGAACTCGTACACGAGTTTGGGTATGCAACTATAAATGACGTTTAGGTCCTACTCGATACATAGATAATGGTGTCAACTTATCTGCCAAACTTACAAAGCATCTCCGCTATACCAACAAATCGATGGCATGTCGACGGGTGTGTCAACTGCCAAAACTTACAAAGCTAGGATATTGTTCCATCGATGTACTATCTGTACGTAACTGTTAGTTCTAATTCTCAGTATCAAATCAAATCACATAAGATCTAAAATTCTAATGTAATATTTTCAACCAAAAAGGTGGTGAACGTCAAACACATAACGAAGTAAGTACTAATAACTGCATAAGGTATTGAATATAATGCTCTTTTTTGTATGTGAAACGATTACGATTCATTCTGTACGTCAATTGATACTGCTATTGCACACATACCAGTTCTAATTTTCTCACTTCTTTCTCTTTTCGAATTACCAACAAACACTCTGTTGTAGCAAATATTTCATCATCGATCTTCATGCAGCTTTCTTTTGCTTGTATCATCAGCTTGTTGTTGCTTTCTCCTGTTGTCATCACCGCTAGGTTAACGGCAACAACAAGGAACAACAACAATTACCAACAGCATTTATTATATGAACGCCATCCCGATGGAGGACGTGGACTAGAAGATGCAACAGATGCCCAGGACGGCATTCCAGGTATCGGCGGTATCGATGGTATCGATGGGGAATCAAATATAGACGCAGAAGATGAAATAGACGCCCTGGACGGTATTCCAGGTATCGACGGTATCGATGGTATCGATGGGGGATTAAATACTGACGCAGAAGATGCAATAGACGGCATTCCAGGTATCGATGGTATTGATGGTATCGATGGTATCGATGAAAGATCAAGTATTGACGCAGAAGATGCAATAGACGCCGAGGACGGCATTCCAGGTATCGATGGTATCGATGGTATCGATCAGAGTTCAGATAATGACGAAGAAGATGCAATCGACGCCGAGGATGGCATTCCAGGTATCGACGGCATCGATGGCATCGATGGTATCGATTGTGTCTGCCCCACTGTTATTATCTGCCCAACTGTATATGATGCCTCCATCTCTCTGTTTTCCTCGAACGAAACTTTTGCACCTACGGATAACACAACTAATACAGCATCAACGAATGCAACTACGGATGTCGCAGACGTTGAGGCAGTAAGTCGAGGCGAAAGTTATCCTTCAAATCCACCGAAGGGTTTCGTAGCAGTAAAGGCAGGGACAGATTCGCCCTAATAATGCATTATACTTTTTTTTGTTTGGTACTACACGTAGCTAGTATGAGAAATTTAGTAACTGCTATATATTTTTACTGTTATACTATAGCTTTGTATAACTTCTTCTTCTTCTTCCCTCTTTACAAGATAATAATCCACCACCAACTTGTCTATACATCCAAATTCCTTATTTTAAGAAAGAATAAGTGCATGAGTTGTGATGTTGAAAGTTCACATAAAATCCAATAAGAGGAGAACTTCCAATGGAAGATATTTTTTGTCAGAAAGACTTCTTCAACCTTGCCCTGTGGGTAACAAATAATGGTTCAAAAATTTGTTGTTGGCCAACCTGCAGTAAATGCACATATTATCCATGTACAATAACTGTCCTTTAACACAAAATGTTACTAGTAAATTATTTGCGGCTATAATTATTTTTGCTAGGCAAACTTTTTGCAGAAAATAAAGACATGAAATCAATCATATATATGTTCATTATTGTATGCCTGCAGAACAGCATTGACGAAAATGGGGTTTCCTTCCAGCCAAAAAAGTTTCCGCCTCAACTGAAGTCAGAAAAAACATTAGGGAGATGGCTTAAGGTGTGTACTAGAACATTGTGTTTGCCTCCTACCACTTTTCTATTCTTGTGGTTGAGGAATAAAATTCATTTCACTGCTGTTGCACGCACAAAAATAACATGATTTTGGATCAGAAATGGACCCAAAATATCTTATTTGAAAGGATTGCAGATAATAATACCAGATGGGTGGGGTGCACTAGCATTCACATAGTGTGCTAGAACATTGTGTTTGCCTCCTACCACTTTTCTGAATCTGTGGTTGAGGAATAAAATTCTTTTTGGTGTTGTTCCACGCACAAAATAACAAGATAGATTTTCAATCAAAATGTACCACGAAAGGGTTCAATAGGACAACACCAGTTGGGTCAGGTGCACAAACATTCACAAAGTGTACTAAAACATTTGTTTGCTTCCTACCAATATTCTATTCTTGTAGTTGAGGAATAAAATTCATTTCACTGCTGTTGCACGCACAAAATAACAAGATTTTCAATCAAAATGAACCACAAAATATATCATTTGAAAGGGTTGCAAATAATAATAACAGATGGGTCAGGTGCACTAGCATTCATATAGTGTGCTAGAACATTGTGTTTGCCTCCTACCACTATTCAATTTCTGTGGTTGAGGAATAAAATTCATTTCACTTTTGTGGCAGGCACACAAAAAAACATGATTTTGGATCAGAAATAAATGAACCCAAAATATCTCATTCGAAAGGATTGTAAATAATAATACCAGATGGGTCAGGTGCACTAGCATTCAGATAGTGTACTAGAACATTGTGTTTGCCTCCTACCACTATTCTATTCCTGAGGTTGAGGAAAAATAATTCATTTCATTTTTGTGGCATGCACACAAAAAAACATGATTTTGGGTCAGAAATGAACCTAAAATATCTTATTTGAAAGGGTTGCAAATAATAATACCAGATGGGTTGGGTGCACAAACATCTACATAGTGTACTAGAACATTGTCTTTGCCTCCTACCATCCCTGGTGGTTCATCATCACTTGACTGAAGTAATTCTTATTGGTATCATTTTTGTATCTCAAATTCTCCAGTAGAGTTTGGTTATTGGAATATTAAACAACTTTGAATAATAAGATGAATAACTTCTCCTTAGGTTCTACAGCCAGCATGGTGCACCAAGATACCAACATGTCATATTTCCATGCACAAAAGGATCATTCAGAAATAGGCTGCTACAACATCAAAAGGAGGAATTGGACCATGGTTTCAACACCCAGATGGTCAAAAATACACCAACAATACTTAGAACATATTGGTGGGGTGGTGGGGTGGGGAACAATAGAATAGACATAAAATAGCCCAAAATGCACACATTGCAAAAATATTTGAGATGCTACTGCGCTCATACCAGGTATGCTCTGTCCCAAATATAATAGCTAAGCATCTACCATTGTTGTAGGTAACCATGCATACATTTGGGGTGTCACGGTACAAAACCCACCGCTATTAAAACACACAATTTCTCTAAGTGCCAAGTGCGCGTATAATCAAGGCCGTGATGAACCATCAATACAGATGACAACAGACCTACTAACCTTGAAAGATTATATGGAGCTCAACATTATACCTATGGGTACAACATACAACTATTGCTTAGGGCTGTAGGGAGGTTAGGAAGGTGTCAGGGTGTGCTAAGCCCCCAAAAGGGTCATTTAGGCCCTAAAACAGGTTTCCCCCTTTAGCGCCCACATCAGCATGGTCCTACCCATAGCTTGCCAACTTTATCTTGCCTTTGGTGTATATTTTCAACCCCATGTGCTTACTTTGGGATAATTCATCCTCTTGAGTGTGTACTAGGTCATATACCCCCCCAACCCCCCCCCCCCCCAATGGGCCATTTTCCCATGTCCTAGGCTGCATCTATAACACCCTTTACCACCTTCCAGTGTGAAGAACACATACCTAGTGCCCCAAAGTTTGGTCCAGATATTCACCCTATGCATATTAAGCTCCGATTATACCATCTGATTGGGACTTTATACATGCTAGGGATGAGTTAGAATGCCAGAAAGTGGAGTGGTGCAGGTAGCAAGTAAGTACCACAGGACATGATTTAGCTTTTTCGCAAATACAACTCAAATATCAGAAAGACAGGAATCTTTTAGTTTTAAATCCCAAGCAAGAACAGGAGCATCTACAAAACTGTCGTCTTGTGCGTACGGCGCACACGCGCGGTGCATCAATGTTTAGCGAGCATTTCCCATTTTTAAAATTTCAAATCTCTTAATTTTTTTTAATTATGTTTATGCCCTTAATAAGGAGCGAGTGCGGAGAAGCAAAGAGTAATGATACTTCAAATACCGTACTAATTTATTTAGTAGGATCAAAGAAAAAAAAAAGAAAGAAAGCAAAAATAGACAACATTTTTACCGATAGTACAACAGAGAGGCAGAACAGACTTGAGTTTGATGATTGAGTTGAGAGGCAAGAGACTACGGTAGAGGGTGCAAAGAGACAAATAATCTGAATTACTGCACAGTACCACAACAATATAATAATAATGATGCTTATACGACGACTACTACTACTACGTATACGTGTACTTGTGGTAGCACTCATGATATGCGGCGCTGCTGCTGATGCTGCTGTTGATGCCACGATCGTTACAATGCTTCGAGGAGGAGGAGGAGAACAGCAACAACAACAACAGCATCATACTCATGTTCATGTTCATCGTTTATTGGCAACAGCGTATAATGCTGCAGATAGTGATTCTAATTCTACTGTAACTGCTGTTATGGATACAGCAAAAGAATCTCTAAATACATTCCAACAAAATATACAAACTATTATGTCCACCAATCCAAAAGAATGGACAACTATGGAAATCATTATTGTTATTGCAGTTATTCTGTCATCTTGGACATTAGTACTATTATTCTATATTTGTTGTACACGATGTTGTAGAGCAAAAAAATTACAAAAGATGAAAACGAATACGAATTATCACAAAAAGAAACAACAACATGATATGGTACGTCCATATGTAAAAAGAATGATCGGTACACCAGGATCAATTGTTCCACCATTAATATCCAATTTTTCATCACCATTAGATTTAGCCTATGGTAATAATTTAAATTTAGATGCCACTAATATCAATAAATTACCATTAGGTGTACGTTTACATGGTGCTGTACAATTACGTCGTAACAAATTAGAAGGACAAAATATACGTATCGCTGTTATTGATTCAGGTATTGATTCCTCCCATCCAGGTACGTTTTCGTTATATTATATGTTTAAAAAAAGCTTATAAAAAGCTTCAAATAAATAGTACAGTATTTGAAAAAGACGGAGAGAGTGCTGATGAGCGTTATTAGTCTCGGTGTGTTTGCCTAACGCACCCTTTTCTTTTTTCTAACAATAATTTCCCCAATTCATCCACCTTTTCTTGACGTTATCGATCTCCTTCCTACACCATACTATCTAATTTTTTTTATTGACACTGCCTACTGTATGATCCATCCATCCGCCGCGCCTTGCCTTGCCCCGCCTTCTCTTTTTTTCCTCGAACAAAAATCGTTCGTCCCCGAATCTGAAACCGCATTGATTTGAATTGAATGAATCATCCACGATTCGATGATTGATTCACGTTTGCAATTAATTTATTTCCTTGACTTTTTATTTTTTTATATTTTAACAAAAACCAAAACAACAACACAACAGGATTTCATGGTGCAATTAATTCCGAAAAATATTGGTTTCGATATGGTACACCATTAAGTCAAGATGATCATGGTACACATGTTGCTGGTACAATACATTTTATGGCACCACAAGCGGAACTATATGATTATCGTGTCTTTGGTGAAGAGGGTGATATCGATGGTACTATGGCTGTGGCCAAAAGTATTCGACATGCGGTGGATATCACAAAATGTCATATTATTAATATGTCATTATCGGTTGGTTATCCAGTACGTACCGAGATACAAAAAGCTATCCAATATGCCTATAAGAAAGGTGTGCATATGGTATGTGCAGCTGGTAATGATGGTGATGGCAATCCAACCACAGATGAAATATATTGTTATCCAGCAATATATAAAGAAACTATATCCATTGCAGCGGTACAGAAAGAAGATGGTTTTCTGTTAGATGCTACAAATTTTAGTGAATCCAATTCGAGTATAAATTATAGTGGTATTGGTTCGAATGTTGTTTCCTTAAAACCAGGTGGTGGGATACAAACTATGTCTGGTACGTCAATGGCTGCACCACATATAACAGGATTAATTGCATGTCTGCTCAGTAATGACAATAATAATTCAACCACAAAATACAATATTACAGATAAAAAATTACGTGCCTTGCTTGATACAACATATGTTATTGATATTGGTGAAGAAGGATATGATAAACAAACTGGTAAAGGATTTTTATCTTATTTAGCTGCGAATGATAAAGATGATTTTATTGATTTATTATCAATGGTGGCAAATTAGAAATATATATATATAAAGATGGAACGAAAAAGAAATTGGAAGAGGAATGATATTTATAAGACTTGACTTGACTTATACCGTCTCGATTGATTGATTGATATCATCATTCATACGGTACGATGAAAGAGTGGACGGGAGAGTCGAGAAGAGTAGAGTAGGGTAGAGCAGTTGATGCAGATATTCCAATAGCGAGGAAGGAGGAAACGAAAAAAAAGAGGGAAGGTAGGATGAAACTTTTCAAGAGTGTTGGAGGACATGATTAGGACAGGACAGAAGCATCCATGTAACGACATAATGGGCACCGCCGCGGTTTGCGATGTACTTTATTTTTTCATGAGTGGACAATGCAAATGCAGTACAGTTATTAGATTATTTGCTTGTTTTTTTGTATGAAGTACTATTTAATTTATTTATGATATGATTTATGAATTTTGTATTACAATAATAGAAAGGCAGTTTCTGACCAGAATTTGTTGCAGTTGTATTAGTAGCAAGTGTCAGCATGCCGTTTTTAATTATTATTGTAAATATGATGATGTGTGCGATCCCCCCAGAAAAAATTACTATTTGTGATGCCGTTGTTGCTGTGCTGTGCTGTGTGCTGTGTTATGTTATGCTGAAGTTGGTATGTTTTATTTTACTTTTTAGATTTCACGAACGAAAATACTGATGGTTTATAATATTCTTGAGAAAGACAGACGCATTTTACCTATATAACATAACATACTTGTACAAAAGTGCCTACCTACCGTTCATTATTGAATTGTTTGCTTTATTTTTTCGATGATGATGCTGCAACTCGTTGTACCATTTGTAATCCATCCCCAACGAATTTAACGAACATCCGTCCACCACTTCGGAATAAAGATGACGAGGATGTTGATGATGATGGCATACTGCGTGTGCTTGGTGGTGGTGACGATAATGAAGAAGAATTAAGTTTGGTTGTTTTCGTTACCTTCTTTACGGCGTCATCGTTCCATCCTGTAGCAGAAGTAGCGGCAAAGAATGGTATCGGAGAAGAGTCAGCAGTGGCGGTGGTAGCGGATGATGCAGCAGTGGTAGCAATAGGCGTTGCTATGTTGTTATCATGGTTTGTTGAAGAAGAAGAATCCATTTTAGTTGTTGCAGCTTCCTTCTTCACGGTATCGCCATTGACCTCAGTAGTAGAGGCGAAAAATGGTTTCGGAGAGTGTCGTGGTTTCGAGGAGACGTCAGCAGCAGCAGTATTGTATGTGGCAGATTTACTATTTTTATTCGCCTTTTCTTCTGCCGCCACAGCAGCTGACGAAGCGATGTATTCCTTCGTTTGTTTCTCGGCTACACGGTAAACCATTTGTAATCCATCGAAAGCAAACTTAGCGACATTCTTTCCACCCTCCATCAATTGGGTTGCTATAATTTCTTCGGATGACTTTATACCGGCGTCTTTAATTTTCTCATCCTTCTTATCTCTATCGATGTCGAATCCAAAAATATCCTTTAATTCTCGTTGCTTACTATTTCGTCTAGCTTCTGCCGGCGTTACAGCAGTTGCCTTTTCCATCTTTTGTGCATCATCGCTAACCATTTGTAATCCATCACTAACAAATTGTGCAAATTTTCGAATATCAGAGGCAGTTTTCTTGGCCGAATTCATATCCATCTTCGACGATTGTTGAATACCCTTCAAACCTCCCACTACTGATTGCTTACGTAGCTCGGTCCCAATAGAACTAAGCATTTTCATACTTCCGTTATTATTAGTACTAGAATTGGGAGGTGATACTCGTGGTAGGTCGTCGGATGATACAACAGGACCATCACCTTTCGTATTCAAACGAGGAGAAGAATTAGTACTCGCCGTAGCTGCTGTTGGTTGTTTAACTCGTTTCGTAATAACCATATTCATACCTGTGTCATCCGTGACGAAATGCGCAGGTGAATTTTTCCTAGTTCCAAACATTTCTGCCATTTTCTTATATTCCGCCATTTTCTTAGCATACTGTAACCGTTCTTTCTGGAAATCCGATTGATCTGTTGTTACAAATTGCGAACCGTCACTCTCAAACACAGCCGGCCTCTTTGCACGTTGGAACAAACCATATCCAGGAGACGACGAAGGATCGTTCGATATCTCTGTGGCAACTACCTTTGGTTGTGTTTCTACCTGAACACTAGCACCACCATTGACTTGTGCTTCTTCGGCTCGTTTCCTCTCTTGTACGATTCGCGCTATTTCCAATCGCTTCTTCTCAGTAGCGAGAATAGATAGTAATCTATTTTCTTGGGAAATTTCTTTCTCGATCTCTCTAGCTATACGTGATATTCCATCGGTCGCGGAATCAGCCTTTTCTCTTTCGGGTGCTGTAGTTCGAGATGGGCGACGTGCTTCAAATGACATACCATCACTCTCACCTTGGAACACCTTCGAGGTAGGTGATTCTTTTTTCTCTGTCATCTTTACGATCCTTTGAGTTGGTGTAGTTCTTTTCGGCGCTTGCGATTCAAATGACATACCGCTGTTAGCACTTTCAAAAGTTGATGGTGCGGCTTCCTTCTTTTCTGCCATTCTTACAATTCTTTGAGTTGGTGCAGTCCGTTTCGGCGCTTGCGCTTCAAATGACATACCGCTGTTAGCACTTTCAAATGTTGATGGTGCGGCTTCTTTCTTTTCTGCCATCTTCACGATTCTTTGAGTTGGTGGCTCACTTGCTCTGGAAACTCGAGTCTCGAATGACATACCGCTGTTAGCACTTTCAAACGTTGATGGTGCGGCTGCTATATTTTCTGCCATTCTTACAATTCTTTGAGTTGGCGCAGTCCGTTTCGGCGCTTGCGATTCAAATGACATACCGCTGTTAGCACTTTCAAAAGTTGATGGTGCGGCTTCTTTCTTTTCTGCCATCTTCACGATTCGTTGAGTTGATGGCTCACTTGCTTTGGAAACTCGAGCCTCGAATGACATACCGCTGTTAGCACTTTCAAATGTTGATGGTGCGGCTGCTTTATTTTCTTCCATCTTCACGATTCGTTGAGTTGGTGCGGTCCGTTTCGGCGCTTGTGTTTCGAACGATATTCCTGCATTTGCTGTCTCAAAGATTTTGGAAGGTGGTGGTGCATCTTTTTCTTCCATCTTTACGATTCGTTGAGTTGGTGCGGTCCGTTTCGGCGCTTGTGTTTCGAACGATATTCCTGCATTTGCTGTCTCAAAGATTTTGGAAGGTGGTGGTTCATCTTTTTCTTCCATCTTTACGATTCGTTGAGTTGGCGCAGTCCGTTTCGGCGCTTGTGCTTCGAACGATATTTCTGCATTTGCTGTTTCAAAGATTTTGGAAGGAGGTGGTTCATCTTTTTCTTCCATCTTTACGATTCGCTGAGTCGGTGGTTCACTCGATTTGGGTACACGAGCCTCAAATGACATACCATTATTAGCACTATTAAAAGTAGAGGGTGCATGCTCTTTCTTTTGTTCCATCCTTACGATTCGCTGAGTCGGCGGATCGCTTGATTTGGGAACACGAGCCTCAAATGACATACCACTATTAGCGCTATCAAACGTTGATGGTGCATCCATTTTCTTTTCTGCCATCTTCACGATTCTTTGAGTCGGTGGTTCACTTGATTTCGGTGCTTTTGCCTCGAAAGAGATTCCAGCATTTTCCGTCTCAAACATCTTTGATGGAGGTGGCTCATTTTTTTCTTTCATTTTCACAACCCGTTCAGTCAGAACATTCGGTTTGGGTACACGTGGCTCAAATGACATACCGCTGTTAGCGCTTTCAAACGAAGATTGTGCAGATTCTTGCTCTACTGCCATCCTTACGATTCTTTGAGTTGACGGATCGCTTGATTTGGGTGGTCGAGCTTCAAACGATATTCCAGCGTTATCTGTCTCAAAAATCTTCGATGTAGGCGGTTCATTCTTTTCTTCCATTTTCACGATCCTTTGAGTTGGTTCACGTACTTTAGGTGCTCGTGCCTCGAAAGAAATACCGCTGTTGGTACTCTGGAAGACTTTAGATGGAGGTGGTTCCTTCTTTTCTGCCATATTTACAATCCGTTGCGACGATGTAGCACTTCGGCCTGCTACGCTGACTTCAACGGACACACCATTGTCTTTACTTTGAAGCGACTTCTTCGATACTGTATTAGTTCCTTCCTGCACTTTTACAGGTACCGTTGTTTCTGTCGATGAACGATCATCTTCGATTGTAGCGCTTTCCACACTTTCTGGCATCTCCACCTCCTTTCTTTGCTCTTGTTTTTCCAGTGCTTCTTCGGCCAAACGAACTTCTTCCGCAAGCTTTTTATTCTCCTCCTCAGCTACCCGTACTTCCTCCGCAATCCGAGCTTCTTCTACCAAACGAGCTTCTTCCGCAAGTCTAACATTTTCTTTAGCACGTTGTTGTTCTTCATCCTCGGCAATTCGACGAGATTCATCGGCTAAACGTAGTTGTTCTTCCGCAACTCGAGCGTCCTCGACCAAATGGGCTTCTTCTGCAAGTCTAGCCTCTTCTTTTAGTCGTGTTTCTTCTGATAGACGCATTTTTTCTGTCACCCGTGCTTTTTCGGCCGAACGAGCTTCTTCTGCCGCGATCTGTTGTGCATTTGGCCCTGCAGGTGCCACTTGACTACGTACTGCTCGGAACATCGAACCACCAAATGTAGCAACCTTCGAGATAGCTGCACCGGTACCTTCTGCTGCCTTTCTAAAAGGGACGAGTCTCTTCTTGGATGGTTGAGAAGATTCTGCCTTGAACATCATCCCACCATCATCACTTTGGAAAATGTTTCGTCTCTTTGGTACTGGAGCGTCGAGTTCGGTATCTGGTGAAATTCTAGCACGACGAGCGGCGTTAGTAGGCGGTCGCACACGTGCCTCGAACATCATACCGTTATCATCATTTCGGAATGTCGATGGTGCAGTTTCTTTCTTTTCGACCATTTGTACTATTCTTTGTTTTGGTGGTGCAGTAGATGCAACTAATTTTGGTTCAAATGACATACCACTATTAGCACTTTCAAATTTTGATGGTGCTGCATCTTTCTTTTCGGCCATCTTGACAACCTTTTGCTTTGGTGGTGATGCAGAAGATACAACCGATTTTGGTTCAAATGACATACCACTATTAGCACTTTCAAATGTTGATGGTGCTATCTTTTTTCTTTTCCGCCATCTTGACAACCTTTTGCTTCGGTGGTGATGCAGAAGATGCAACTGATTTTGGTTCAAATGACATACCATTATTAGCACTTTCAAATGTGGATGGTGCCGAGTCTTTGTTTTCTTCCATCTTAACAATACGTTGTTTTAGCGGTGGCACAGTCGATTGCTTAGGTTCAAATGACATACCGCTATTAGCACTTTCAAATGTTGATGGTGCTGTCTCTTTGTTTTCGGCCATCTCTATAATCTTTTGCTTCTGTGGTGATGCAGAAGATACTGCTGATTTTGTTGGTTCAAACGACATACCACTATTAGCACTTTCAAAAGATGACGGTGCTGTCTCTTTGATTTCTTCCATTTTAACAATACGTTGTATTGGCGGTGGCACAGTCAATTGCTTAGGTTCAAACGACATACCGTTACTAGCACTTTCAAATGTTGATGGTGTTGTCTCTTTGTTTTCCGCCATCTTTACAACCTTTTGTTTCGGTGGTGGCACAGTCGATTGCTTAGGTTCAAATGACATACCACTATTAGCACTTTCAAATGTTGATGGTGCTGTCTCTTTGTTTTCGGCCATCTTGGCAACCTTTTGCTTTGGTGGTGATGCAGAAGATGCAACCGATATCTTTGATTCAAACGACATACCACTATTAGCACTTTCAAATGTTGATGGTGTTGTCTCTTTGTTTTCTTCCATCTGAACAATTTCTTTGTTTTGGTGGTGGCATAGTCGATTTTTTTGGTTCAAACGACATACCACTATTAGCACTTTCAAATGTTGATGGTGCTATCTCTTTCTTTTCCGCATCTCTACAATCTTTTGCTTCGGTGGTGATGCTGCTGCTGCTGCTGATTTTTTTGGTTCAAATGACATGCCGCTATTAGCGCTTTCAAATGTTGATGGTGCCGTATCTTTCTTTTCTGCCATCTTGACAACCTTTTGCTTTGGTGGCGATGCAGATGCTGCTGCTGCTGATCTTGGTTCAAATGACATACCACTATTTGCACTCTCAAATGATGATGGCGCTGTCACTATATTTTCTTCCATTTGAACAATTCGTTGTTTTGTTGATGGAGGTGCTGATTTAGCTTCATATGACATGCCACTATTTGCACTTTCAAATGATGATGGTGCTTTCTCTTCGTTTTCTTCCATTTGAACGATTCGTTGTTTTGTTGATGAAGGTGCTGGTTTAGCATCAAACGACATACCGCTATTCGCACTCTCAAATGATGATGGAGCCGTCCGTTTATTTTCTGCCATCTTCACCATCCGTCGTGTCGTCGATGTCGTCGCTTGTTTCGCTTCAAATGACATATCACTATTAGCACTTGCTTTAAACGTAGATGGTGCTGTCACTTTATTTTCTGCCATCTTCACAATCCGTTGTTTTATTGGTGGTGATTGTTTTGCTTCAAATGACATACCATTATTACCACTCTCAAATGATGATGGTGCTTTTTCTTTAATTTCATCCATTCGAGCCATTATACCACTCCGTGTATATGGTACTAATCGTTTCTTTGTTGGACGACCACTAATATCAATTCTTGAATCATAATTATTGTTATTTGAACCACCATAAATGACATACCACCATCATTACTTCTAAATATGGATGAAAATGGTATATCAGCAACAAGTTCCACTTCCACAACAGGGGGTGACTTTGCTGCTGCAATAGCTGCATCAAGATCATCTAATGGATCATCAACAGTATCCTTCTTCTTCTCCTTTTCTTCCTCCTTACTTGTATTACTCCCATCCTCGTCGTCCTTAGTATCATCGGAAGATGATGATGATGATGTTAGGGGTAGTAATCCAATATCGATTGGTGAATTATTATTCGATGATGATGACGATGATGAATAAATGATGGAACTGATGTCCTTTTCTTCTTCCTCCAGAAGAAATCCCGTAATTCCTTCTATTATTATTAAGAATATTATTGTTGGTGCTGCTGGAATGGAATGCATGGACATTATTATTGTCAACAACAAATAATAATCCTGCTGATAACAACAATAGGACAGTAACGGATGACGCGAAAACCACAACGTTCATCGTCGTTCTTAAAGATGCCATAATTATAATCGATTTTGATTGATGTGATTGATGTCGATGTCGATCTTGTGTCTGTCTTATTATCGTCCCGAAGAAGTACTGCTTGCGTTGTTGTCTGTTGTTCGTTTGCTCTTGTGGTGGCAATTGTAGGGCCAGTCTATTCTTTCTTGCTTGGATTGAGTGGCAAACTAATGCATCAACTTAAAGTACCTCTCTTTCGTGTATAGTAGCTACTAGTATTGCACTTGTGTCCTCCCTCCATGGATCTTTCTACTGTACCGCCGTATGTATCATTGATTGTTTGTGTACCGTATGCGCATTTGTTTGTGATTTGTGCATTATTTTTTGAATTGTTGAACCAGAGTTCCGAAAAATCTGGCAGACGTCATCATTTCAAATCGCGCGTTTTTGATTGGTCTGATCGTCCTTCCGTCGGCTCACACCAACTGTAGTGATGGCTTAGAAAACAAAAGAAACTATTTAGTATGTAAAAGTGACTAAATCGAATGAATCAATCATGATCGAACAATTAATCTCCTCTTCAATCACAAACTTCTCTTTCTAAACTGCCGAAGCGGGATCGACGACAAATCAAATCAAATAATAATACCGTAATGATGATGTAAAAGCACAAATGCACATCACAATCAGAACATACCACAACCTGCGCCCCCTAGACGAACAACCGTCTCCGTCCTTGTTAATGCGACAGCAACAACAACAACAACAACCACTAGCACAACACTTACTGTATCACACGGACGTGAATTTGTAAGTGATCAAAACAAGTAGAAAAGAAAAAAGGGAAAGAAAGGTAGATTGATTGTTGTCGTACTACTGTTGTACTTCATTCAATTCATTCGGCTTATCTAGTATTTCTGTTCTCTCGAACACAAAAGAAGAAGAAAAGGAACAACAGCAACAGCAATAGCAACAGCAACAGCAACAGCAACAATGGCTACCAATAGTAGTATAGTCCATACGTTTCGTCGGAATTTGCGATCCTCCACCACTCTTAGTAGTACGAAAAGAAGAAGAAAAAAAATACGACAACGAACTACTACGGGGAAACAGAAACATCTTTTCCCATCATCCTTCATTTTTTTGGGATTGGTGTTTGTGATTTGTTTTTGTTGTGGTGGTTGGACGGAACAAGTACAAGTGTCAGCACAGTTTGCGGAACTATTTGATGCGATAGGTGTGGTAAATGATGCCATGACGAAAAACAATACAACTGCAAATGCAAATGCAAACATCACCAACATCACCAACATTACAGATACAAACACAACAATAATAGACACAAACACAAATACAACAATAACACAACCACCAATAGTAGAATCGGGTGGTGATATCGTCCAACGACCCTCCAATGCAGTGGCAGCGGATTCTATTTTATATCCTTGGTTTATTCAATTATTAGGTTGTTGTTCCTTATTTGTCCTAACCAGATTTAATTGTCCCATACCGTATGCGGCTATTATGTTTATTTGGGGTGCGATATTCGGCATCATTGCTTCTACGAATGAAGAAGATGCAATCTATCAGGATCCAAATCGGAATTATATCCAAGATTCGATCACCGCATGGATTAATATTGATAGTGCAACATTATTATTAGTTTTTTTACC
The DNA here is from genome assembly GCA_900095095.1 of Fragilariopsis cylindrus CCMP1102. Classification (NCBI taxonomy): domain Eukaryota; phylum Bacillariophyta; class Bacillariophyceae; order Bacillariales; family Bacillariaceae; genus Fragilariopsis; species Fragilariopsis cylindrus. The sequence goes on from FMBT01000371.1 coordinate 176,876, forward strand.
TGGTTTGATTTTAAGGATGCGGTAGAAATTCCAATTAATTTATTTCAAGTGGCAATCGGTAAGAAGTGTTTGTGTATTGTATGCTTTAAGGTGGGATTGGTATTTTGATGATGTGCTTTTTTCTAAAAAAAATCTAACAATCAATTTTTTGCCATTTTTTTTGCGAACAAATAAATGTAAAATAAACAGTACAAATTTGGATCCTATCCTTTCCAATGGTCTTGGTCGGAACGGCTATTACAGGTGTGGTAGCAATGTATTGTCTCCCCTACGAGTCCGATGATCCGGATGTGTATGGTATTTGGAGTTGGTTGACACTGGGAGCAATTCTTGCCTCCACGGATCCGATTGCCGTGTCCAGTGTATTAAAAACAGCCGGTGCCTCACCTCGTTTAGTGATGCATATTTCTGGCGAGTCATTATTAAATGATGGGAGTTCGTATGTATTTTTACCATTGCTGCTAATAAATGGTACCAGGATCTAGGTCTTACACCCAATGTTACCTATGATACTGCATGGGAATGGACGGGATATTTCTTCCAAATGTCCTTAGGTGGTAGCTTAATGGGAATGGTGTTTGGATTTGGTTTGTTAGGAGTATTATGGGAACTCGACCGAAGGATGGAAAAAGATTTCGATATCGTGCAGGTCGTCATGGGTCTAACTGCTGCGTACTTATGTTATTACGTGTGTGATCAAATGTTAACGATGTCGGGTGTGGTGGCCACGGTCGCATTAGGTGTGGTCGTGAATCGATTTGGAAGAGGTATGATTAACGACGAAGGACTGATGTCATCCTATTTAGCATTGGTACGTATATATCTATTCGAGTGAAAACAAAAATGAATGGAAATGCTGCCATCACAAAATACCGAAAACAATTCCTCAACCAATCACACATATTCTCTCTCTCTTTCTCTCATTATACCTATTGTTGAATTGTATAAACTCCCGACCATTCTTTCCAGGCTGACTTCTTGCTCAATACACTTTTATTCGCCCTTGGTGGAACGATCTGGGGTGCGGCATCCTTTTCGGAATATAGAAGTGCGAGAATTACATCCACGGATATTGGATGGTTGTTGGTATTTTACATCCTATGCTTTGTTATTCGTTTCATTCAGGTAGGACTTTTCTATCCAATTATCTCTCGAATTGGACTGAAATCGAATTGGAAAGAAGGCGTATTTTTAGCCTATGGAGGACTGCACGGAAGTGTGGGGGTTGCATTAGGTCTATCACTTCTCCAGTATGTGTTCCAAAATTCTTCAGAAGAAGATACTGACAAACGAAAAGCGGCGACTATAATACAATTTTTGGGAGGTGGAGCTACACTATTGACTCTAACAATAAATGGTACAAGTGCTGGTTTCATTTTAAAACAGCTCGGTCTTGTTAAACCTAAAGTTTCTGGCGATCATACCAAACATTTGTTTGAAGGGACCGCGAAAGATTTTGTTTACAATCAAATTGTGAACCTACTTCGAGAACCACGTTTTCGTCATATCAGCTTTCCTGTATTGAAGGAACTCGTGCCGTTTGTAACAAAGCAACCACGAAGAAGAACAAACTACTCTTTCGATGCCAATGCCCACACGGGGGAGGCGGTCGAAAACTTTAATCAGTGCATCATTGGGGGAGGTCAACAATATATGAATCTATTGCAGGCGACTCGGCGTGCATCAGATCACATATCAGAAACGGCCGAAATTGAATACAAACATCAATTATTAATTGAGATGAGACAGATCTTTTTAGAACTTTTACGGGAAGCATATAAGTTTTCAATTGAAGTTGGCGAATTAGATGCAAAAAATCATGGTGGATTTTTATCTGACGTATTGATGCAGAGTGTGGACTTGGCCTTAAACGATGTTAGATACGACGATTTGCCTATTGATGATTGGAAACACACCGAAATATTTTTCCGATGGGATAGATTGACGAGAGAATATTCGGGATCCATCAATATGACGGCTAATCAAGGACAGCATTCGGGATCCATCAGAATGAATTCTAATCGAGGACCTATTAATTCCGGCATCGGTTCAAGCAATTTACATAAACGAAAATCATCAAGAAAGGTATCCTTAGAATCGGCCGAAAAGAAAAATGATATTCACGCAAATAGAGTATCAAACATATCTTTTACGTCGTCGTTACTATCAATTATTTCTGCTGAGAATAGTAACACAGAACGCAAGGCCGAGACGACTAAACTAAGTGCGAAGAGAATACGAGTAGACGTGCTTCGTGCAATAGCATTTAAACATGGCCATAGTATGGCAGAAGCGAAGTTGCAACTCTATGTGAGCCGCTTTTATGATGAGGACAACCAGAGCATGCGGGAAAGGCATCAATTAAGCCAATCCACATTGGAAACTGTTCTATCGGAATCCCGTGATCAGGTTACCTTTGCGGACGAAATGCTTGAAAAAGAAGTAGATGATAGAGATTTGCATATAATTCTTTCCCATTACTGTGCAAAAATTCTAATTAGAAGACTCCGTAAATTTACTGAACAGAAGGCCGCAGACGGACTCATTGGAAAGCAAGAAGCCCGAACGTATTTACGTGGCATGAAAGACAAAATTAATGAAATCGAAGCAATTATGGTACAGCGATTGGCCGAATCCGCATCTGAACATGGTACAAATTCTCGACCAGTTTCTGACCTGAGGAGTGTTCGAGTTCGAGAAGATGATAGTGACAATGCATCACAATCTCGGGCAGTTTCTGACCTAGGGAGTATTCGAGAAAATGATAATGGTCAAAACACGTCACGATTGAAGCGTTTATTTGAATCTGATGCTTCCATCGATCCCGAGAATGCCGACACAATTGGTGCGAGCAACGCCAAAAGCAATGGCAAGATTCTATCCTCGACTCCATTAACTGAATTGTTCAGAACGCCATCAAGAATAAGCGAAGAACTTGCCATGCCCGAGATAGAGAAATGTGAAGACGAGATAGCGGAGAAGAAGAAAGACCATGGTGATGAAACTCGCATTGGCAACCACAACGAGACGAGCAATGGTGATGGCGATGTCGATGTCGATGTGCCCAATTGGTAGTAGTAGTACTGTAGCTTGCTAGCACCTAGAAATAAATCTGAAAGTGCGTGATGTCGAGATACGTCTAAATAATTTCAACAAGAAAATAAACACGTAGTAATCTTAATGAATCTATCATTAACACGATATATAATATTTTTGTAATAGGACCTACATACTGTATAAGTCCTTATCTTTAGTTTGCATCCGCCCCATTACTTCTCCTCTCTCGATTGATATTAATCTATTTCGTTGTTTCGTTGCTTGTTACGGTATCACCATCTTCTCTTTCTTCGCCATCAACCAAAAACCTATTATTATTAGCTTGACTCAACTCATCTTTTTAGAGGGAGGTGCAGTGTATCAGGTGGTTTACTTTGTTTACTGAGTATGTGTGCTGGGTGTGGTTCTTGTGGTATTCCAACTAAGTCTCATGTTGCCATTGCCAATTATTTTGTTGTTGATGCTGTTGGCATATCTACTTTTTCTGGGAAGAATTCAATGGTATGTGTTGTTCGGATGCCTTTTGTTTCCGGTAAGTAAATGTTGTAGTTCCGGTAATGCTTCATTGGTGGTCCTATGTAGTATCCAACTACACCATGACAGGCCCATGCTCCTCTTTCTATTGGTCTTCCATGGACAACTACTTTACATCTGGTGGTGCTAGTGGTGTCTTGTTGAAGTCAAAGTTACCCCATACTTGTTGATGTGCAGATAATTTTCAGTTTATATGGGAAGGTCAACACATATTCAGTGTCATTACAGCTTGTTTTATTAGTCGATCCCATTGTTTTGCAGGGAAGCTGCTGGTTGTTCCATACAATATGGCAATGAAGTGGCAATTGAATGTTTGGATTGCTCTTTCAGCACGATTGAGTTGATGATTGCTATTTGGTATGGTAGTCTAATTCATTCTTTTCAATCTCCTTTCTTAATTCCTTCGATGTTTCATTGTCTAATTGATGGAGTAATGGATTGATTCCTGCTTTGTGGAGGTCTGCATACAGCTTCATTAAACCCTGTTCTAATGAGGCTGTCTTTCTATTCTTTATTCTAACTGCATAAATTGAAGGCACAGATGCATTTCTATGTCCTGATATGGTGGGGAACCGACCTGGTAAGTCTGCTGCTATAATTCCCTTTAATTCCTCAAATGTTATTTTTGTTACACCTACGTAGTGTTCTGGAGGATCCAATTCTGGTTCATTTTCTTATTCCTCATTCATGATTTCATTTAATGATGGATTGTTTGTTGATCTAATACCTTTTCTGACTATATGCATGTGTCCCATTGTTGTCAATATTGATTCTGGTAGGTGTTTTCTGACTGCCTTGCTTTTTAGACCGGGAGATGAGGTCAACCAATCATTGTTGATGGCATTACACAGTGTTTTTACCAGAAGGGATCCTATTGTTGCATTGAGGTATGCCATCAATTTTGCTACTGTTGGTTGATGGTATGCACTATTTACTGCATGTACCACTGGTACTGGAGGTAGTGCTTGTGCTAATAGATTTATATTCTTGTGGTGTTTTATTGGTATCATCCACAGTGTGGATATTTTGTCTCGAATTCCCTCTAATATGATTTCATCATTTTTTGTTACCACAATATTGTCCTTAGTTAGCTAGATCATCTGCTAGTACCAGTATTGATAGAAGTGGCTGTTCCAATTCATTGAAATGGTATGCTGTTTTCTCTTTTCCATTTAGTTGAGTGGTTGTTTGCACAGATCACTTTGATTTCATTGTGGCTATTCCATTTACTATTTGGGAAGAAGTATCTTGTTGCACCTGAATCAGCTACTGTATCGGTGTATATGGCATCTTCTAGTATTGTTTCTAGTTCTGTTATAGTGGTTCTATATTAATCATTATTTTGTCATTCCCCCAGTCAGTACAGGAAATCGGAAACTCTAGACTCGACTGATTCGACTGACTCGACTCACTCATTCATTTAAATAATAATGTTTCTTTACTCGTTTTTGATTGGACCAAAAAAAACACGCGATTTGCTGAGAAATTCGGCGAAATGAGAAGGCCGAGGCTTCTCAATTTTTTATGTACAGTACCGGTATGCTCACAATTCACATTGTCTTTTGGATCTTCCGAATTTTCTTTTGGATTCTCCGAATGAGAAAACAAAAATATGACTGACGCATACACATATCGTACAGTACGTCATTTACTTCTTGTGTTATATATTCATTATTATTACTTGACTCACATACTGTTACACATACACTACATAGCACGCTAACGGTGATATACTGGTCCATCCCTCTAGATTCCCTCACTCTTTGGATCTTTGGAACGACTCTCTTGTACTACATGTGTATGACGGGCGGCGGCGAAGCTGTTGAGCTGGTCGATGACATTACATCACATCCACGAGTTAAATATAGTATATGCATCTACGAATGTTTATGACGGGTGAGGCGGCGGCGAATAATGTTGAGCTGGTCGATGACATGTCATGATATTAAATGACATTGCAACACATCCACGAGTTATAAGTACATACGCAACCATGCATACCGTATTCTGAAGATTATTTAGCACGATCGATCCGACGAAATCGATCGTTGCATTGTTTGAATCTTTTACGTAGTTTGTTGTCGCACCTCATCACAACGTGAGCAATCTATTAGTCTCATAAAATAAGAAATTTGTTGAAACAAAACAAACGGAAGTCAAGTTCACAACAAGCATTCCTTATTCATTCTATTCATAATCCATTAACGATGAAATTGTCATTCTCACCTACTCTCACCGCTTCTCTTGCTGCTGTTGCCTTAATTGGTACAACAGTCCAAGTCCAAGTCCAAGCGCTAGAAGATATTCCTACAACAGCAATTGAGAATGGATCCTTTACAACATTAGTTGCAGCATTAGGTGCAGCGGACCTTGTGGATGCATTAAGTGAACCGAATGGTCCATTCACTGTATTCGCTCCAACGGATGAAGCATTTGATGCATTACCTAATGGACTAGTAGAATGTTTACTAGAACCTGAAAACAAAGATTCATTAGCAGCCATTTTGACGTATCACGTTGTTAGTGGTCAAGTTTTATCGTCTGATTTAATGGATGGTATGACAGCAACTACCCTTCAAGGTGAAGATGTTACTGTTGATCTATCCGATGGTGTTAAAATTAATGATTCGATTGTTGTCGCAGCGGATGTATCTGCTACGAATGGTGTCATACATGTTATTAGTTCAGTATTAGTTCCACCATCTCTTGATGTCGAGGCATTCCTCGAAACATGTGGTGATTCTAGTGACTCTAGTGACTCTAGTGATGATATTGATCTTGACATTCCTGGTACTGCAATCGCAGCTGGTACATTTAATACGTTAGTTGCAGCATTAGGTGCAGCAGATCTTGTGGATGCATTAAGTGATCCAAATGGACCATTTACTGTATTTGCACCGACCGATGATGCATTTGCTGCATTACCTGAAGGATTAGTTACTTGTTTACTAGAACCAGATAACAAAGGAGCGTTATCAGCTATTTTAACATATCACGTCGTTCCTTTTCAAGTTTTATCAAATGCATTAATTGATGGAAGGATACTTACTACACTTCAAGGTGAAGAGGTTACTGTTGATTTATCGGATGGTGTTAAGATTAATGAGTCGACTGTTGAAACAGCTGATGTATTAGCCAAGAATGGTGTTATTCATATCATTGATGCTGTTTTAGTACCACCATCCATTGATGTCAATGCCTTCCTGAAGTCATGCAGTGGTGAAGATGATGAACCAGAACCCGCTGCACCAGCTGAATCTACACTTGTAGATATTCCTAGTACCGCCATTGAAGCTGGTATGTTTAATACATTAGTTGCTGCATTAGGTGCCGCCGACCTCGTTGGTGCATTACAAGGAGACGGACCATTTACCGTATTTGCACCAACTGATGATGCATTTGCTGCATTACCTGAAGAACTTGTTACTTGTTTATTAGAACCAGATAACAAAGGAGTATTACAGTCCATCTTAACATACCACGTCGTAAGTGGTCAAGTTTTATCCACTGATTTAGAGGATGGTATGGAAGCTGCTACTCTTCAAGGAGAAGAAGTCGTTGTTGATCTATCAGATGGTGTTAAGATTAACGAATCTAACGTTATTATAGCCGATGTCCTTGCTACTAATGGTGTCATTCATGTTATTGATGCTGTTTTAGTACCACCATCTATCAGCGTCGCTGAATTCCTTGAAACATGTGGTGACGATAGTGACTCTAGTGATTCTAGTGACGATGAACCTGATGTGTGTACATACTTAGGTGTATCACGATCAGCTGGACAATACTTGACAGGACCATCCCATACATGTTTATGCCAATCTGGTGGACATTGGATTGAATGTAAAAGCAATGGAAATTTATTACAAACAACACAAGAATTTATTTTAACGTCTGATTCATTTACAACATTAGAAGCAGCAGTTGTACAGGCAGATTTAGTTGGGTTTTTAGATGGTGACGCGGACCAACCGTACACTTTATTTGCACCAACTGATGCTGCATTTGCTGACGTACCTGCTGCCGTATTAGCGTTCTTACTAGACAATGATAATAAGGCTGTACTACTACAAGTATTATCATACCATGTACTATCTGGTATTGTTGATGCTGATGATGTTCCAGCGGGAACAACAGATAACATTCTAACATTACTTGAACCTGAAGTTATTGTTGCAAAAAAGACATGCTTTACAGCAACAAAAGTTGAAACTGGTACGCCACCATGTGACGAGTTCAGTCTATTATTGAATGGTAATAGTAATGTCATTGTTACTGATATTGAAACAGCCAATGGTATTGTTCATGTTATTGACACGGTATTAATCCCACCATCCTTAGTTGAAGCTGTTACTAAAATTGTTGAAGGTTAAGAAGGAGAATAACATCGATTATCGTCTATCGATATCCTCGTCGCCGCGCCGCCGAACACTACAAGCAGAAAAAAAAACAATGTACTACACACACACAATATAATACTCACTCATACATGTAAATAAAATAAGATAATAGTATAAAGATAAAACAATATCACAAAAAGAATACACGTTTATGAACATACATTCTATAGATAAAAATAAACACCTCTGTGTAGTACTTTTATCTTAAACAAATTCAAATAATCGTCCTTCTAGCTAGCTATCTGACTAGTACTGCAAAAAAGAAGGAATCGAATCCTTACTGTCCCCGCAATTCGCTCTCCCCCCTTCAGATGCGTTCTTTCGTCGTCGTGGTCGTCGAATCATCATTTTTGTTTTTGGATGAGATCCAGCTAACGATAAAATGAAATAAGAGTTATGGGTTGTATTTTATGTTCAATCCCGGCAAGACTAGGAAAAAGCACCGAAAAATTTTCGACACACAATTTCGACAAGGGATCTAATTCCAAATAAAAAAGAAGTTTTCAAACTTAACGAATGATTGCTCAGAAGAACCGCAAAAACAACATTATTATAAACATTACAGTATGCCATCCACTCGCAACTTGAAAATAACGAGGGATTTATAGTATGTTCATGTCCCGATATCTTCTATTATCGGCGTGAACGTGAAGTAGCGAGATTCGAGGTCCGTTCGTATCGTCTCGCATCAGATAGATCCAAATAAAGATCCAGATTTAGATAAAGATTCGTTCAGATAACGGTTCAGTTTCATTCGTTCGTTGGATTCGATTCATTCAATTCGCCATACATATAGTATACATCTCAGCAACTTATTAGGGTGATTGACTGATGACTGATGACTCCACAATAAAAGATACAACAATACCGTATCTTCATTATCATCATCCTCGTCATAATCATCCTCATCCTTATAGTCATAATCGTTATCGCAACGACTACCGTCAACATCAAGACCTTTTTCAATATCGATAGAGATACCGCCCAATAATATTGCATAGAGGGAGCGATAAAACATTTTACATACTTTTAACATAGCAGACAATGTTTTAGTATTAGCTGCGGAACGAACATCATAATATTGGATCTTCCATTTCTCGTCTATAGGCAGTAGATAAATAAACTGACAATTTCGTTCTTCCCATAAGTTAATTGTCGTCGTACTGTAATCGTCGTCGAATCATTTTTTTTGTGTTTGGAAGAGATCTAGCTAACGTTATAGTCCTATGATAAAGTAATAATTAAATTAAATTAAATCTGATTTGATTTAAATATAATAACATGTATTTCTGATTTGAATTATTATATGTAATGGTAAATTGTATAGTGACTGACTGACTGACTCTCTCTCTCTCTCTCTCTTCGTTAATAAGGTCCTTTTTTAGATGTATATCTCTCTTTTCATTTCTTTTATTGATTGGTTGATGTGATGTGATGTGATGAATAAATAATGCATGTTGGTCTTACTTTTTTTTTCTTTCTAGTTTTTTTTCTTATTTTTTTAAGGAGCTACAGGAAGAGGAACATTTGTTACCACATTAATCTTTTGGGTAATATATCCAGCTTGAGGGAAGTTGGCATCGATTGAACCGGAATTAGGGTTAGACTCATCAGGAAAACGTTCTGCTGGAGTTAAAGTACTACCAGTAATAGTTGTAACATCAATATATCCAACAGCACCAACAAACAAACCAGTACCACCAATGATAGTTCCTGGATAGCTTGGCGGCAATGAAGGTACAACATTTTTGCCCCCTTCAAACGTAGCAACAAGAGTTTGTTCAAATGGATTAAAAACAAATTTAGATCCAGCATAAATGGCTAAACAATTGTATCCACCACCACCTAAACATAAGTTTAGTAAACATGAATGTCCTAGAATTTGTGCTCCTGCAACCTGTGTTGCAACACATTCACCATTAAAAAAGAATCCTGGATCCTTTTGTGGAATAAATTTAGGTTGACGTTGTCCAGCAAATTGTCCTCGTTTGTCGGTAAGAAAATTATCAGCTGCAGATGTACCCAAACGATCAATAATTTGTACATCCGCTGGATCATAAATACCACCTGATTGGATTGTTGATGAACCTAACAAATTTAGTTCACCCAATTGTCCAGGTGTGGGAACAATACTCTGTTGTTGAGGAATAACAAAAGCAAAATCTTGTTGTCTAGTAATACAAACATATCCACGTGAAAAGACTAGACCAGCATCATTTGCTTGAAGTTGACGTTCCACTTTATCTTTGCGCATCTTTTCTCGTGCACGTAACTTCAGTTCATTTGCCTCAACACCTTTGACAGTGGAGCAACAGAAGGCAGTAAGACCAAATACAGTGATCGCAGCAGCAGCAGTAAACTTCATGATTGTTTGGTTTGATTTGATTTGATTTGATTTGATTTTCTTTAATGACTCTATTTAATGTGTTGTGCTTACAGATATATCAGTAGGTAAAATTCAAAATCTGCTGCGTTGCATTACTTTTACTCGTTGTTCTTGTTCGGACAAGAAGAAAAATACAATTATTTCCGCTCTTTCATGTTCTGATTGATACCAATGCCGTATTTTGGATCGGGCCCTTAATCATCGCTCACCGCACACGTTTTGTTGAATTCATTGCTCGTCCATTTTTATTGCTTTTATACGCGCACGGAAATGAAGAACAGAACGACAGACTGTCACTCCATCATCAAGTATCAAGAACCTCCTCCTCTATTTTTTTATGAGACCCCCTCTCTTCTCTCTCTCCCCCCCCCCCCAAGAGAGTTTTCCATTATTTGTGTGTGTTTAAAAAAGAGAGAGGGAAAAACAACGTGTTACTACTCACAGTGGTACTTCTTCCTCCGTGCAACAGAAAGCACGAAGAATGAGTGATTTGAGAGGAAAATAATAAATAAAAGTACACGGTACTGTAGATCTCGTTTCGTCAGTAAAAAGGGGATTGATTCGATTCATTCATTATTCATTCATTTATTCCCCGTAACTTCTGATCCCCCAAAATAGGCCCAACGACATCTCCTTTTTTTAAATCTTCGTGAAAAATGTGGAATAAATCTTCGTGAAAGAATGTAGAACGTATCAATGTGTATCAATGATGTACCAGTATTCGCATTAGACTTGTACAATAATAGTTGTACTGTATTTGTTTCTCCTTGGTGACTTTATCTTTCTTTTTCTTTTAAATCCATACACCATATATGATTATACGATTGACACTTCTTCTACTTACATACTTACTTACTTTATTGTGTAATCGGTCAAAACTACTGTACTTGCTTCAGGTATAGAACTTCTGAAAGACCTTTTTGACTCGAACTGACGAATAATAAATCAAATAACTACTACCGCTACAATACCAATACCGCTACCGCTACCGCTACTGCTACCACTACCGCTACTGTATACGATGATGGGTAGTACAACAACAACAACAACAACAACAACAATGATCGATTGGGCCGATCATCTTATTATTGGCGACAGCACCGGTATTGTTGATGGAGCAGCAAACAGTAGTAGTTATAATACGTTTGAAAGTAGTAGTAGTATGTTCGATTCCACATATACATATTCCAATGGTAAACTGAGTTGTATGAAAGAATTTTTTACTCTACATACTATTTTTAATTATATGATATTCGTAAGTGGATTGATCTGTTTAGTATCACGTTTACTATCCGCTAGTACAATCCATAAATACAAGTTAAATAACGTACATTCCTGGTCCGGACGGATTTATATAATCAGTATGTTATGGTCCACAGCAACATCATTAGTCATTAATAATGAAGGATTACCAATTGCAGTAATTACAACATTTGGTGGTGTTATGGGTGGATTAACATTCGGTTGGATTAGTATTCTGATATATCAACAAAAATTAACATATCAGGCAACACAAATTGTACAAGAAAAAATCATTCATAAAACAACAAAAACATTCATGACGATGGTGATCAAAAAGAAAAAGGAAAGAATGATGAAGAAGAAGACTGGCGATGGCTTTGACGTGGAAGACGACGACGATTCTTCTACTGACGTAGTCGTTGATGATAAAGACAATGGAAACAATTTAAATTTAAATCTGAATGAAATGATAAATGGTGCCAAAGCAGATATTATCTACCAAAAAACATTTGTACAACGGTTTTTTTCTTTCAAGGCATTACATGGTATATTATTTTTTGTATCATGGATGCAAATTACTGGTCGATTAATATTTAGTTCCCATTTATTTGATAATACGTTTAGTTGTCGATCGTATCCGGTGTATAAACCACTACCAAAAGATACATTATATGTACCAGATTATGTATCTGAAAGTTATGAACAAAATAATGACCAAAAATTATTATTTCTGATGCCAACCCATGATCCAGAATGGGAAAGAAAACCATGGTCAAATGGACCAATTAAATGGGGATTAATGATGATATGTATTGCAGCAATTGAAGCAATAATTGTTGGTGCTATTATTACATATTGTTACATGCCAAAAAGAAAAGGTTCAAAAACAAGTTCAAGTTCAGCCAGTTCCACAAGTTCAAGTTCAACAAGCTCAACAAGTTCAACAACAAGCTCAACAAGTTCAACAATAAGCTCAAGCTCAACAACAAGCTCAAGCTCAAGTACTACAACAAAAGGTTCACGTCGTCAAAGTCGTCGTATTAGTACACGTAACATCAATGATAGTAGTGTCAGTGGCAATTGCAGTAGCAGTATGAGTATTTATGATGCTGTTGCAAGCATATAATTAAATTAATTTAGCTACGGTATGCACAAATAAATAATGTTCAATTCAAAATGAGTACAGTACTGTACTGTACTTCTTCCGTGCAAACGCTTGTTTCGTACGCGCTATTGACTAAAAAATTTGCGCATAATTGACACGTTCAACGACGAAATATGTAAGGAGGAGGATGAGGGAAACTTGTGACTTTAACCGTCTATTTTGTGAGTAGATCTTCATATTTTGCTTAACGATAGCGCGTGCGAAACAAGCGTTGACACGGAGGAAGTACAGTACTGTGGATGCAGATGCCAACTGCCACATGCCAAATGATATACAGTACTATAGAGATAAAATTATAGCCAAATGAAATGAAATGAAATAAGCTAAATAAAAATAATGAATATGTATAAAATGAACAAAATAATATTATATTATATTCAATAGATCCGTTATATTCAATTAATTTTACGTTACGTAGTATATCCTATTACAATGGTATCCGCACGATGTTTGGTTTGTTGCACTATTCTAGCATTCTGATGATCCACTATATCCACACGTTGATATATTTCTTCGGGTGTAGTATAACCTGGTAAACATAAATTACGTTTCTTTAATCGTTCCATACATATCTTTAAATCCATATCGATATATATTGTTTCATCAAAATATGTAGTGACACCATTCCAATCATTCCAATGATCATCTTGATCTTGATGTAATAAATATAATCCTTCCATAATCACAATAGTATGTTTATTTCGATCAAATATATGTACGTTCGGTATTGGATCACCAATAGCATGATCAAATCCTGGTATACAAACGACCATCATGATGACGACGACCAGCAGAATCGCCGGTAGTATTAACATTCGAAGGATCAAAAATAGTAGATGTAGTAAGTCCACTACTTTCACTACTGCCATATTTTATTTGATGTAAAACATTTTTCAATGCTTTCACATCAAATGTATCAGGTGCACCTCTTCGATATATGAGATCCTTAGGATTATTCATAGAATTCAATTTTTCTAATGAATAATGATATCCATCCATTGGTAATACAACTGCTGCATCATTGTCATCATCATCATCCTCTTCTTTTCTTTCGTTCTCGCCGTTCTTGTTGTTCTCGTTCAATAAGTCGCACAAAATCTTTCCGGATATTGTCTTTAATACATGATGAGAGGAAATGTAGAATAAAAAAATAGTAGAGATTAGATAGTTAGTCATAGCAAAAGAGGTGTAGGAGAAGTGACAACTGTAACAACGTCCTTTTCCTGCAAATTATATCATATCATATCATATCATATCGTACCTTGCCACTTCCAGGCATTCCAACTAAACCAACGATATAAGGTTGCTTATTAGACGATGACGATGGCGATGGCGATGATACTGAATATGATGATGATAACGACGATGACGCATCATTTTTATCATTCTCATTCTTATTAGTATTTTTCTGATTCGTTTGTTGTTGTTTCTTCAATAATACTCGACGTCGTAATAATCCTTTTATAAAATCCCGTTCCCATGTTGGATGGATTATTGTCGACATTATTCTTCACGCATCGCCACCTAGTTACGGCAATCTTGTCTAGTGACGCCTTGACTTATATGTATTTATTCCGAAATGCCTTTCGCTATTCACAACTGATGTTGTCACAAATATCACAACAACATCATAATATTATCATCCGTTGACACTTGACACGGCGATACACATTGTGAGATTTCCTTTCATGAATGAATCCAGCAAAAGTGATTGAGTTGAGTCGTGAGTCGCGAGATCATTATTTTCGCGCGTATTATTATTTTTCACGCGCATTTTAGTGCACGTTTTGGACCCTTTCACGTGTCGTCAGCCAACGAAAGCATAGAGATTTATCTGTCTGTTGTGTGAAATTTGAAAATGATCTGCCTTGTTTTCTTTAATATATTTTGTTTTTCAATTTCATTTCGAAACGAGAACTAAGGAAGAGAAGTGTAGAGCAGTAAGAAAGACAGTCCCTGTGTTATAAAATGACAAGGGTAATAGTCTCTACAAATATAATAAACCATCGTACTAGTAGTAGTATATTTGCACGATGGATGCTACTTATTGGTCTCTACGCATTATGGTTTAATATTGCAGCAATACTATCTACTACCACAGGATTTACTCCTACAAACGTTCTTTCTAGTCGTCATCATTATTATTATGGCTCATCATCATCATCATCGTCGTCATTATTAATGTCATCGACGAGGGGTGGTGGTGGCGGTTATAATGACAAACATAATCCCGGTGCAAATCGTCGTAAGAAACCTCAAGACTTCGATAATGATTATAGTTTTGGTGAAAATCGGAATGATAATCGTAACGATAATCGCAACAGCAATAACAACAATGACAATGACAATGATTATAAAGGACGTAATCGTTATTCCACTTCGGGAGAAAAGAAAAATTATAACGATGACGATAATAATTACGGTCGTGGCGGTGGTGGTGGTGGTGGGCGGGGGCGTAGAAGTGGTGGTCGTAGTAGTGGCGGACAACAAGCGGGTCGTGGAGGGCGTACAGGAGGTCGTGGTGGTGGAGATCGTGGTGGTCGGACAGGAGGTAATCGAGGTCAGCAGAATCAACAACGACGATCATCAGAATATTATGAATTGGAACGTCCTCCAGTACCACCATTAAGCTCTCGACCAACTTACTATACATGTCGTCATACATACGAATCCACACTCCAGGAAGAAATTGAACGCACGTGTAAAGGTGTATCATTTTCAACACCTCATCCTGGTCTACTACAATTACTCCCGGCTAGTAGTGATGCCATGCTACTACCACAACAAAGAAAACAACATCAACCAACGTATGCCTTACAAACATTACCAAATTGTGTGATTGTATCCGCGGAAAGTATTAAAGGATTAGCAAATGAAGTCATGAAATCACTTTTAACAGTAGAAATAGATAATAATAATAGTAAGGACACAAACAAAAATATTATACCAATTATAGAAGAATTAAGGATGGCCTCTCAAGGTTCCTTAGCCATACATACCTTAGTACCGGAAATGTTTCGTGGTACACCAGAATCAAAATTAAAACAATATAATCGTATTCAAAAAGTGGGTGTTGAAATTACATCCCAATTAAAAAAAATCTGTAAAGCAGCCAGACCAGAAAGACCTGATGATGACGCCGACGGTGTTGCCGGCAGTACCGATGAAAAATGGTTACTACAATTACTGTTACTGGAACCACAAATTATTGCAGCAAGTTTTACAAAATGTACTACAAGTAGTAGTAGTAATAGTAATGTGAAAACATCCACAACAGCATCAACAACGTGGCCAAATTGGTATTTACCAGGTGGATTAGCCTTAGTTGATATTGATAATGGCAATGAGGATGATTATGGCGAAGAACAACAACGACAACGACAGCAACAAAAAAGCAGTCATCGTATTAGTAATAGTTATAATAAGAATCATCAAATTAATATACCATCCTCCGCCTATCGTAAATTATTAGAAGCATTCTGGTATATGGGTGATAGGCCACCATCCTATAATTCTAACTATCCGGTTATTGATTTAGGTGCTAGTCCCGGTGGATGGACCTCGGTATTACGACTCATGGAGTGTAATGTCATTGCAGTAGATCGGTCACCATTAGATAAATCATTAATGATGGATGAGGAACGGATTGAATTTATACAAGGGGATGCCTTTAAATATATACCACCATGGGTAGTAGAAAATAAAAATGGTAGGATCACAAAATTAGAGACACCAATACCCGATACCTGGATGGTTTCCGATATTATCGCTTATCCCAATAAAATTATTGAATTAATTGGGACTTGGACCAGTAATAATTTTGTCTCACATTTAATTGTTACAATGAAATTTCAATCCAATGATATACCATGGAATGATATAGATAGTGCCAAACAAATTGCTATACAAAATAACTATTTGGTGAATACCGTACATTTTTTTAATAATAAAAATGAAATTACATTTATGGCAATTAAAAATGGTACCAACAAAAAAAATAACATTAGAGAAGAATCATCCACTTCGAATGATAATGATGATAATGATGATTTATCGTCATCGTCCTCTCTTTTAATTGGTAAACCAATGTATACACCTATATTACCAAAACAAAAGCAACAATCAAAGAACAAGAACAAGAGTACAGCTACAAGGTAGTAGCTAGTACTACTACGCTACTACGTACTAATAAAGAATGGTACCATACGTGCTTGAATGCAATAAAGAGCATTAATTACTAAAATAAGACTAAAATTAAAAGCTACAGTACAGTACAGTACAGTACAGTACACCAATTAAATACTACAGTAACTATATTCAGGTAGCAGCTTTGTCATAGTTTGATCTTTGAGTAATTTGGTTTCTTTTCAATGCAAACCGTGTACTAGTACTGGCCTTAAATTTTGTTCACACCTTTTTCCAGCTTTTTTGCCCTCTTCTTTAAGAGAACGACCACCGTCGCTAACCACTACGCTTCCAGCTTTTTTACCACTCTTCAAAAATTCTTTAAAGCAGTGCAATTTGTCTTGGTGATAGTTCTAAGCATGGTGGAAGGTCAAAGCATCCTTCATCACCGGTTTGGTATAGGCTTTGACCAAGGAAAAAGGCATGAAGTCGCCAGCCTGCAGTCAGTTAGTTATTTGTAAGACAGGCGGACGAAGAAGAAGTCACGACTTTTGGAGACGGGAGCATTGAGATTTGCCGCCACTTACTCTGTAGCCGGTGCTTGTAATAAATGCGTTCACATAAAAAAGAAGATGTTGAAACTGCGACACATGAATGTTTGCAGTGTCTAGCTGTTCGAATTCCGTTGTCGGTAGGTAGGTTTAAATACTTTCAGATGCGAGTTTTTGTGCAAACATACGTACGTACGTTCTGTTTATTTAATCTCTTTTCTCTTCCACACAAAAATAGCATCCGCTTTGAAATTTCCTCTCGCAATGTACATATTTGGAGTCAAATAGGTAATATCGAGTAGTTTGATGGGACCCAAACTTTGCCACGAGGCAACCTGGGAGACTCCACCGCCAATCGCGACCACGGGTGCTTGCTCCGCCATGGTATACGACGAACCGTACTCGATGTTCTCTGGATCTACCTGGAGTAAAGTGG
This sequence comes from Fragilariopsis cylindrus CCMP1102, assembly GCA_900095095.1. Taxonomy (NCBI): domain Eukaryota; phylum Bacillariophyta; class Bacillariophyceae; order Bacillariales; family Bacillariaceae; genus Fragilariopsis; species Fragilariopsis cylindrus. Next base: position 194,772 of record FMBT01000371.1, read on the forward strand.
GTTGATTTTCCCGTAGCAGCCACTCTCCCGTGATTTTGACATCAAAGGCTTCTTCGGTCCCGGCATTAAAGGTTTCGATAAACTCCACAAACCCCAGAAATCTGCAATGATTAGTAGTAAAGTAAAGTAGTGCCGTAAACAAAAGGCAATAAAAATAATAGCAATAGGTCAGCACGTACGTACGTGTATATGTAATGTATTGACTGGTATATCGATCGATCGAGCCCCAATGAACGAACACACATGCCGCCGCTAGAGAAAAAGCACGCTACAGTAGTACAGTGTAACGAGTACAGAATAATCATGTACTTACTTCGATCCGGTAAATTTTTGTTGAACACCGCTGAAATCGATTGTTTGAAATGGGCCTGCAGTCAGTCCACTAATACTCTTGTTCAAGATCATGGCCTTCGAACTGGTGTAGAGCAAATCCCATTCTCCCAGCAAATTCTTCGCCTCGATTTTTCCATTTCTTGCTACCACCCAATTATCGGGAACTTTCTCAAGGTCCGCTACGAGTTGCGAAATGATTTCTCGTTCGGCATCGGTGCATTCCATCCCACATGGTAATTTGTCTTGGTCTACCGTTCCACCGATACTCTGAATGATATCTGTCTGAAGAAAGGATAACAATTCATCTTCTTTATTCGGCGGTTCAATAACAACAGCAGCAACTTCCTCAACATTAGTAGCAGCAGTAGCAACATCCTTGTCGTCGTCGTTGTCGTCGTCGTCGTCGTAATCAAATAGATCATTTATCATTTTGTAAAGTAACACAAAGCCAGCTTTGTCGAGATATTTTTTCTTGCCGTCGTCGTTGTTTATTATTTCTGTATCGTCCGTATTGGGATTATTTGTGATAATTGCTGCTGCTTTTGCCACCATTTCTTCTAGTTCGGTTTGTATAATATCTTCGTCGGACAATAGATCTTGCAGTTCTCCCCACTGCTTCAGCTCTTCGACACCCACTACGACGAGAGCAGGATCAGCAGAGTCTTTATTATTATTAACATCTCGTACCGCAATTGATGAAACACCGCCTCGGGAGATTCGGAAAAAATAACTCGCGCTGATGCCGGCTCCTCCTGGAAGGAAACATCATCGCCCGACGCCAAGTGCATGGAAGAGGAGGCCCCATGATGGACCAAACAGGCATTCTTGCAATTGTTATTGTTATTGTCATTGTCATTAGGAATGCATCGTCGATGCTGACGCCAACATTTCTTATTAGACGGCACAGCAGCTATCTTGTTTATTGGAACAGGAACAACAATGAAGGAGTGGGCAAGACCGATGACGAAGAAAGCGCAGTGCAGAATCAACTGATGCCGAGTATTCATATTTATATTCATAGTATCGATTGATTCGGAAATACTATAATAAGCGAAGCGATGAGACTTGAGACGCACAAGAAGGATGTTTAAACAAGACTTACAATATAACGATGGATCAGCAGATTGTTGTAACTTTTTGTGCTTTTGTCTTTTGCTGGTACCGCCACAGAAAATGAATGACTGAATCAGAGTCCGTCTTTCCGTCGTGCGTAGAAAAGGGTATGTATTTTGTGTGTGTACAAGTATTGTTGTTGTCAAAACATGTTAGGGCTTGAAAAATACAGCACCTCATAGAACCGAAATACTTCTCATGCTACTTACTAACTAACTAACTAGCTAGCTAACTAATGGGACGGTACGATGAACTCTCCAATTCCGTTGTAATCTACTTCTACTAAATGCATATTTTTAAGAATGTCAACCACAGGGGCTACTGTAATCAATAGGTTACCTGCAATACCAGCAATACAAGCAATCACAGCTCCAGTTTCATCACTCCCAACTTTTCTTCCATCCACAGAAGAAGAAGTAGTAACATCCTGGTAGCTTTGGGATAACCTCCATACCCTCTCTTCCTCAGAGGAGTGCCTCGTTGAAGTAGTGAATGAGTCAAATTATGTATGCACCTTTCAATGGCATTACAACTTGCCCGGGATGGTGCTTCTTGAACAGATAGCAGTAGATTTTGTAGGCATTATTAGTATTAATATTGAAATAACAAGCGGCTAGCTTTGGCATCCATCCATGTAAATGAGACTGGTGGAAAGATCATACCTAGCCTCTGAACCATTTCCTTTATCAATCAAATGATAGGTAAAAGACAGTAATCTTTTGTTGTTCAGTGCAATCAACATCACTTTGTTCCCTATCTTGCCTCCTTGGTCTGTCTGTCTCTTCTCTTCCTTCTCATCCTGGAAATTGGAAAGTGTCTTGACAAAGTTGTTGTCTCCCCAAACAGTATATAGCAATGGCTTGGTGTTGTGTTGGTACACAAGAGACTCATCAACCCTACCCAAGGCGCCGGCACCAGTACGGACGGATTGACAAGTACCAACCATGTTAATACCCCATACTTCCCTACCAACTTGGCACATAGCATCATCCATATAGGCAGAGTCCATTACAACACAAAGCCCTTTTTATTGTTTGAACGCGCGCGTATTAGTTCTACCTATCTTGCTTCTATTACATTACTGTACTTCTAACTTTTACTGTTACTTCTGCCTACGCGGAAAAATAATAACGACGCTTTTTTCCTCGGAGTTGACATTTTCCAAATACGACCTCTTAGGTCCCTCAAATCGCGTCTTTTTGCGATTTGATCCCCGTATATTAAAAGCGCACCATAAGGGAGGAGGACGGGTTGGGTGGAGGGTTAAGGGTGAACCAAAACACAAGCAAAATCAACTGTTAGGGATCGATTCCCGTGGGGGTTTTCGATTGTGCGATAAAAAAGGGTTTTTGGTTTTTTTTTATCTCTCTTTCTTTTGTTTTTACATTAAGTAACACTAACTGGTTTGTCAACTCACACGAAAAAAGCGTCGTTATTATATTTCCGGTATCAAGATCCGAAAAAAAGATATTTATTTTTCAAGACAAATCGCGCGATAGACCTTGACGTCAAGGGAAAGCTCTCGCGGTGATCGTAAGGGCGGAACTTTACCGTTGGTTTTGTCAGTTAAAATAATTACAGTAAACGCACAAAGCACGTTGTTTGATCTCTTTGATTTACTGCAGCTGCCTGCCTAAAGGAGTTTTTTTCTCGTAGGTATCACACAACTATTTTATAATGAACCAACAACAAGATACTTGGGTTAGACAAGGTACTTGGGGTAGTATTATAATTAGATTGGTTGCTGTTTCCTTTACGGTGGATTAACATATGTCACTTGGGGACGACTTTACTGGATTCCAACAATCGTATTTGGATTTTTTCTGTTGTTGCAACTGATCTGTATTCCTATAGAATTTTCCCCCCAGTATCAGCCAAGTTGAACCCATTTCTCCTTCTGCCACTCAAGAAGAACTCAAAGAGTGGAATAAGCGAGGGAACCATCGTATACTGCGTCGGCAGCAGCATCAGCAACAATAGAAGAAAAAGCAACGCACACCAACACCAACAACACCAACAAGGACGTGATGATGATGACGACAGTGACGACGACGATGATGGAAACGAAAACGAGAAAGGGAACAATGACTTCAGTCACTAAACCGGGTGCCGTTGCTGTACGACGGAAAGACCAGGTCGCAAAGCAAAGAAGAAACGACCTGATGATGATGTAGGCGCCGTCGTACAATCGGCAAGCAACAACCGCTTATTCTGATGCATCAGTTAG
>FMBT01000100.1:0-52048 GCA_900095095.1 Fragilariopsis cylindrus CCMP1102
TGGCTAAGTCTCCATCAGATAAAAAATCACCATATTCGTCTGAGGCATCTTTGATAATTGACGAATGTTCTGTCTTATTCGCTTCTGAGGATGAGGTTATTTTGTCAGAGCTCGTGTTATTAAAATCATTGACACTTTCTTGTACGGTTACTTTCGAAGGAACTTGATCTTTTATATCTTCTCCGAGATTATTATTTAGACAAAATGATGCAGTGGACTGGCATATTACATTGGACTGTGATAACGTCAGGGAATCAATTGCAGCAATATCGTCTTCGGAAAATTTAATATCATCGAATTCATCGTCGTTGTTACGAGATTCGCCATTAGTATTGTCATTCCCCCTACCACAAACTCGATCGCTTGTGTCACTGTCGTGCTTTTTTGAATCGGTTGTTGGTTGTATCTGACGATGAGTACTATTCGATTGAAAGGTGGAAGCCGCTGGCAGTTGCGGAGATATTATATCATTTTTCATCGAACAGTTGAGATCGATATCATTCTCGGATTTTCTAGTAGCATCGGTAAAAGTGTCTTTTAGCTTTTTTGTACAAGAATAATCATCTTTACTTTCTTCCTTTCCATCTGTCTTTGTCGTTGCTGTTGTATTCTCGTCCACCAAGGCAAGAGGCGACCGTGATAGCTGACTTCCTGTCGATATATTATTTGGTGTCGTGATTGCATCGAGTAACACCGCAAAATCATCATGTGCTGATGACGTCGTTGATTTTATATTCTTATTATCGGTAACATTGTTTAAATTATTGATTGCTGGGGTCGTAAAGACAGTTGTTGAGACTGAGTTCGTGGTGGATGTTACTACATCAATGCTTTGTTCCTTACGCTGCTGACGACCAAACTTTTCATTGTCCGTTGTATATTCCGTTGTTCTTCGACGTCGATGACGAAGAGCCAATGAAGTAGAGGAAGATTTTAGTTGTTGGTTGTTTTGGTAATTATGAGTCTTCGGGTGAGTATGGTGTCTTCGAAGTTCTCCTTTGGTCAGCTGTTGGTTAGTATTATGCCGTTTCGGTGTCGGCATTAATGAATTAGTCGATAATGGGGACGCCGAAAAAGCGTATTGCGTTCGAGCATTATTGTTGTTATTGTCATTGTTGAGAGTGCTACTAGTGGTACCGCCTTCCATGTTGAGAACGTCTAGAATACCGTTTATTTCTGTTTCCGCCTTTTCACTCCTAATTTTTTTACTGTGATCGTTCATATTACTATTATTCGTGTTGTTGTTGTTGTTGTTGTTGTTGTTGTTGTTGGCACTTGTGATTCCATTTCGACAAAGAGGATCTAATTGGCGTTTGACATCCAAAAATAGTGAGGAATTCGTTGAGGATGCTGACGTGGGAGTGCGTTTCTTTTTTCCATTACTACTACTGCTACTACGAGTTTTTCGTTTCGTGGTTCCCCTGCTACTACTGCATGATGTACCAGGTGGTGGTTGAGGAGATCTATACATTTGACATAAATCCGTATTTTTACTTTCATCCCATTCAATAACATCTTGGGTCATCTCATTTAGGTAGTTGGACTGTTCATCCTCGCCGTTGTCCCCATCGCTGGAGTCATTATTGTTAATTCCTTGGAGATCTTCGTTCATTATTGAAGAAGAAGCAGAAGTTGAAAATGATCGACACCGAATTTTGTCAAACTGCAGTGCAGTTAATATCGAAGCAAATCAAAAACAGCCAATAATATTGATGGAGGAATGAATCACAACAAAAGTGGACAGTATAGTTACAATCCTTGGTGATAGAATGCAATTCTTAATACAGTATTGGTCGTTTCCATCGAAAGATGCGACGTGGATGGCGGAAGGAAAGTATATATTGAATATGACGTGATGGTGATGTGATAGAACCAATCATTAATAAAATTGCTGCCGACGAGTAACTTATTAGTAGTAATTTTGCACAAATTTTAAAAATCGACGAAGAAAGATCGACGTGCTTTTTTTGTCCAGAAATTTAGGGTTGTTAACTGACGTACAAACGACGTGATAACCTGGCCCAATGCTTACTTACTTTTAAAATCTATCTGGTGCATGCGCGCTATGCGTATATTCATAAAGCAAGCATCATCTCGGGTTTTACGTTGATACAAGTACAAGAAGCAGAACTATACTCTACTCATGGGAACAATGTATTTTGTCTTCTAGACTTAACTGCTTCAGTTGGAAATTTAGCTATCAAGCTGACAGTCTACTGTATTTAGTCTGCTGAAGGTGCTGAAGGCATCATATTATGTAACCAATACATCCATCATCACCTATTTATCTTACTCTACTACTTCAACATACCAATACTAATATAGAATAATCATAGGCAGGCCAACCGTTGTCTCACTAGCCTTTCTAAGGCGGGGAGGAGTGACATGACAGCTTTTAAATAACAAATTATATAATTAACACAAACATAGGCAATACTAGAAATCTGAATTTATTCTATCAACATATGTGTTTGTATGCAGTACCTTTTATTTGTTTTATGTAACATCTCAACCACATATTGGAATTCATCCCAAAGTGCAAATGTGAGAATAATATAGTACTACTACTACTGTTAACAACTACTACTAATAATAATAATATAATGATGATGATGATGTTCTTCTTCACAACACAACGCTACTGCAGCTAGCTGTGATGATGTGATTGAGTGTCTCATTTCTTAACATATAATATACTAAACCCAATAGGGAAAGAAGAAATATTGTAATAGCAGATATAATCTAGATGTAAAAGGGATCTCTCTTAATAAAAAAGAGGTCGATCGATATCTACAGCTATGGTTCCCAGTCGTGCTATCCATTGAATCCCGGTTAACATGATTGATTCACGATCTAATAATCACCATTGAAAAACGCTAGCTTGAAAAAGAGATCAATAAAACTTCAAATTATTTTTCTGTTTTATTTTTATAAATCACATTCAATATATTAGCTAGAGCTAGATAGAACATCCAAGCTACTTTGAACTTGTAAAAACACTGTACCGATACGTTTTCTTTATAATTTAACAGTTTAACACAATGGGAAAGCGAAGCAAACAAAATGATACGAAAAGGGGAGCAAAACCTAGCAAGAAAGATGATAACAGATTCGAGAACGACGACGCAATAGAAGAGCGTTTCGCCGCAGCTGAGACTCGTCCTCAATTCCAAGCTCCAAAACAAAATTCCTCAAAAATTGTTCTTGACGAAAGGTTTTCATCTGTTCTGACTGATTCACGTTTTCAACTTCAAGAAAAGGATAAGTATGGAAGGAAGAAAAAGAAAAATGAACGAGCTGCGGCGAAGGAGGACCTCGAGTCGTTTTACGTCGTAGAGAATCAAGAGGAAAAGAATGAGAATGGTTCTGACGAGGATAATAAGAAGCCTGAAGCTGATAATGATAGCGACGAATCGGATGAATCAGACGGCGAAGACGTAGATGACGGTGAAAAAATTGAAGATCCTGAAAAAATTGAAGACCCTGTTTCGAGAATCGCATACCTCACTGCCTTTTCGAGGGGTGAATTAGACGGCTCGTCGTCTTCAGAGGATGATGATTCCTCTCAGTCATCCGATGAAGACGAAGATGAAGAAGGGGAGGATCCAGTGTACGGAACAGCTGGTGTGTTGGATCCGTCAACGAACAACGAAGAAGGAATAGAATTATCATATGATTCTTCTCCCTACTTAGTTGTCACCAATATGGATTGGGAGAACATCCGAGCGGTTGATCTTTTTTCTATTCTTTCTAGCTTTGCCCCTCCTGGAGGTATAAAAAAGGTGCAAATATTTCAGAGCGACTATGGTATGGAACAAATGGCGAAAGACAAGGTTCTTGGTCCAACCGGTATCTGGAAAAATAATAAGAAAATTAGTAAGCAAACAGTTTCGCACGATGCCGATTCTGGAGAAGATTCCGAAGAAGAACATAGTAGCGACGACGATGATTCAGATAACGAAGATAGTGAAGATAGTGAAGCCGACTCGAATTCTGACGACCAAAATCTCCCTGACGAATCTGATTTTGATTCAGAAAAACTTCGTTCCTACGAAGCATCCAAATTAAAGTATTATTTCGCCGTGACTGAATTTTCTCATGCTGATCATGCCGATATAATCTATCGCGAGGTAGATGGAATGGAATTCGAGCACTCTAGTACAGCGATCGACTTGCGAACTCTTCCCAAAGATGATCTAGAGAGTGTTATCGCTAATCGTCCCATGCGAGATGAAGCTACGTCAGTACCGGGAAAATATGAGCCGCCAGAATTCGTAGTTAGTGCCCTTCAACAAACAAAAGTACAATGCACTTGGGATCAGGGAGACAAGGAAAGAGAAAGAAAACTAACTAACTATGGTAGTACTGGATGGGAAGCTAGCTTTGAGGCGGACGACTTAAAGGCTTACCTTGCATCGGACGGTTCTAGCGATGAGGACTCGGACAGCGATAATGAAGGAAAATCTGATAAAAGATCTCAGATGCGAAAATTGCTGGGTCTAGAAAATGACAGTGATGATTACTCGAATGGACACAGTCAGTCGTCGAAAGCGTCTAGTGACGACGACGATGACAGTGACGATGAAGAAGAATACGGTGATGATGGTGGTGAAGGTGACAAAATGTCCAAAGAACTCAAAATTATACCAGGTAAAAAAGACTTGGAGGAAAGGATCCGGTCCAAATTGAAGCCAAAAGAAGAAACGGCAGAGCTTACACCTTGGGAAAAGTACCAGGAGAAACGTAAGCAAAAACGAAAAGACCGACGACAAGCTTCCCGTGGGAATAAAGATGGTTCGACCAAGGATAGTAAAAATGGAAATACTCGAGTGAAGGATAAAGATGACTTCTTCGCGAACAGCGATGAAAGCGACAATGACGAAAAGTTCCAACCAGAATTGAACAAAAAAGAAACGAACAATAAAAATTCTTCATCTAAAGAAGATAAGGCAAAAGCAGAACTCGAATTGTTATATGCCGGCGAGCACGAAGACGAAGAGGCCAGGGATTATGATATCCGTGGCATTCAACGAATGGAGAAAAACAAGGGAAAGAAACTTACTGGGTCGAGAAAACGAAAGGAAGCTAAGATTGCCGCAGATGTTTCTGGTTCCAGCTTCAAGGTCGACACTAAGGATAATCGTTTTCAGGCAGTTTTGGATGGAAGTGATGCTCGTTTCGGAATTGATAAAACAGATCCAAGTTTCAAGGATACGTCTGCAATGCGTGAGATTATATCTGAACAGAATATGAGGCGAAAGAACAAACGCCAGAAGAAAGCTCAACCGATGGAAAATGCGGTTCCAGATGTTAATGCCGACAGTTCGAAAGGAGTGAAGACAAGTGGAGCAAATGCCTTGAGTTTCCTTGTGCAAAAGCTTAAGTCTCGGGTAGGTAAAAATTAAATAGACAAATGATTTGCTGTTGCATATCCAAAAACTAATTTCTATAGATACCAAAGCATCAAAACGATTTTTTTCCTTCTAGTCCTAAAACTAAGGTGATGCTCTGAAAAGAACCTCGACATCCTCTCTCTATATATCGTTAATTGGGAACACACTGAAAATGGATTGAAAACACCCGCCTTCAGTAAATTGACTATTTATCGATGGATATGGATCAAATGATTAGTTCTTGACTTGCAAATATTCAATACGATAACGTTAGATGAGATGAATAATTATTTATAGTTAATAATTCTTAATAAATGTTTGATTTAGCAATTATAAGCAAATCATTTTTTCGGATTGGTGAATCTTACTCAGACTTGACTCCCACTATCATAGTATTGAGACGAGAGCATTGTCAAAAGTATGTACTAGTATAGTTTCCCACTATTAGCATATTACCAGGTAACACAATGTTGTTACCGTATGATTCTATGGTATTAATGATATCACACTCGGCTATTGAAGGGGGGGGGGGGGTCATTGAATTCAATGACTTTTGATTTTTGTTATTTTGCCATAACTACTTAGACGTTGCCTATAACACTGCAACGGATAGAAAGCTCTTTGTATGTAGTTTATCAAACACCCTTCCATTGAATTCAATGGTAACGGTGTTGATGTGTTACTAAGTTACTGTATGAAGTACACCCCAAAACTGAAAAAGTGGCAATCATTGAATTCAATGACCATAGGACTTGATTAAGTATCTCAACAAGCAAAACAGATAGCACTTCCAATCAAAGACAACTTTTACACAACTTTTGATTCTAAAGAGATCTATACCTTTACTTTTAGCTACATTAGAGTAGAACCATGATTGTATTGTGATCAAATCTAGAAAATCCTGATAGGGCATGATGAACATGTAACACATGGTATGATGTACAATAGAATGTTCCCGGATCACAGGAATAGAACGTACAAGGCTGCGTTGTACAACCGGTGCTGCAACAAACCTGTTGATATGAATTTCTACAATTTTTTACCCAATCTTCCCTTACATTCCACTTACTACAATTTTTGGGTGCACTTGTTAATACATGATTGTTTGCCGTTGCTTGTCTTGGACTTCGTCTCGGCTTGCTGTTTCTATCCTCTACTCCATTCTTTTCATCCTTATTTTTCATTATTTCTATTGACAATCTTCTCCTGAATGCATGAAAATACATTATGCCCACTTTATTCCATACCCAATGTCAAAAGCAAAGAAATGAAATGCATTGACTTCAGATGCAGCAAGAAAGAAAGCAAGCACACGTGGAACCCATCAGTGTGCTTTCCATGTTTCTTCAATGGACAGCCGCATATTGCACAAGTGATTGTTGTCATCAACACAATGCCAAAAGTCAAGATTATCTGCTATTCGAATTCAACTTTGTTACCATTCGCTATCGTCCTCCTTGCTTTCATTCTTTGACGCATAGGGGGGCAGTTACTACCATATGTTGCCATTATCTTCATCACATAATCTTCTTCTTTCATACAAAAGATACCATACGATATGCCATCAAGCACCCTATGTAGAACATCTGTCTTTCCAACTTCATAATCATAACAAAATTGTTATGAGTAGTATCAACAATAGTTTTTTATTGCTACTGTATACTTAAACCTTATATTAAGATTTAACTATTTTAACTATACAATAGCAATGAAAAAGTGATATATATATATATATATATTATCAAACGGTTGTCGCAGCCTGCCCCTCCAGGTATTGCCCCTCTTGGAGCGATTCGAAAAAATCATTCTCTGGATGGACAGCGACGAGCCCGGCAAGGAAGGTGCCCAGAAGTTTGCCAAGAAATTGGGAGTCAACCGCACATATATAGTCCATTGCCTCGAGGCGAAGGATGCCAACGATGCCCTGCTGATGGGCGACATCGATATGCAGGCGTGTGTCGACGAGGCGGAGTTGCTCCCGCACGACCGAATCGTCACCTTTCGGGATTTGCGAAAGGACTTTTTGAAAGAACTCCTGGAACCGGACCTGTACTCGGGGACGGCGATTCCGAGCCTTCCGCGGTTTACGCAGCTGATCAAAGGATTCCGTAGGGGAGAAATCAAAGCAACAAATCCATCGAGATGCAAGTCCAACCCCTTACTCAGCAAATCAAACATAACTAGAATTCGTGGGTATATAACGATGGTACCGTCTAATGTTGAATTGGTTTGCCTCTATTTATACCCATTGCTTTCGTAGAACTACTTGTATTTAATAGAACCAAACAATGTCAGTACCTTATGATATCGTTCAGTTTCGACGGGGGGACAATATAGGATGGTGCACCAAACAGGGACTGGCCGATCAGGTTGGGAGCAATCCAGTTCGCAAACACCAGTACCAACACTACCGAAAGCGTTCCAAACACCAGAGGTAGGTTGGCTTCGAGGTCGTCCTCCGACTGGCCCTCGATGTACATAGGATCCATCATTCCCGGAACCGACCTCCATGGCAGCGATTCGGTCACGAGGTCTTCCCAATACTTGTATTGCTGTCGCGCGTTTGTGTTACTGCCATTCAAGGATAGACTATCATTATCGCCATTTCTCGTGTTCCCTTGCTTCCCTCCACCATCGATCCAATACTCCGGCGGTTTGCGGGCGACCTCCAAAAAGAACTGTAAGTCCCTCGCACACAACCGGTTCGACACAGCTCCCCGGTTCAGGTCCTGCGCGTAGGCCAGATCCTCGGTGATGGATTTGATCTTTTTTGTTTTGGTGCAGTTTTCGTCGCCACCATTCTTTTCCTCGCGAAACTCACAGGTCGCTGTCCCCTCGATACAGGCCAGCGGCACCCTGAGTTTCCCCGTAGCAACCGCATCGGCAAAGAGCCTTCCCAGGGCCGAATAGGAAAACTTTCGAACCTCGGATACCTTGTCGGTATAGGGTCGAAAATCGGGTGTCCATCCCGGGATGGTTTCCGAAAGGGACACCAACCACGAAACGGACGGATCGATGTAGGTGACGTTCCACCGCATCAGAAGGGTTGTCGGCGAGACGGTAGTGGATACGGAGGTTTTCAACCGGACCTGTCGCAATCGCAGCGAATCATCCTCGTTCGCGTCGATGCCAAAATCATCACCGTCCACTTCGGTTCGGAAATCGCTTTCCCATTGCTCGATGCTACGCTCAAGCTGGTCTCGGCCCACGATTCTTGTGCTGGTGGCGCGCTGGAAGAATACGACCTCATCGTCGTATTCAAACGAGGACGGAAGACGGGGAATCATTCCGATGGTTGTGGAGGATACTTTCGCTCTTGTTTGGGACTGTTGGTATTGGGGTTGTGGTGGCCGAAACGCCGATACACCTCCACCCGTAGCTGCAACAGAGTGGCGGTCAACAGAGTGGCGGTCAACCGTGTTGATGGTACCACCACAACGGCCGGGACGTTGTGTGTGCAACACCAGTAAACACAGCACAAGCCTTGCTGCTGCCGATACTAGCAATCCAAAGGACCATGACCGTCGCAAGGACTGGGGCAACATAATCATCGTTGTCATGTATGATATAGTACGATGGATGAATGAATTATCATTATCAAACAATCATCTGAGTTGGATTTATTTGAGATTTTCTTTTGTTGATGGATCTGTGGTACGTGTACGGTAGCAGTAGACAAACTCCTACTAGAAGTAGTACGTACGAATAATCAATCGGATGAGTCGAACACGCGATCATCAAAAAGAAGTCAGTACTGTACATCTTTTCTTTATGATTGCACCTGCATACAAACCACTCCTCTTCAAATTAATAAGAGCTTATAGTACAAAAAATCCACTATCTTCTCAGAGTGCCAGATAAATTGTGTCAGTCTTGCTAGTAGTGAACTTGTTTTGCCTTCCTCCTTTTCATATTGGTGTACATAATCTTCCAGTGTGTCTTTTCCCATTACAATTTTTTGCATAAAGAATAGTAGTAACGCTGTCAGCAATAGTATGATACTCATTACCTACTGGATGTGGTTTTCTTGGACAAAAGACATATCCTGGACATGTCCATCATATGTTCCATATTGATATTGATTCATCTAAGCAGCTGACCCAAGATATCTGTCCTGCATGTTTTCATTCCATGCAGAAATAAGATTTATCATTTTCCAGAAAGGATCGCTTTGATTAGGTGTACTTGTTGTAGTAGTGAGACAACTCATAATCTGTTGAAATTGGTACTCGGGCGGGCATGAACTGATTCAATTGATATGGTGCACCTGCCTCTAATGATATTGGTTCAGATGAAAAGAATTCGCTAAAGCATGACATAAAAAAATTGCAACCAAGGAAGCGCACAAAGTCACCCAACGACAATTGACTGTGTGCTTGTCCTACTAAGGTCTTGCTTGTTTCTATCACAATAAGATTCTCGAGATAATTGAAAGGAAAGAACAATAGAAACACATCAAGCTTTGATAACTTTCTAAGATTGTTCTTGGTATAGTCCTTGATTTGAGGTCTTACATTAGTATGATTTACGGATTTTCGATGACAAGTGCCACCCCATCCCTGCTGGAATGTTTTCTGGTGCAGGTTCGTTATCGTCATCAACATCTAATCCTTGACTTCAAGCCAAAGCAATGTCTTCACTTCTTGAACCTGAGCCACCCATGTCAAGAAGAGAAGTGTCCATTGGTTTCCACAGATCATCAGGTGTAAAAGTTGGTGCATTAGTAAAGAGAGGCAAGTCTGTTTGTTTTTGATCAAAGTAGCCATCAGCTTCACCCTCAACCGTAACTTTTGCATATTGTTGAGCACAATAGATCAAGTTACCACCGAATGAATCATGCTTCACAACAATACAAACTTTTGGTTTTCTTTTTATATTCCTTATTTCTTGACTCACAACAACACAATCGTGTAGTTGTTGTTTATGTTCACAACCATTTATAGGTATGACTTGATCAATCTTTTTTGTTGAGGATATAAGTACTTCAATAGAATGCTGCAATGAGTACCAACGCCCTGTTGCTTGCGTTTTTTCTGGGGGGGGAATGGCAAAAAAACTATTTTAAAGTTGTGCGTGTTGTACTGCTACATCTATTGCAAAACTATCAAAGTTGTCAGAGATTGAGCTCATTGTGATTGGGAGACAAATGGGAAGGAGACCTTATATTCAAATATTGGTTCAAAAGCATCAGAACGGAAGGTATGTTGTATTTAAACAATTGGCAAGTGTTTCTTTTTTGAATTTTTTGAAATATTACAAATTATGGCGAATTAGTGCGTGCCAATTGCGTAGTTTTTTGTTGACACTATTACTATTCAATCACAGTTTATTTAGAAAGGTTCACCTAAAGTAAAAATTGATGAATTCAATTAGAATGTAATTGATGCCAATAGTATGATAGGTATTTGTCCAAGGAAGAAAGTCATTGAATTCAATTAACTACAGTAGATCTCGAAGTTTTATTTTTCTCCTACATCGATCCGCAAGCTAAAATTGAATTCAATGACCATAATATGTCATTTGAATACTGTATTTCTATAACGTAGCACTGCAAGACGGCGATATGTGCTGGCAGCGCGCCAAATTTACATGCTGGAATTCGCAATAAATTTATATATATTACTAGATTACGGTACTTAATGAATTAATGATATTAATGACCATAAAATTGTGACACAAACGTTAAGTAATGACAGATGTACAACATTACGTCGTACGTGTACTGTACAAATTTTATGATATATGATGTGACAGTAACTTATGATGCGATGTATAATAGCACTTGAAATGATGGGCGGTGGGTGATGCTTCGCTTTTTCTTTTTTTGCTTTGCAGGTATGCAGTTTTCTTATCATTTTTCGGCCACTTGTACTTCTGATGACCTGTACGTTACTAGTATGTCGATAGTGCCTATAACAATTAGCAATTACAACATCGTCACTAAGTAGTTTACATACTGTACTGAGCGAGCATTAGGTTGAATCAATCCAATTAGCCGGTTACCTGCACTAGCTAGTTAGTATTTGTGTCGTTCCATTCAAAATACAAAAAATCATAATTTCCTTTACCTAGTTATTCCACACGACAAAAAGAAGCAATAACGAAGATGACAGCCTCTGTCAGCCCCTCTCATTTTGATGATAGTAGTGGTGTAGATACCGGTGATAATGTTTTTCCGGCATCGGTATCGGTTTCGGCATCGGAATCGGGAAATCCACACCAAGCAAATCAGAATATCAAAGGTATGTGATGTGATGTGATGTGATGTGATGTGTATAACGAGTATTCGTATTATTTGTGTATGCGTCGTTTTGTACTTATCTCAACTATTCAACGTTGACTCTAACTCTGACCATTTTTTTAGTTGCTGTGAGGTTACGTCCATTAATCGAAAATTCGGCTGGTCCTATGAAAGAAGAGAAACGAAAAAATCATCAAGAACATATTAAGATGGCATGGAATATTGAAAAGACGGGAGCAATGACTGCATTAATCCAAAAAGGTTCTGTACGAAAGGCTGAGGGTCGTACGGTCTTTCATTTTGATCAAGCTTTTGACGAAGCTGTTAAAACTCCACGCGTGTACAAGAGTATAGCAAAACCGATGGTGAAATCTGTTTTAAATGGAAAGCATGCTACTATATTTGCCTACGGTCAGACAGGATCAGGGAAAACTTTTACCATGCAGGGCGATGGTTATCAGAAGGCCGGTATAATACAACTGGTAACATCAGATTTGTTCAGATATATGCGGAAGGGGGAAGCAAAGAAACGAGATTTTGTGATCAAAGTATCATATTTTGAAATCTACAACGAGAAGATTCGCGACTTGCTCTCAGATGAAATTGTAGGGAGCACATCATCATCAGCATCATCATCATCATCGCCAGTAATCAATAGAAATAATAGGGATAAAGAAATTAAAATCAGAACAAACGAACATGGGGAGATAGTTGTCAACGTAATACAAAAAGAGGTTTCTAATGTCGACGAAGCTATTGAGTTACTAAATGAAGGAAAATCTCATCGCACAGTAGCTGCAACAGATA
This sequence comes from Fragilariopsis cylindrus CCMP1102, assembly GCA_900095095.1. NCBI lineage: Eukaryota > Bacillariophyta > Bacillariophyceae > Bacillariales > Bacillariaceae > Fragilariopsis > Fragilariopsis cylindrus. The sequence continues at coordinate 12,442 of FMBT01000100.1, forward strand.
TGAATGAATACTCTTCTCGAAGTCATACTGTTTTTCGCATCACCGTGGAAAGTCGTAGTCGTGACATTATGGATGAACAGCAAGAACTATCTGTGAAATGTCAGGGTCAAGAAATTGTAAGAATATCTGATTTCAATTTGGTTGATCTTGCAGGATCCGAGAGTTTGAAATCTACAAATAATACTGGGACTCGACAAAGGGAAGGAGCAACGATCAACAGAAGGTGAGTATCATACTATACTATCTGTTAATCTATTTATTCTTTTATTGTCTGCATCCTACCGGAGTATCAATATTAATTGCGTTTAACATAATAGAAACATAATTTTGTTGCTCACACTTACATTATTCCCTTTCATCTCGAAGCTTGCTAGCCTTAACTACGGTAATCCAATCTTTAAGTCAACCAGTAAAGAAAAGACCGAAACATATCAACTATAGAGATTCAAAACTAACTAGAATACTTCAGCCCCATTTGTCTGGAAATGCTGAGATGGCAATCCTATGTTGTGCAACACCATCCAAGGCTTTCGTAGAAGAGACGAGATCTACTCTTAAATTTGCTGCACGAGCGAAACTTGTACAAATGAAACCGAAAATTAATGAGGTTATGGATGATGGCGCAATTATCAACAAATTGCAAAAGGAGTTATTAGAGGTCAGAGAACAACTCGCGGAATTAAAATTACAAGAACAGTCACGAGAAGATCGTATGGATGATTCTGACGAGTACGAAGATGATGAATACGGCACCCTACAAAATAATGATCAGCCCTTGCCAGAGTTAGTACAAGAAAAAGATTGCGATACTTCAAACGACACATCATTAATATCACTAAATAACATAGCGACGACCCACTCAACGTGTAGTAGCAATGAAACACAGATAATATTTGATGAAAGAATGAGCGATTCGAGTTCTTTGGGATCTGGCTTTCAGTTAGACGCAGCCGATCCTGATGTAGCCAAAAAGGCTGTTAAAAGATATATGAGAGGCCAAGTCGAGTCGTTAGACCCAGACGACTGCGTCGATTCTTCCGACGAAAGTAGTGCATACCAGTCTGGTGCAATCGAGTCATTTGATTCGCCTGGTAAGCGAACCAAAAACACAGAAATAACAGAAGTTGACAGTTTCAACAATCCTGAAGAAAGTTACGCTGAGATTTCTTCAAATGCTGATAGTAAAGTATGTAATCCTGAAAGTATTCGTATAAACGATCGGGGAAGATCTAGATTTGGATCGATAGATTCTTGCGATATTGCTCCAAATGGACGGTTAGAAAACACTTGGTCGTGGGATGCAATGGATTTGATCCCAAAGCATTCAATGAAAGTTGGGCAGTCCCTACGAGCGCTCCGAAGTCTGACCAAACGAAATTGTCATATTCCGGACGAAGTTACTATCATCAACACTGCATCGATCACCGGAAATAATAAATGTTTGACTGATCGTTTGAACGATGCCGGAAATCGAATCAATTTCTTGGAAGGAAAACTGGATGTATCAGATGATGTGATTGAAGCGACCTTCCGAGACTTGGAAAAAGCAAGACAATGTATCCAAGACCTAGTATATCGCAATGTTCAAATGAAGGTTAGACTGAATAAAAAGCAACGAGAGGATACAAAGGAAGAGTACGAACGTGGCGAGGTGATGGTCGAACAATACTGGATTTTGAAGGGATCACTTTATATCAGCGTATTATTTTTCTTAACAGGTTCACATGAACTATTTATGGCAGCAGTGATCTTTGTTTGGTTGGTAATGGAAACTTCATAAGTACAATATCAACTTCGAACTCATTTCAGCTATTCTGATTATTTATTTTGTTATTAGATAATTTCAAACATGACAACTGTGTTAAAACTTTTTAAGAAAGATTTATTTTATAAACTGACTATTCAATAGTATTTATTTTTCTTTCAGGATAATTCAAGACTAATTGGCACAATATGTTTACGTGGCTCCGTTTCCGAATTTAAGCTAAGACCTTCGTCGTGCAAAGCGTTTTCTGCATCTTTCAAAAGTTCCGGCATGTAAGATTGTAACATATTCATCATATCCGGTGGCAGACTATCGACAACGTCAATACCATTCGGTGTTACCGATGTTGGTGGTAATTCTAATTTCAATAGATGTAGGCATATTCGTTCTCGCTTCAAGTCCCACTTTTCTATCCATTCTCGATTTGTTTTTGAGATTCCGTGTGTCGAATCTCCTATGATCGGATGAGAAAGTCCATTTAGGTGTTTACGAATTTGGTGCCATCGTCCAGTCTTAATCCTGGCTAAAACTAGACTTGCACGAGGTCTGGTACCGTTCCCATCATCTTGTCCGGCAATAAATCGAAAGTAACTGGTTGCGTTTTTTAAGTTGCCCGATTCATCCTTAATTGGTCGATCAACTTCAAACCATCCCTCCTGTCGAAAATCTCGTCCTTTCAGTAAACCTTCTCCGCGTACTATCGCAATATATGTCTTGTGAGTGTCACTGGTAGAGGAAGAGTCGTTTGTCATGCATTCTTGCATAATAGCGGTAGCGTTGCCACCATCTTTATCCGACTTTGCGAAAGAAAACAAAAGACATCCACTAGCACCACGGTCTAATCGATGAACAAGATTGACTTTTTCTCCAACAGCCTCTCGAACTCGCTGAAGCATGGGTACTTCTTCGGATGTGATAATGCTTTCTTTCTTTCTATTTCGTCTTCCGGTCCAATCACTACGGTGACAAATCACAGCTGAGGGTTTGCTTACCACTACATGATTGTCACCACGATCCAAAATAGATACGGTCGCGTTAAAGATGAATGGCGTTTCTTCGTTGCAGTTTGATTCTACTGACGCAACCGACGCGCTACTAATACTACTACTACTGCTGATAATTCTTCTTCTTATCGGCGTCGTTTTTGTACTATCATTATCGAAGTATCTTTGTGGTAGTGGTCTACGTGTAGAAATACAAATTCGTGTTCGTGTCGTCCAAGCGCCGACTTGCGAACAGTGGGAACAGAGTGTCCAAAGTAGTAGTAGTAGTAGTAGTAGCAGCAGGAAACGCATTACAATAATAATAATGATCAGCGATGATGCATTCAAGATATAAAATAGAAATAGATGAGAGATGATGTAATAAGATTATCGATTAGCTTAGCATACTGATACTACTATCTTATAATCTTCCCTTTTCGATGGTCGATGATTGATGATTATTGTCGATGAGGAGCATGTGTTTTTGATTGTGGCGAGAGCAAATCTAAACAAAGAATGGCGCGCCAAAAATGAAAGGTACGTTGAGAAACACTATTCAGTACTCGAGTACCGAATGAGTAAGTCATGATCTTCATTCAAACGATCGATTTCAAATTTTTCACACAAATTTTAATTAAAAGTCGTTTGTGGCGTTGATGTGTCGATTTCTATATTTTGAAGGAGCATCGCCATGAGGACGAATGATTCTGGTAAAAAAATCAATCGTAATAGAAGACTTTTCACAGCAGTTCATTATTATGCATTGCTCAAGACTAAGAAATGATTTGCTCGTCGATTGAAGCAACACAGCAGTAGTAGCATAATAAAAAAAGTATTCAATGGCGGCAATGATATGCGCCCGAATAGATATTTTTCTGGTGTTGATACGAGTGTTACGAAAGCTTTTGATCGGGAACTAAAGAAGAAACAGCGAGATAACGCCGCTAGATCGAGACGGGCTTGGAAATCTGCAGCAGTTGACGACGTAATAAGTAGCAGCAGTGTTGATGCTGCTGCTGCTGCTGATGATGATATTGTCGACTACGAATATTTTCGACAAGAAATGGCCATTCGTTTGGTAGATCGTCTAGACGATATCAAAGTTGGATTTCCTTTAGCGTTAGATGTCGGTGCAGGATCTGGACAAATTTATCGAGCAATATGTTCCGATGATGCTTTTGAAGGAGAAGGTGGAATTGGTGGTGTACGTAAGATGGTGTTGTTAGATTCTAGTGATGAAATGCTTCATATAAACGACGATGACGATGAAGATTTTGAAGGTTCTCATCGATGTGATGCATATAAGTTACATTCAGACGAAGAAGAAAGACTCCCCTTTCCAGATGGAACGTTTGATATCGTAATGAGTTCGCAATCTATACATTGGGTTAACGATTTGCCGAAATTATTTCAAGAAGCGTTTAGAGTTTTGAAACCAAATGGTTGTTTCATGTTCTCTATGATTGGAGGTGAGTGTAAATTGAAAATTCAGATCTTAGAAAATTCTAAGGTCGAAACTTAGTCGATAATGCATCCGACTTTTGGCATTAATGCTTCGATGATATTAATCTTGTTACCAGTACTCAGTTTTCTGTTCGTTCCCTTTGCTCGTCATCAATGCTGTAGGTGCAACACTTCCAGAGCTACGCATAGCCATGACCCTTGCAGAACTAGAACGGGAGGGAGGCATCGGTGCTCACGTTGGACCATTTGTTGAGCTTTCAGATGTGGGAATGCTCATGCAGAACGCGGGATTTGCATTGCCAACTATTGATATTGACACGGTGAAGATTAGTTATCCTAGCGCTCCTATCCTTATGGAACATTTACAACGAATGGGTGAAGGAAACGCGTCACTTCGACGGCGAGAATATACTACAAGGGATGTGTTTCTGGCAGCCTCGTGTATATATGACGAAATGTATCCTATCCAAGTAGAAGGAGAAGAAAATAGAGATGTCGAAGCTACAGCTCAAGTCATATATGCTATTGGATGGACACCTCATGCTTCTCAACAAAAACCAAAAAAACGAGGCACAGCAACACATCGGATGGGAGATGATGTAGTTGTAGAACACAGTAATACTAAGAAATCCTAATCATTTTCTAATCTAAATCTTTAGAGGACTTCACAACAAAATCATTTTAAACATACTAAGATTCCAAATATTTCTCTATCTTTACTTCCTATCATTCATTATCTTTCACTCCACCACTCTCTGTAGCAAAATTTTGTGCCTTCGGTTATACACCACTAAAGCAGACCAATGGCTAAAACTGTAGTGCTTTAAGAGATATACATAGTAAATAATTGACCAGCTATATAATATAAATATCATCAACAACATGCTAATTATTGTTTTGCAGTTAATTGGTTGTAATGCAATTTCTGTTGCAAAAACTGAACCGGCCATTGTTTGCATCATGTTGATGATATCTCCATTGTAAAAAGCCTGCAGGGCACGTGGTTACATGCTGCTGTAGAATTGAGATCTATGAACATTTCCCTTTTAAATAAACCAAGAGGACTGTCCTGTAACAATATTAATAGACAACTTCTATAAATCCACTTCCTTCCAGCATAGCAGTCTACAAACATGCACCCTACAAATTAGAAGTGGTTAAAGTTAATGATTTATAACTAAATTACTCTCCAATTATTAGGAGAGAGAGAGAGAGAGAGAGAGAGAGTGTGTGTGTGTGTGATGTGTGTGTGAGAGAGAGAGAGAGAGAGTGTGTGTTTGTGTGAGAGACAGAGAGACCAATATGACCAACACGAAGGTGTCAACTGTTGTCTCTCTATCTAGGCCCTTTCTAAGCCTGTAAGGAGCGGGGTGGTAGTTTTTAAATAACAAGTTATCTAATTAATAGAGCATCCTATAATATAATATCAGCATGTATCTAGGTCGTCATCCATCACATCAAGTGCAGGTTGCAGATTAATTAATAGATTCATCATATATTGCTACTAAAATGAGCTGGTACTGTGCTTTCAATTGTGTCAGCTCAGAGGAAAGTGAATAATAATGTTGCTTGTAGCAATGTTTCATACCATAGTGTTAAGTGGTCTGTCATTCGTCAGTATTGTTAAAAATAATCGACCCATCAAAAACATTAATTTTTAACAAAAAAAAGTTGAGTGCTCTTGAGAAAGCACGAAAACGAGCCATAAAGTAAATCGAAAGAACAACAAGAGAAAAGTATTATTCTATTGAGTGTTCAGTTTGTTACTACTATACACATTTGTACCGTAATCCGCTGTCATTATGACAAACAACTATACGAGTCGTCTTGTTCTCCTGGTGACAATTATTCTTTCCGAATTTTCTTCGTCATTTCAACCTCATGCAGTAAACAGGAGGTATGGGCATACTTCTGGATCATTCTTCTCGTTTGATCATTCTCCATCGTATGCCTATTCTCAGTCGTCAGCTATCGGAGTATCAAAAACTATAGGTATTGATGGCAATAATAACAATAATAATGCCGATATGGATGAAGAGAACGACGACAAGGAAAATCAACAATCCGATGATTCTGTACAGGAATTGCAGCTTCTACCAGAAATTAAGAAGCAATTTTGGATAACAGGTATATCTCCCCACGAGAAACCTCGCTCAATGAAGCTGTAAGTCGTATGGCGGAGGTGTCTTTGGAAGATGCCAATCAACTTATTAGTATTGGAGCTGTATGGGCCAAGATGGAAACCCTGACAGAAGAGGACCTTTTGGCGCAGTATGCTGAAAATGGCGAGGATGAGTTATATGCCGATCTTCCAAAGGGATGGGGAAGTGGAACATTTGAACAGAAGGACGACAATCAAGACGGGAATATTGACGATTATATTACAAAAATGGAATCACAACGATTTCGTAGAATACTTACACCATCTGTGGTACAACCAGGGACAGACTTGCGAATATATCCAAAACCTAGACGATTTCCAGCTTGCTATAACATCAATCTGAGAAGTCTACTCTACCAGGACACGACATTTCTTGTTATCGATAAACCACCCATGTTACCTACTCAGCCTGATGCGAGTAACTATGACGAAAACTGTCCTGGGTGTGCGCAGGATATACTCGGACCATTTACAGATATCAGAGGAGACACCATCCGACGGCCACTCATATGTCATCGCGTAGATTCGGTTGTAGGTGGTTGTGTGGTCATGTCCAAGGATAGGAACGGTCAGAAAGTTTTTCAAGAGTTGCAACGACAGCGTAAGATCAAGAAATTGTACCTCGCTGTTACGACTAAACCAGTTCCTATTGGTATGCATCTACATTGGATGTGGTCCCCTCAGAGTAAGAGGGGAAATGCTGGTGGACCTCCTTGTCAATTGGTGAGTCATTCGCTCCCGATCGAGACGAAAAGCCCGACAATATTGGACGAGATGCACCTTGGAAGTGACGAAATGTGAGCCCATTGTCTTACAAAAAAATGACAACGGTTAGAACCTGGAGATAAACAGCATTATCAGAGCACAATTCGGTTGGTGACTGGGCGAAAACATCAGGTTAGAGCACAACTCAGTAGCTTGGGCTGCCCTATTATTCGCGATACGCTCTATGAACCGATGTCAGGTGTTACATTGGGAGATTTGGATATAGATGAAGATACATTGGATGAAGCAATCGCTCAATGCAAAGTACCTTCGGAACCGATAGGTTTGCAAGCGCATGCAATTTTATTCGGCGGAGTAAAAGCAAAAGCCCGAGAACCATGGTGGGGGAATAAAGTACGTCAAATTCTATAAACATTTTCATAATTATCAATCTCCATTCCACTTTACTTTAAAAGTGACCATACTTCTTTGTTTTCTCTCTGATATAATTTGTATCAGTGCGCAGTGAACTTACTACTATAGTCTTATAATTATTGGTTTAAGACATAGAGCAATGTTCTTTACCGTTGGCTTTGCAGAACAACAAAAGGGTTTGAGTGTGTATGTATTATAAGATGTTATCTAGTGCAGTTTATATCAGTTTAATATTAGGTTTTTTTAAACGGCCGTAAGATTATGGCAATACTTCCTTTTCTTATCATCTTCGATGTTGGCTAATTCCCTACGAAAATAGATCCTACTATGTATCAAACGATATTGTATGATACAGCTTATCTTCTTTTGGTTTTCATTCTTTTTTGAATTCTGTTGATGGCATACTTGCGCTTGCGCTTCCAGTCTAGAGTAAGACTTTGCCGCTCCCTATTCCATTCAGCTCTTTCTCTATCATCATTCTTGAAACCATCAACATTACGCATTATATTAAGACCATTGTTACAACCAAAAAAATTGTCTACATATCTTTGAAGATCTTGTTCAGGTAGATTGATTCCCCTACGACGAGGTGCTACTACTGTATCACCATCTATGTTCTTGTCATCATCGGTAGCATCTCTCTCAGCCCGGGACGATATGCTAACATTTGTATACTCAAGATCTTTTTCTTTTCCAGTAGGAATATTGATTGTAGTTGAACCTACATGAGCTTGAACAGGAACAGAAACAGGAACATCAAAGGAGAAACTAAATGTATCATCTTTTGTTGGTTTCTTCTCAATCACTTTTTGCTTGTTCGCTTTATCGTTATCGCTCAAGTTAAATCCAAAACTAAAAGCGCTTGTCCCTGACGAAGAGTCGGGATTTGTACTTGTTGAAGTGTTATTCACCAGAGTGGTTCGGGTGTCTTGCCCTTCCCAACCATCTCGTGCATCACGGAAAACATTTTCTAACTTGTCTTGATCATAGACACCATCCTGAGTCAACGCAGGCGTCGTATCTACCTCATTCTCAGCAGGATTCTTCAGCTTTTCCCCTGTAACGTTGTCGTCGTCGCAATCATCCTCAACTGAGGCATCATCTTCAGAGTTATTCTTAGAAGAAGACTCGTTCGTAGGAGAGATATCACTTCCATCTTGTTCGGTAGGCAACTTTTCCACGATATATTGTTTACTAGATTTCGCGTTAGGATCGAAACGTGGCATGATTCCATTCGGCACGCTTTTATTCCTGTTAGTGCTTGAAGTGATATTGGTATTGTCCAAATTTGGGTCATGTTCACTACTAGGATTAACTGGTTTAGCATCGACCGCCATGTCGGGAAAGATACTTGATAATATATTTAAATTTGACGAAACATCACCTGTCAAACCAGACTCAATATTGCTATCACCACTCTGGTCATAGTTATCAGAACTTTCAGTATCTTCGAGCTGTCCATCCTCGCTGTTCTCGTCGACAGATGATGCATCGTCAAACCCTGCCGCAAACTCATCAGTCCCTGAGATCTCTACTGATGACAACAGTCTATTATTCCCTAACGGTGGACGAAAATTGGAATATTCTTCCTCATCGTCGTCATCGTCACTCGATTCGTCTTCTGAGCTGCTCCAATGGTATTTATCGACTATTACTTCTTTTTCTTTTACGTTCATCGAAACCGAAACCTCTTGGAGTAAATTCTCTCTTTCCTTCTCGTCGTGTTCGATGGATGAATCACCGTCACTGTCACTATCACTGTCACTTGACGATATTATTGAAGATGATTCATTATCGGCATTTTTTTTCACTTCGTGACTTGTGATATCATCGGTACCACTATTATTATTATTCTTTGGATTTATATTTTGAGATACAGACTTCACCTTATCTTGGAATCGAATATGCACTGCTCGATGCATCAATGGTTTTGCCACTAATCTAGCATGGGGTGGCCTTTTGTTATTGATGATAGTATCGATATGGTACTTCTCCACTCGGTCTTCAAGTTTATCTCGTGCCTTATTGAAAAAAAACCAATTATCGACTGACCAAGGTTGAGTGTCGACATGGAATGCCGCATGTCCGTGTTTTTTTCGTACTTTTAAACGTCGTGGAATCAAACCAGTTGTTTTTGTTGTTGTTGTTGCTGCTGCTGTATTATTTGATAGTTGCTGTTCCTGTATCTCCTCTGTCATGATGACACCATCCTCCGAAACTACCGTAGTAGATTCTATCGCAGTAGATGTAGCCAGTGCAAGTGCCTCATCCCTTACTTTTCGTTCCTCTCTCAGTCTTTCCAAAAAATGCGGTTTGGCTGCTTCTACAACTAACTTACATCCTTTCCATTTAACATTATGATATTGTTTGGTTATAATGGAAAGGGCTGTTAAGTCTTCATCTTTTGATATGGCAGTTACGTGCAAATATGGTTTGTTGTCGTTTCCGTTGATGTAGCTGTCATCGTCGCTGTCATCATCATCGTCGTCGCCGTTATCTTTGTTATTATTGCAGCATGTTGCCGATTCAATCTCAATCCCTTTGACAGCTTTCAACCGTCGGAGTACATCGGTGGGAGAAAGTCGAGGAGGATCCAATCCACCAATGTATATTCTTTCTTTGATTGGTAGAACGTTTTCTCCCATCATGGTGAGTACTTTACAATTAATTTGATTTGTACTAATACTACGGTAGTAGGTTTTTCAATTTGGAGTTTCAAGATTAAAAAGAGCATGTCGTTATTCAATTTAAAGAAATTGATGGTTCGTGCGTAGTTGCTGGGCCATCCTCACAGGCGGGACTGAATACTCTCAAATCATAGCATTCAAACAATCATGAATCAATCAATCATCAACAATCAATTACTGTGTCATGTGCGGCGTTTAACGTGACAGTTGTGTGATTGACAATTGACAATCACAACAAATACAGCAACAGTTTTTATACTGTAGATCATAAGACCGAACAAGCTCAAGCTAAACACGACGAATAAGACTCGACTTCAAGGAGACTGCAACCGCAACAGAACTCTGAAGTTTGAAGTTTGGAAGTTTGACATACAAAGTAGAATTGAGAAGGAAATAATAATTACGGTATGCTGCGTTTTGCCCTTGTATTTGTAATATGCAGTGTTTATTGCGTCAATTTTTCTCTTTCGTTTATGGTGGGAGGAGGACAACCGAGAATATTCCAAACAATTGTACCGTCAACGACTAGTCTTAATGCCAAATCGGGAAAGAAGAAGAAGAAACCTAAAGATACCACTGTCTGTAGGAATCGTCAAGCACGAAGGAATTACGAGATAGTTGATACTCTTGAAGCAGGAATTTCTCTATTAGGAACCGAAGTCAAGGCCAGTCGGGATGGGAAGATGAATCTCCAAGACGCATTTGTGAAAGTTTCGAAAAATGGTAGGTCGTGTACATTAATGAATTGTCATATTGGAAAACATGACATGTCGGGTGCTTATTTTCAACACGAAGAACGACGGCCAAGGATGTTGTTGCTACACAAGGAAGAGGCGCGGAAACTGTTAAAGAAGACAGAAACGACGGGTATGACGGTCGTTCCTCTTGTGGCATATTTCAACGACGATAATAAGATGAAACTTCAAATCGGACTTGCTAGGGGTAAAAACTTACGCGATAAACGGCAAGATCTTAAAGAGCGAGATATGAAAAGAGAGAATAGTCGCATAATAAAGAATTTTCGAATGAACTAAACTAAACTAAACTAATGAATGAACAATAAACCGTACACGAAACATCCATTCAACTCTTTTTAATAACTAAACATTGATAGTTTTATAATCTCGTCGATATGTGGAACAACAGTATTACAAATAACTCCGAGAAAACTGGCAAGTATATTAGATGATGCAACACTATCCCCAGCGATGCTGCCAAACTCTTTTTTCTTGTTATATTGGCGACATTATCTCATTCAAAAAGACAAGAAACTTTTTAATTCATTCGTCCGATGCAGTTGGGTGCACCACAAGAACATTTCAAACTTCCATCTTCCACTGGAAACTTGTAATCATACGTAATCTCTTCTCCAGCCTTGATGTCTGTATTGGAAAATACCATGATTTTGGGTTCTTGTTTTCCTTGATCTGTGTCGACAGAAATAATCTTGGCGTATGCATTTGCCTGACAACTGTGATTCATGAATCGCGCCATACATCCAATTTTAGTGGCGTCTACGATTCGCAGCAAATCTAGGCGAAACATATAGCACGATCCTTCTCCGGAAATCTCGTATGCCTTTTCTCGGGCGTCTGCGACGCTCTTCCGAATAACTTCGCCCATATATTCAACTATCATGGAATCCTTAGGAAGGTCCATCTTCGTAAACAGACCCCATCCATGAATATGTGAACGTTTTGGAGTCAAACGCTGTTCGATCGGTACAGCTTTCATTTCACGATACATACGCTGGATTCTGTTTCTGTCGGCCTTGATCTTTTCCGAATCCGCCTTTTTACTCACAGCACCAACATCTGTGTTGTCCCCATTCTCTACATTTCGAACCAAGGCTCTAGTGATACGATCACTGCCACCGCTCTTAGTAACCGCACTCATACCTTCCGCACGAGCACACCCACTGGCATTCTCCAGTTGTTTCTCGGCTGCCAAGGCCGCACGCTGACGTTGAAGGTCCATAATGACATCAACTGAAGGCTGTGTATAACAAAACAGATACTGTGGAGAACTTTCCGTCAATTTCGTTACAACTGCCTCTGTGCCGGGAAGTCCCTCGATAAGCTTACGGATATGATTCGTACCAAAACCAAAGAATTGAGGACCACTCAAACCGAAGAATTTTTTAAAACTGTGACGCTCAGTTGGTAACTTAGAATAAAGGTTTCCATGGGAAAATTCAGAATCATTCGTATCTTTGACGCGCTCCATTAGAATGTTGTAGGCTTGAGTAGCTGATGACGCTTTGATCTTACCGAGTGGGTTATCACCCGGTGTGATGCAAAATAAAGGCTTTCCCCTTGCTGATTTCTCGATCTTCAATACGTACACCGTGCGTTGCTTTGGTTTCATTGTTGACCAATAAATGCGTGTTGCTGTGTAGCCCAATGGTATTATATAGTCTTTGGTATGAAAGCCGTCACGATTCTGTTCAATTTCTCCCAAAGCGTGTACGAGAATGGCTCCGTATCTTGGACAGAAAGAGGTATCATTACCATCTGCTTCTTTTTCTGACATAGATTTGCTTTTTTCTTGGTGAACGATGAGAGTTTCCATCGATTCACTACTTGGGTTCTTAATAATATCTTCTGCACAATCCTTGTGGATAGCACAGAGCATTTGCTTTGACGATGTAAATGCTGCGCCGCAAGCAAAGGCACATGGGAAATGGAAGTTGACAGAACAATTTTGTTTGACACAGCCAACCGTTGCTCCGGGACGTCCGCATCCAAAACAACGAAGCTGAGCCCCGCGAGATCTTGCTTTTTCTGTGGCGTGCACAAGGCCACCACTAGGAGCTTCCCAGGTTTCGGAGCTCCAAAGAGCGCAGGCAGAATGGACCCATAATCCATCTACCATTGGTAAGAGGCGACCAAGGCGGGCAATGATTGGTTTGGTTCGATCCGCTGTTTGTTCTGGAACGTCGTCAGATAGGCCAGCGTCGTTGTCACCGCAGATATGACAGAGACAGCACTCACGTGGATCACTCCATTTATGACCCATATCTTTATCATCCAATACGTGGTTCCAGCCGCATAATGGTTGAGCAAGCTTATACTCGATTGCCGTTTGATTCCCAACGGTGCTTGCTAATCCCATTCCTGGTGGTGGTTTCCTTATCTCCTTGGGCGCGGCAACGGCAAATACAGCGGATTGGACGTATGGTTTCAACCTAGGTTCATGTATCTTAAGCCATTCATCCTTACTAATAAGATTTCGGTTTCTCTCGCATCTGATAGGGTCAAAAGCTAGATCGACCGATCCAGATGCATGGGGAGCTACAAGCAACTTCGTCACCCTGTCGTATCCCTTCACATTTTTCTTTGTCTTCAGTCCCATCATGCTACAGGCAACTTTAAGCCAGCTAGCTGCAAGTTTTGAAATCATCACACAATTTTCAATTCGTCTTGCCGAAAATCCAACGGTATCGAGATTTAATTTTTTAGCTATGTGAAGGAAGCGAGTTGCCCGTTGACCCATCCATTTCGGCAAATCTTCATTCTCGTGCCAGAAGCGATCCATCAGATATCTTGGGTCTCCAAATTTCTGCCGAGCAAGGTTCAGAAAACGGACACCCTCCAAAACAACTTTTCGGTACTCATCTCGCCATAAATTACGAGTTTTCCAATCGATTTGCTCCATAAGCTTTTCTTCCAATTCAGAATTCGAAAAAGGGTTGCTGCCGGAATCAACCAATATGCCTTGGGAAACAACCATCGAGACAAAGTCAGCCATGTGATCTCGAGTCACTTTTCCGTCCCCCTTGTTGATCCCCTGCTTCTTCCTACAAGTAGGGCACTGATATCTTGAGCTTTCAACATCATCATTTCTCTCAGTGCCCATTTTCTTGATATGAGCATCTGCTTTGGAATCACATCGTGTATGTGTTTTTGTGTCGCAATCAACGCATCTAGCTAGATCTACATCATCGTCCCTCCAATTGCCCAAGCAGACAGAGCATTTTTGTGCATTCATCTGATTTTCCAGTTCAGCTAACCCGTCACAACCCCCACATCTGTAACAGATATGTGGATCGCGTGACCAATGCTTGAGGCTCGCCCCTTTTGGCTCGAGGGTATTATGACACTTGGTGCAATCAACGCATTGTCCACATATCCAAATTCCAGGAGGAGCTGTTAAGAGCGGTGGATCTAACAAATCAAGAGAAAAACCACGATCGCACATTTCACAAAAGAGCATTTTTGTTTCGTCTTGAGGGGCATCTCCGGATATCTCGCAAATTTTGCAATTTGGACATCTCCAGGCAGCAACCGATGATGCATCCATACTATGAATTGGGGCATTGACACAAAAGGAATGGAAGGCTTCTCCACAATCTACACAAAAGATCATGGTATCAGATGCACCGCTACTACCGCATGTAAAGCAACATTCTAACCAGGCACAGTAATATGCGTCTTTGGGTTTGTGTTTGACTACATGGCAGGGTAAACATGATGGCTGATCTGGTGATTTCTCCCGAAGTGCAGGTAGACTGATAGTGACAACTTTAGATCCAGCGACCAGATCTTTTTTTTCGGTTGTTTTATCCTCTTGGATACGGTCTTCTTCCGCCTGCTTAGCCTTTCTAGCCTTCTCAAAATTCTCTAGAATATCGGCTTCGTACTTGCTGGGCGGGGCAGCTTTTCCCATGGTCATAAAGACATTATTGAGGCAAGCATCGTAATAGCGCTTTGCTTCGAGCCAAAAAGCAGTGTGGTACCGATTGAAAGTCAAAGCGTTGAGAACCATCAGTTCAAAAAGCTCTCTAACCCAAGCATAATTCTTGTATTCGTCTCGTTCAACTCGAATCAGCATGGTTTGCAGATCCATAGGATTTTTAATGACATCCAAGTAATTAGGTGCAACCTTATCTGTGACGGGTTCAGCAAATAAGAAGAGCTTGTCTTCTTGCGTGAGCCTGTTGATGATTTCTAAGCTTCGATTTCTGCAACAGATACGACATAAAAATTCGGTATTGTAAATTGGATGGTCGCCATTAGAGGTTAAGTCGTATTCTTTTTCGTTCACTCCAGCGCAACCAGCGTGGACCCATAACGAGCAACTGTCACATGTTAGCATATCCACTTCAGTGAATCCCCATTTCGATGTCTCTGGATGGTACCACATTGGATTGACAGTAGCTCCTTCGGGCAATGGATCTTCGGATCGGATGGTTGCCGGTGCCGTAAAGGAATGGAAGTCGGCTGATGACGTAGGATCATCCATTTCCGACTTACGCTTGCGTCCTCTCTTTTTTGGTCTATTCTCCTGTTGCCACCGAATCTGTTTCTGAGCATGTTGAAAGTGTTCGTCGTCCCATGAATGCGCGCAGTTTGGGCAGAATTGTTCCTCATTGTAATAATGGGTGCACATCGAACATAACATCAGATCTTTTCCATCTTGGAATGACAAAGTTTTGGGAATAACACGACGATGACTCCCGAAACTTATGTCCTTCTGGTAACATCCAGCACAGACTTGGCACTTTGAACAAACAAACGATTTATCTTCTCCGCCGTATACAATCTTGTGGTAGGCATCCTTGGTGAGAGGAGGATCACAACAACCAAGATGATATGAACTATCGCAAACGCTACAGCTAATTTTAGTTTCGTTCTTTTTCCAATAGTCTGAACATCCAGAGCAGCACTTAACTCGCAATGCTTCTAGATGCGCATCGGTATCTTCTTCGGGATCCGAAACTTTTGGACCAATGTATTTGAACCCCTTCACAAAGGGCAAAATATCAAAGTTCGACAATTTGTTCTTGTTGGGTTTTTCTAATATCTGTAATTTATGTTCCTTCGATTGCAAGTTTATCCATGACGAATCGTATTTTTTTTTCGTCTTATCAGACATCTCGTATACGATTAACCATTTGTTCAGAGATTCACTATACTGTTTGACTCGACCAGCAACTGTATCCCCGTACGGATAATTGACGTCGTCCCTCCATATCTGAATTCGACTTCCCACAAGATGTTGACCAACTTTTGTATTTGACATTTCCAATGCCTTCTGCGCGTAAAACCGTGCAGCATTGTTGCGGCAACTTTGAATCTCCCTTTCTTCTTCTATGGCCATATCTATTGCGGCAGAATTTCGTTTCTTTTTATTCTTTTGAATGACTGAATCAATGTGACCATTTTCAAATGGTCGTAAACTTTCTGGATTATCACGAAGGGATGCCACCTCATTGGTTCCAAAAAATTCTACATTCGTACAACCATCTCGGGCAGGATGGACATCTGATTCCATAACCATAGCCGGCCACCAGGCATATCCCTTCACGTGAGCCCATACTAATCGGGTTGAGATCTGCACTCCCTCTTCTAACCGTAAATGTAACCAGGCACAATTTTCTTTATCGACCTTGTCCAAAGACCTTGGTTTGTCATCAAACTGAATCTTGTGTTTGTGTGTACAGGGGTCGTAACGGACGATTCGTCCGATCTTCCAATCTCCGTGTTTATCGTCGGATATACGAATCCGCCATCCTATCTTTTGATAAGTTGGACTATCCGGATCAAAATGTACAGTTGATAGGTGGGACTTCCCATATTCAAGAGTACTTTCGGGATCAGTTGGAGGTTCTATTTCTATTTCTATATCTTCGTTGTCCGTGGCATTGTCTTCATCATCATCATCTTCTTCATCTCCTTCTCCATCATTAATGGTTTCTATGCTGTCGGTACGTGCTCGTTTGGCGGATGATGACATTTTTGGCATTTTAATTTTTTTGTCCGACGAATCATTATTAAGCTTCTTATTTTTTGACGCAATAATATTTTTCGGTTTCTTCTTATATTTCTTCTTTGGTGGTTCAACAACCTGTTTCTTCTTTTTCGGTTTCACCTCTACGACTATCTCCTCCTCCTCGTCGTCTTCAGATTCAGATTCGTCGTCGTCATCCTCGTCGTCGTCAGTATCGTCGTCGTCGTCGTCGGTATCATGTGGC
Source organism: Fragilariopsis cylindrus CCMP1102 (assembly GCA_900095095.1). Classification (NCBI taxonomy): domain Eukaryota; phylum Bacillariophyta; class Bacillariophyceae; order Bacillariales; family Bacillariaceae; genus Fragilariopsis; species Fragilariopsis cylindrus. Next base: position 29,618 of record FMBT01000100.1, read on the forward strand.
ATTTCGTTTCCGGGATCCTTTGTCAAATCTAATGCAATTTTAGGTTTTCGTCCCGGTTTCCGCCCGGGTTTTTTCCGATTCTTGAGTTTATTACTTTTACTCATCATTTTTGATGATGGTGGTCGACCACGTTTACGTTTAGGTTGAGACGTCGGCAGGACTGTATCGGCTGGTAACATACCCAGTTCTACAGATATTGCCAGAGCTTTGGGAATGCTATCACAAGACCGATTATTTGGGGCGATCCATTTTCGACGTTTTCGTTTCTATGTTATTATTTTATATATGTATATATATATATATATATATATTTATTTTAAGTCAGAGTTTTTGGAATCGTCGTCGTCGGCGTCGTATTTCGGTAAATTTCAATTAAAAATAACATTAATTAAATCGACGTAAAAAGAATAGAAAATTATGTTAGATTCAGATTCAGATTCGATTCAATTCAATATAATGAAAATTAATAAAAGCGTATTTATATATACTTAAAAATATATTATAAAATTAAATTAATGATCGCAGACGGCTTTTGGCTTCACTTACATCGAGTTCGACACTCCAACCATCTGGAAGTCCACGGCTTTTGGCCTCTTTCAGGGCTGCCACCTTATCTTCAGGCGTCATGACCCATCCTCGACCGGTACTCATGATGCCAATAGCTACTGAGGTTTATGGTGTAGTGCTGATATTGCTGCTTGCTATTTGCTATTTACAGCGTGTGTGTGTGTGTGTGAAGTATGTTTGAATATAGTTATTGCAATGATGATGCGAATGTCTCATACTTCAAGTACTAAATACAGTAGGATAATATTAGAGTGAAAAGCGCGCGCTTTTGAAACACAACCGTTCTTCGTAGCTGTCAACAGCTGTCATACAAAGAACACTTCTTTGGCGGAGGGAGTGTCGATTAAAAAATCTTTTTAGTAAAACAAATTTTTAAAAGAGCCAAAAATGAAACGATAAGCACAATGACAACAATTATTGGCAAAGCGATTGCATCGTTTCATATCCCAAAACAGCCAAGTAAAGTCGTATATATCATCCCCATCGAGGAATCACACGCCGAGGAGCCTTTCGATGTTGTAGATTCAAACCGAGATCATTTGAAGGAATGGCTTCCATGGCTTGATATGTATGAACAAAACAGTTGACGATCAAAGAAACTTTTGTAAATTCGTTGCAACGGAGAATACTAAAAGTCCCGATGATAGAAGTTCATTTTCCTGTGTCTTAATAACCACTACAGAAGAGAAAGAGGGGAGGACGTTGACGTTGACGATGACGATGACAACAGCAGACATGAAGAATCGAAAAAGAATTTTATCATTATTGGGAGGTTCATTTGAAAAAATCAATCAAACAATAAAGACTGGTATCATTGGGTACTGGCTAGCAACAAAATATCAAGGAAAGGGCATCGCTAGTGCTGCAGCAGATTCAATAATAAAATATGGTTTCGATATATTTAAATTTGATTATATTGCACTTCAAGTGGAAGTCGAAAATTATGCAAGTCAGGCAATACCAAACCGACTCGGATTTGAAAGACTTTCTTTGGAAAGTACTGGTAGAATTACAGAAAATCTATATGGAAAAGAAATCGTACTTTCTACATACGTAAAAAGCTCACCTTATATAGTGATAGTAGAAGAAGAAGAAGAGAAGGAAGGAAGAATACCGATACTAAGCATAAAGGATATTGATTGGCGCACTGCTGGTAAAAAAGAATAAACAAACGAAGGGAAAGTCTAATTGTCGGCTTTATCAATACTCAATAACCAACAAGCCTATGTCATCTAACATTAGTTGTCACGGTAATTCTGCTACGAAATACAACACCGCTCGTAAAATCACATTTCTTGCTTTAATCTTAATTGACTTCTTGTTTTGCGATCTATCTATTAAATATTTGTAATTACTTACTTCGATCTAACTCATTTCACGATTCGGATTCAGTTTCAGTTTCAATTTCGTCGTAGACTAGTTTTAGGGCTTTCCACAGCATATCAACAACTTCAAAAATGGTTGGTCGATCTTCGTGTAAATATTCATGGCATCTATCAATAACTTCAACAAGCTTAGCTTCTGCAAGACTTCTCTCTTTATATCTTGGATCAATATAGGCCCTCTCACCAGATGCTACAAGTTCTTGTATTGTCGCATAGTCGTCTATATCATAAAACACCCACAAGCCTGTCAACAAAGTATAGATGTTGTTACCTAACGAGAATACATCAACCTTCTCATTAAGATATTCGTTATAATATTCTTCTGGTGATCTCCACTAAGATAAACGAAGACACAAAAATGGGTTAGACAATAGAAAAGAACCTGCTCTGAACTCACAACAAATCTGAATACTCACATTACCCATTCCAAAACCTTCCTTATATCCACAATATTTCTGCTCATGTTCATCCCACATCATAAATTCAGCTCTGTGTCTCCCGAGTGAAGAAGCAGGAATGTAAGTAATGATATTAGGAAAAGAAAAATTGCGCGAAGTCAAAGCTTCATTTACTAAATTTACCTGTTAAAATCGTTCAGTATCACTCCATTCATGTTAGGATTTAAGAAAAATTGATCCATTTTCTATGAAGCATGCATGCATTTGTTCGTTTGTTGCGAGCGAGTGAGTGAGTGAGTGGGTTTCTTTCCATACAAATTACGGACGGTTTGACAGGAATCAATCATATTCGTCGCATTGAAAAATTTGGGATTCGTTTCGTTTACGTACAATATCTTGATGAACAATAATACCACCTGGATATCCGTGTAGATCTGCTATCGCTTCAGCCATATGAAGCGATATCTGAAGTTTTGTTATACCAGGCAAGTCGTTATAACAGTACAAAGGACCCTCTTCGTCGTGATCGTCGTACAAGTATCCGCCCTCCGGCAAGGCAATTTCTTCAATATCTCCATGAGTGAAGTATTCTGCAATGATGCCAATACCACAGGTACCATATATATTATAGATTCTATGACTTGATGTCAGTCTTTCAGCAATTAGGGCATCCATTCGTGTAAATTCGTACGAGTCGTACTGAAGATCGGTGCTACAGTAGAAAGTAAGAAGGAACCAACATACAATATATCAGTTTCGATAGTCCAAATTCTGTGCAATTCAAATGAGTAATGAAGTGCTCTACTGTATGGTAACTTCAATTTATAGGCTTACTTACTTACCTAAAGCGAATATCTTTGACAACAATTGTCTCATTCTCCTGCCCAAAATAATGTTTTAACCTCATTGCTTCACGATAAGTTCCTCTCCCGATATACGTCGCTTGAGAATCCAACATGGGAGTTTCGTGAAATGAATTGCAGTTCGGAAAGTATAGACGATGTTCACTGATTCTTCGACAGGATTTACCATCTGTTTCTATACTCTTAGACTCATCCTCTCCATTCGACTCGTCTTCCAGATTCCGCTCATCCACAGATCTGAAAGGGTTCCGCACTACATCGTCATCATACGCGTAGTAGTTATCCTGATCATCATCTCTTGGTACAATGTGGTGGTCTCTGTATTCTGACTGCATCGACATTGCATCGTGTCCGATTTTACGTGCCATGTTGCTGTTTTCAAAGAAAACTAAATCTAACCCACCAAAATCCATAGATTCTGCTTCCTCAATTATCGCGTCGTCTGATTCTGATTCTAATTCTGATCCCTTTTTCTTTTTCTTCTTCTTTAAATCCCTTGAATATTTACCGTAGTTTGATGGAGATATATTTTCAAATTCTACATGCAGGGGTCTTATTGTGGGGAAAGATGTTGATGTCTGTTTCTCTTCCTCTCCTTCTCCTTGGTTATAATAATTATGTGAAACAACTGGATTAATTTTATCGTTTTCTTGATGGTGCTCTTGAAATACCAAAACTGAAAATACATAGTACGCAAAAATTACGAATGCAACTCCTAAGGCTGCAACAGTCAGGAAAAATAGCCTATCTCGGTCACGGCGAAGTAAGAATAGACCAGTCTCTCTTTGTTGTATTATGTTGTACGATCCCTGTGCTTGTCGTCGACGTCGTCGTTCAGCCTCCTCTGGGTACGTGCAGTTACGATCCACTGTAGCTTCTTTATTGTGATGAGGTGTATCATCGCTTTTTCTATTTGTAGCGGTTACCCTTCTCGTAAGTCTTTGATCTTGATGATTCATCGGGTTTTCTATAAAAGTTACTAATAGGGTCGGCCCATCGTTGATGTCAACATTGTCATTGTATTGCACAGTATTCAGGTAAAAGGGCCTATCATATCGGAGGCAGTTTCAAAGAAGAGTAAAAAAAGCATCTACGTACCAAAGAGAAAAAAAAATCAAACGAAAAAATCATAAAAAATCACGTCCCCCAGCCCGCTTTACCCCCCCCCTCCAAGGGGTAGTAATTTGTTTTACTGCCCCCCTGTACACCCCCGTAAAAAGAATTCAAGCATAAGTACGAGGAGTATTCGATTTTATTTAATGCGCGACTAAACAATTCAAATTAAAGTATTTACTTACAAGGAAACAAAAAGAATGCATACAGGAACGGCAAGAACAAAGAGAACAACATACTGTAATATCAATTTAAAATTACAGTATTTGCACGACTAGGAAACAAAAAGAATGCATACAGGAACAAAGAGAACAAAGAGAACAACATAATATCAATATAAAATATATTTTATGGTACTGTACTCTACGTTTTTTTGGTTCTATTCTTCTGGTCCTTCAGCATTTCAGCCCTACCTGCAATGACATCTAATAGGTGGTGCAAATAGAATTTGTAGCTAGTGTGCAACTCATTTTCCCATTACCAAACATTGGCTGCAGCAACGATGAGGTCCAATCACTGGTGGGCAAAGCAATGTCGGTAATATCTATAATAACAATAATATTATATCCTACTTACAGACTATATTTAGGGAGTTAAGCTTATGCATCTGTAGGAAAATTTCTTAAAGGTCACGCGTCTTTTAGGTACTTTTTCATAACTGTAAAACAGTAATATAAAAAGGGCTTCATTCACAGGATTGTGTATGTAATAATAGTAGAAAATATTATGTTGGAGATGAAGCCGAAGCTAAGGGAAAGAATGTATCGAGGCTAGGGGAGGGAAACATATAGAGAATGTTTATCAACAACAAATTGGAAGAAGACTATGTACTATGTACGTAGTATTTGTTGGTAATAGTGAAGTAAAATATTAGTTTACTCTGCTATTTTGCACAATGAAAGAATAATTCTAAAATACATAAATGCTGTATACATACCTGCCGTACGTACAACTTGTATGTTGTAATCAACAATTTGTTGCCACGTGGGCGTGAGAATCCAATCGTCCTCATGTTTTATTTAAGAAGGAAAAGATAATAACAAACAATCCGTGCGTCAGAATTTGTGTTCTCCCTATTCTGTGTACGTCGTGGAACCACAGATATTTTAATAATTTACCTCAGTACTTAATGGTTGATCAACGAGTAATTGAATTCGGGAATCATGTGTCGTGGCACAAACTTCACTCTACGATCAACGTAAAATGTCGATCGGTTGTGTTTTAATTTTGTGTACTGTGAAATGAATATCAACTGATACAACATCGACGCGCAGTGAACAGTTCAAACAGTCGATGTTGAACCGCACAGTACACACTGATAGTGCAAGAAGAAGTACTTGACTAAATACGCCTCTTTTAAGACCTCATACGCCACATATATATGAGAATTTGTCGATCAATTAAAATAAATAAAAAGAACTGTCACCAATCTTCGCTTGCTACTTACTTAATCCTATTCCTTCTTGTACATTCTTTCATCACAACAATTGATTGCTACCGATAAAAGAATAAAAGGTATCGAGATTGAATAACTCATAAAACAATGGATCAGTCGAATATAAAGGGAAGTAACAACAACAACAACAACAACAATAATCCAAATATGAATATGGTAGCTACTGCGCCAGTTAAATTAGAGGCATCGCAACATCAAGCGGGAATGAACGAAACAGCAATGCCTGTTTCATTCCAGTCCGATGGAAATATTAACGTCCAGTCCATCCTATCTCAAGCCATGCCAAATCATTTGGCTAGTCGTCCCATTCATACTCACTCATCGATTCAACCTGCAGCGATATCGTCAATACCATCGACGCCAGCTTCAGCATCATCCGCTGGAGTAGCAACGGGACCGAACCAACCCCATCATCCTGTTGCTGAATTCCTTTACCAACTCACGAAAATGCTAACAGATGATAACAACGAGATCATTGAATGGGTTGAAGGGCGAATCAAGGTTCATTTTCCAGAACGTCTAGAAAGTGAAGTCCTACACAAGTATTTTCGTCATTCCAAATTCGCCTCCTTCCAGCGACAGTTGAACTATTTCGGTTTTAGAAAAATTGCCGGTAAGGGAAAGATGTCTCCATGTTCCTACGTGAATGAATCTGCAACCGCAGATATTCGTAGTCTTTTACTCATTAAACGAAAAACAAATGGATCTGCTGCACGGAAGGCAATGGCCCAAAGAGCTTTGAATCTCGGTGGTGGAATGAATCAAGCCCTTGGTCTTGGTATGCCTGGCCTAACAGGTGCTCAAGGTTTCGGAAACTTTGGCGGACCTGTTGGTTTCGCGACCGTCGGTCAACAGCTTCAATTACAAAAGCAACTTGGTATGGGATTGATTGATAACAATAGCAACAATGTGTTGTCACAACTACTGATGCAAAATCAACAACGTCAGTCTCTAGAAGACTTTCAGCAACTAGGCCAACTAAAATCTACCGTACCGTCCATCGAACAATTACAGGCTCAGATCGCATCTCTAACGCAGCAGCAAAATCAAGGGGGTACAAATGCCTTCAATGCTGCGCACGCTCTGAATCTTGCTTCTGGAGGGGTAGCCACCACCAATGCTGCTCTGGGTCTATCTCAACTCCACCATCAATCTATAGAAAACCCAGCTACTGCTGCCTTGAACGCATCAAATACAGGCCCATCTACTATGTCTACCATGCCCGCTACTGCAGCAATGAATAACAGCGCCTCTGCTGGGCAGACAAATAATCTTTTTGAATCTGCCACCAATCTCAAGGCCTTGATCGGCAATGATACGGTCGGTAGTCACAATCATAATGAATCACAAAGATCATTCGGTACTGCCAACGCTTTGAATAACTTGATCCCTAATGGCGCATCTATGGGAAATCTCCTCGCAAGCTCCAACAGACTATCATCTTTACTAAGTTTGAATAGTTTCCTGTCCAGAGAACCTTCCCTTGCTGACTTAGCAATGATACCTAATGGCGCTGCTCAGTTTGCTGCTTTTCATCAGCATCAGGCGGCTGCGGCGAATCCACAACATTCCATGCAGATGCAAATGCAAATGCCCAGCGACAACCACCAGAATACAAATAACAATCACACATCTTCATAAAGCTTCTCTTCTCTCGGTGTTATTTATTTTGTGAAAAAAGGAATGTATATGTTTGAATATATATATAGCATAATATATTTGTTCTGAAAATTTGGTAGAATGGGGAGATAATATGGCAGGGAGCAATGTAGATAACAAAACAAAAAATAAAGCACCTTTCCACATAGCTAAAGGCTAATGAGATGAACATATAAAATTTAAAAAAGCTGATGCAGGTGCTAGGTGCTAAGATATTGAATTAATTATATAAAAATAGGTTTAAAATATATATGATTAATTGTTTAATTTCCTATACAGTGTTAGAATAAGTAGTAGTACGACTATTTACTGCTAGGTCCTACTTAGTAGTTGTTATTGCTATACTTGATTATTTTTCATATTAGCATTGCTTGGTTCATAATTTTTTCCAAACATAATTTTGCAATTCATGCGATGATCTTGTGTTTCTGTTCGAAGGAAATTTTGGTTTGAGACGTGATAACCAGAAGAAGGTTTCTTTGAGAACAAACGAATGATTCGTTGGTTGTGGTTGCGTTCTAACTTCAAGCAGATCCCTTCTTTCTGACTCATCCACTTATTTTGTACATTCTACATTCTTCTCCTGGATGGATAGGAGACCGTACTAAAACAATTTCAAACGTGGTTTTAGCTATCATAGAATCTGCGCGGCCAACAGGTTGCTCGCGCGGTTTTTTAAACTAGAAAAACAGGTTAGATTATTTTTTCTGTAATAATTTATTTATTTTAGATGAATTAACGTTACAAATAGAGTATCATAGTAAAAAAGACAAAAAATAAAATCCAAACGTTGTTGATGTTTAACTACTCTTATTATTTGTGATGTTTCAAATTTACAATAGAAACCCCCTATTTGAATAAAATTAGTATTCCATTTGACTTATTGAAGTTCGTCAACTAATTTATGTGTACTGCGTAATACTTAATGCTTGTTGCTAGTACCCACATGATTCATTACAAAATTCTTTTTAAAACAAAAAGAGAACAAATAATGCAATTCAATATCAACTACAGTGCATTATTCGTGATACTTCTGATCTTAGTAAAATCATACTCACAAAGGTAAAAGATATTATTATCTTTAAGCTCATTTGCAGGACATATATTAGAAGATCAGACTTGCACTCATACGAGCTTTCGGAATATAATTGTAATGATACAAAAATAGTAACGATCTGAATCAATCTAACAACGATAATAAAATTGGTTGACTGATCTATTTATTATTTGTATTGAACCTTCCATATGAAATAATCCACACGAAGTGATTTCGTTTCAATGAGCGTTATTACTAAATAAATTCGCATTATAACGATCATCAGAAAGAGTATCCTGATGCGTAGTGCTCTTCAATCCAACACAGTGATGATGTGAATAAGATATAAACATGGATCTCGCTTCTTTTTCTCGTTCGATGGGATGTAATATTTTCGAATCTTTGCGTGCAATACATAGAATAACTTGGATAAAGATAATACAGAATATTTTATTGATTGATTCCTGGCAAAAAGCGGTTTTGCGTAGGAAGCTCAATCTAATTTTTCTTCTTTTTCAGTGATCAACCTCCAAAAGAGAATAAATCGAGACGTTTGAATGAAAGATATCTAATTTTGACTTCCCGAATACGACGCAACGTATGTGAATCAATGGAGGGGAGCTGAACAAGAAAATCATATGGGGTCGTCATTGGAGAAAAAATCGGCGTCGAATGGAAAATCCACGAAGGAAAATCCAGTGGACGATGTGATATTATCTTCGTTTGTTATTTCTTCGTCCCCAATAATGCCAGGAATCATTGCCAAGTCGACAAGCGAATCGTCTCTATGAAGGGATCCGGGAACATACCCTACCTCTACTTCATGATTCGGTATTGCCAGTGCCGAATTTGCTGCTGCAGGGTTTCCTTCGATTTCATTGGTGCTGTCAGTTGCACCCTGTAAAGATTCGTTAAAATTTTGAGTAAGAGCATTAAGACTTGCCTGGACCGGTGTAGGTGCGACCGGTCGTGTTGACACCTGTGCATTATTACTACTACTAGCAGCAACAGCAGCTGCTGCAGCAAGAACATTCGACGATGAGTTAGTATTCTTCAATATGTTATTTTGATGGAGTTGATGTGGAACAAACCCGTGGCGGACACCTTTCCCAACTGCCACACGCGCAATTGCTTTTTGTGATTGTTGCAAAGTATTATTGATGCTATTGGTGTTAACATTGTTGTTGTTCGATGTCGTGATGGCATTGTCACTCGAAGAACGATATAGGATCCCAGCCAATACCGGATTTACACCATCATTGGTGGCGCCGATAGTATTACTGCATCTACCAATATTCCGACCGGTGGCAGGCTTCCCCTGTTTTCCGCTTCGATCTCTTTTCTTCCCACCCTTCTTGGCTGTGGGTTCGTTCCCTTGTTTTCTCTGTGAAAAATTATTTTAAAGTCGATACGGTATTGCGGTAGAAAGATATTATATTAGAATAGAAGAGTAAGAGAGTCGCTCAATCAAATAGAAGCACAGGTAAAAGCATTGGCTGGTAGTGTACCATATGACTGATACGATACGAAAGGACATGAATACGATATGATGATAGATACGCGAATACATAGAACATAATACACAGTAGTACCTACCTTGATAAGTAGTAGACTTCCAAGTTCATCAGTAGTAGCATCATTAACGTATGAGCATGGTGCCATCTTCCCCTTCCCAGCTAACTTGCGAAAGCCAAAGTAATTCAACTGTCTCTGGAACGAAGCGAACTTGGAATGTCTAAAATATCTATTGAGAACAAGCGTTTCTAACTTATGCGGGCTGTGTACTTCTATCTTGGCTATAGTAGAAAAAGGAGAGTGAGGGAGTGAGTGGTTAGGTGATAGTGATGATGATTGGTCAGAAAAGAATACTCAAGCAAGCCAAAGGTTTTGAGAAACATGTTCATTCTAGCAAACCAAAACGATCTAGGACAGAATTGAAAAATAAAAACAGGAAGAGTAACGGCAGGACAATCAACGGTTCAAAACGCCTAAGCTACCCTGACTTTATCTGGCGTGACTACCTTTGACACCTATCTGTTTTTATTTCACTTTTGACACTTACAGTTCGACCATTCAATAATATCCCGATTATTGTCAGTTAGCATCTTCGTGAGTTGGTACAAAAATTCTGGTACTGTATTAGCATTGGCAGTGTTACTATTCGTTACAGCCGATGCCATTACGACACCACCGGTGGAGGGTGGTATTATTTGCATTGAACCTGTTGCTATTATTCCAGACGATTGTACTGGTATGACTGCCAATGATGCAATGGATGATGTAACAGCCAATGGATGTTGTTGCAATTCCTGACTATGATGTTGTTGATGCTGCTGCTGTTGTTGTTGTTGCTGTTGTTGCTCCATGATATCACCTCCCGCGCTAGCTGCTGTTGTTGATGTTGTGACTAATGTGTTACTGCTAGTTCTGGATTCCATCAAAGAAGGCAATAATGGTGATGGTACTATAGATTGCTGATTATTTATATTTGTATATGCATGTGTATTCGGAAAATTAAAATCAAGACCTTGGCCTATATCATTCAGATCTTCGTAACCGGTAGTTTCGAGTGAGGATAACGATGATACCGTTCGTGGTCCACGAACTATTGTTGTTGATGATGATGTACTTTCCTGTTGTTGCTGCTGCTGCTGCTGCTGCTGTTGTCCCTGACTCTGTCTCACATCTACATCATTATTATTAGGGGATACCATCATGTTCCTATTTGATTACACTACAAGTCTACAACTTAGCTGAATAGTTTTCTTATTGTCAATGATTAAAGTTACGTTACGAATGATGACAATTAAAATATATGCACCAATGAAAAGGAAGTGTTCAGCCTAAGAGTCACAGTGATCTAATACAATTCTAGTACACGAACCAAAGATTTGTTTCTGCGTCAATATGCCGATCTTTATAGTGCTATGGTCTGCTAAGGAGGGACCGGGCATTGGTTATATCGACTCAGTCGTCTTAAACTAGACACACAACCTCCCGTGTTAATAACTACTAACAATTCATTTATATTTCTTATTTTTTGTGATGGGTGTCTGAATTCTCGTTACTCACTCAGCAACAACACGACACAAGCAAGGACACGACAGTATAATGAGTAGTATGTGTGAGTCAGTGAGTCTATGAACGCGCAATAAAGTAGGCTAAAAATAGAAAAAAAGCGAATTATTCAGCTAGTCGGCGGTATGATGATGTATAACTTCATGACGTGTCCAGTGCGTGCAATCAATGCGCATGGGTGGTGTTCTTCTTTAGTCACAAGTTTTGGAAGTTCTCGCCTGCACTCTACGCTAGATAGCTAGTGTAAGACGTTATATTTAAAATTTTGATGTTGTACTGTACTGCATTCCATTATCTAGCTACGTTTCTTGATTTCATCAGTGTTGCTAGTAGTAGTAGTAGTAGTATAGTATTTGTATCGCAATTATATCTGTGTGTACATTTTCTTTTGTTTTGCTACTATAGGTGACTCCAACTCCTGCATATTTCCCCTTTCATCTGTCCAAAATGAGTGTCCAGCCAGCAGCCATCATAACAATAAACACCATGTGCTACTATACACAACCATTTGTTGTTGCTATTTTTCACATGCTATCAATGGAGCCTTCATCAACTTAACTACATTTGTAGTGCATCTTTTGTTGCCCTGTTTGGGGGTAGTTGATCCAGAAACGGGTAATTCTGCACTCTGCCACCAGGTATTAACATTTTTGGATAAGGAGAAATTGAACTGAAAAATCTCACTCATCCTACTTTTAACATGGGATTGCCAACGCATTGCAACCAAAAATTCAGAACTCAGGGGGTTAACAACATGTACAGTACTGCACCAAGCTATACAATTCTTTAATTCATACTTCTGTCTAAACAAACAAAACAAAAAGCACATTGGGGAACAAGCTAGAAGCTCAGCTACCAAATATATCATCTGATCTCCTGTTACTTTCCTTCTAGTCCAGTGGTGAAAATACCACCGAGTTGTCATGAAGGTCCTGGGTTGGATCTTATGTAGAGTCGAAGCTCAATTTATTTAGTTAGTAGACGCATTCATCATCTCTATTTGGATCTTCAAAGATTTTCATTTTTTTAGGTCTATTCATCTACTAATTAACCGTGTTTTTAACACGCAAAAATACCTACAAAACCCTTATAACCGAATCCTGATAATAATACATCACTTAATTGATAATAAATTGAGGAATTTTTGCGTGCATGCAATATTTTACTTGTTGCTGGTTTTATCATTATAAATTGTTGTTCTTTTCTTTCCAACTGAAAACCGGATTCTTTGTTGGAATGATGTTCTGAATGGTTGTGCTGTTGTGTGGCATGTTGTTCTCTTTGGTCAGGTCATTGCATTGCATCATCGCATCTTCACAGCACATCACCTCAATGAAATGATGATATATGTTACTCCTATAAAATTATGTTTGGCATAAAATAACTATGGTACTCCTAGATCTGTTATAATTACTAAGCTTTGGGATTTTCCACCAGTGGTAGTATTAATATTATATCCCTGGTAGGATGCAGGATGGTATGTCGTCATCTCATTGAATCCTCCCCCTTTTAATCTCCATCCTACCTATAGTTGACGCAATGCAAGTGCTGCGTTTTTAGGGTGTATTGAATGAACCCTTTTCTAAACCAAAGTAGCCCTGTGAAAAGGAATGTTGATGTAACTACAGTGTAGCTCAAAAGACCTCTCTATGAGAGTTGCGAATACATCCCCGCATTTCTGAAGATCTGTGCCATTGTACTGATTTAGCTTTATTCTAGTAAAACAGCTCAGATTTTTCAAGCTTTTATGAGCCTCGAGCCTGGTACTCTCACCTTAAAGTTCGATTCCCTTGTATTTGCTCGGATTATTCTGATTTATTACGACTTCGCCGACGTTCGTTACCGACGTACGATTTAATGTTACTTCCTCTATCTTATTGACATCGACTCAAGAAATAAAACAGAAAAAGCCAAAGCGCTTATTGATCATACAATATCGCAGACTACTTAAGATTGTTGGGTAACCAAATTATAGCTCAGATTCTATCTCGACAGGCTACGTCTTGATCCTTTTCAAATTGTATCCGAATGCGAAAAGAGATTAGAAAACTCTACCGTATCTTTCTAGTAGTAGTCGCGATCTCACTTTCCCAACGAGTCTCTAGTTTTACGCTGATAAAGAAAAAAACAAGCTCTAGTTTTACGCTGAAAATGGGATTATTAAAAGTGGGAGTACCCAAAAGTTGGGATGATTCCAAAAAGGATCTTGAATACATCCGCAAAGCTGGTGTTCGTCAATTTATTTCGACGTATAATCGAGTGAAAGATCTTAAAGGTGATGAACTTTTATGGGGAGACGAAGTTGAATACGGAATCTTTCATATAGATCCAGAAACCAAAAAAGTTCGCCTGTCCCTTCGAGCCAAAGAGGTGAGTATTCAACAGAGATGTACAAAACCCCGAGAAAGAGAATGAATATATGAATCAAATCCATCATCATGCAAATTGTTTTGGTACCCAAATAGTTCAAATACTGACATCATATTCTTTCCCATTTCATTTTCATTCGGTATGTTAGGTCATGGATGAATTAAATCGGAAGGAGGCAGTGCATTCTCAAATTTCCGAGGGTTGTAATTGGGTACCTGAGTATGGTGCCTGGATGGTGGAGGCAACACCCAGTCGTCCATACACTGGATTCTCAACCGATCTGCTTCGTGTCGAACGAAATATGAGACTTCGACGAAAACGGATCTTGACAGTCCTCAATGAAAACGAAATCGCTCCAACTGTATCTGTTTTCCCATTGCTTGGCTGCTTGGGGGACGATGGATCGGTTCCACCCACTGCAGTGGGCGGACCTATCACCGAAAGTGAATACATAGGTGATGGAATCATAAATCCACACCCTCGCTTCGGAACTCTGACTGCAAATATTCGTCAACGTAGAGGATCGAAAGTTAACATTAAGATTCCTCTATTCCGTGACACCGACACACAAGAATTTAAAGAACTTGATATGCCCAAGTCGGGTGTCGATGGATGTTGTGGAAGCGATTCTCAGCATGTAAGAGCGATGACTGATATTTGTTCCATTTACAATACACATCCTGAAATGGATCTGTAATGATAGACAATTCATTGTAATCGAACTAACATGCATTCTTTTATTTTTCATTATTCAGCTGTGGCGCTATGGAAAAGGCGACGCCTGTGACGAAGAATTTGGCAAGGACTTTGTCACTGTCGGTTGTTCGGCTACGTATAGAGACGAAGCAAACGATGACTCGACTGGAATGGCGACAATGGAAAAATGGCTCATTGATGTACAGTGCGTTGGATGTAAGGGCTTGTTTTATCGCAGCGCTCCCAACGTTATCGTACCAGATGCAGACTGGCCAAGAAATGGCGACGTTGTTATGGGTAACGAAATCTGTAATAATCCCGGTAAGTTGAGATAACTAGAATATCCGTTTCACCACACAAGTATTTACAATATATGTATATATATATATATATATTATATATCATTATTTCGTCTTATTTTCTTGTTGCTATTTTTGTTGTATAATATTTTTCATGCAAAAGGTTGGATTCGACTCCAAAATGGTTACTACCTCCCTATGCATAGCGATGATGGGAAGGTAGAATTTCTTCATAAAGTGTCAAAACGGGCTCAGACACAGAACACAGAGATGAAAAGGATCGGTTCAAATACTCCTCTATTCAGGATGGCAGAGGAAGACCAGGAAAATGTTGCTACGTTGCTTGGAGGGACAGTGGCAGTTGCTGATGCTTCTGTGAATGGAAATTCAAGCAGTGACGAGAAAGACAATAACTCTGGCGACATGTTGAGAGCAGCTGTTCACGTGGATGCAATGGCGTTTGGTATGGGTTGCTGCTGTCTACAAATTACATTCCAAGCCAAAGATGTAGATGAGAGCCGTTTCATTTTTGATCAGCTTGCCGTGATGGCTCCTATGTACGTCTTTACAATATTTGTCTTTGTCTGTGTATTTAATGGATGACTTTGTCGTACTTTTTAGTGACATTTTGAATCGTGCTTCCCCGCAACTTTTCTCAATAAATTCCGTTTCGTTCTTCGTCATTCAGTATGATGGCACTTACAGCTTCTACTCCTATATTGAAGGGTCGTCTATTAGACACGGATGCACGATGGGGTATAATTAGCGAAAGTGTGGATGGTAGAACTTTATCGGAGCGAGGACGCGCCGATCCGAATGCTCCACATGATTACTACAATGCGAATGGTCAGCGACAAATCTACAAGAGTCGCTATGATTCTATCAGTACCTATATCTACCAAGGAAGTATGACTGGAGGTCAGGACGCGAAAGACCTATCGAATCGTGTACTGAACATTTACAATGATATTCCCCTCGCAATCGATGAATCGTGTTACCAAGACCTCAGAGAAGCTGGAATAGACCCAGCACTAGCACAGCATGTTGCACACTTATTTATCAGGGATCCATTAGTTATCTTCAATGGTGCTGTCGATGAAGTAGATGACGAGACCCAAACTGAACACTTTGAAAGTATTCAAAGTACTAACTGGCAAACAGTGAGATGGAAACCTCCTCCACCACGTGATAGTCCCAATGCCCCTCACATTGGCTGGCGTACAGAATTCCGAAGTATGGAAATTCAGCTTACAGATTTCGAGAATGCGGCGTTTTCTGTCTTCACCGTATTATTGCAGAGAACGATATTAACCTTTGACCTAAATTTGTACATACCTATCAGCAAAGTCGATGCCAACATGCAAAGAGCGCACAGTAGGAACTCTGCAGCTAAAGGGAAATTCTTCTTTCGACGTCACCTGGCGCCATTAGAAGAAGGTGACGATGGATATGGCGTGAAATATGTTTCTATGTTTTCTCAAGGTGTGAAAGGGGCCTACAATGAAACATCAGAAAACTTCGAAGCAGAAGATGCCGATGGCGTCAGCAACTATCGAAAAAGTGCTCCCACTGCCAGAGGTAGTGCGGAAGAAAATGCATTTGAAGAGATGACAATGGAAGAGATAATGTGCGGTAAAGATGATCATTACCCTGGACTCATCCCACTAGTCAGAGCTTACCTTGACCATATAAGTGCTGACTCCACAAGCATGGCTCGTCTTCACACATACCTTGATTTCGTTGAAAAGCGTTCAACAGGTGAACTCATTACTACGGCGACTTGGGTCAGAAACTTTGTACGAAACCATCCTGACTACAAGCAAGATTCGCATGTTACTGAAAAAATTGCGTAAGTATTATCCCTTTCCACTCGTGTTCTCTCACTGCAGTGAGATTATGAATGATTGCCAAATCTGCTTTTCGATATTTGTTTTCTTACGTCGTTCCCTTTTCTTCTTTATTAGTCACGATTTGTTAGTTGCTAGCAAAGAAATTGGCGAAGGAAAACTTCATGCTCCAGAATTGCTTGGAGATGTGCAGATCCAAGAGATATCAACTGACGGTGCATACTCTACGAAATTAGACTCCAGAAGAGTAACAAACCAGCGCATTGTTGAACTTTTACAACGATATACCAAGCGACAAAGTCCTTTCGACACAGAATTCTCATCCGAACTTGCACCGGATTCCAACAACGCTGAACCTAGTCCTGCAGAGGTCGGTATAGAATTTTGATTAATTCTTTTATGATAATCCTGCTGAAGTCGGTATGTAAAATGTAGAATGCCGTTTGGCGTAAAAAATAACCTTGATTAATTCTTTTATGATAAGTGTTACATTTATTTCATGTGAATATAGAAATACATTTATTTCATATGAATATAGAAAGTAGGGCTATTTTTTGAAGCCGTAGATATCCACGAGCTCTGCATGATATGATGATCCGTAATAGTAATATTCTGTAGAAGAAAAAGAGTGGATGCATCTAGTTGTTATGCTCACGAAAAACAATTAGATCACATCATTGAGGCATTCATTTATACAGTATATGTTATTATCATAGCTTGACTCTTCCCAAAATAAGAATGGATTTCATAAAAACTAATAGCAAAGATTACTGAAAAGGGAAAACGCTTATACACTTTTAATTGGTATAGTCTATGTTTTAAGAAGTAACTATAGTTGGATCGTTTTCTTCAAATACCTACTACCAAATCATTTATCATTTTCGAGGTGCCGATTCTGGAAGAATTGGTTTCCGTCTTCTCTTCCTTTCAGGTTGAGCATACAAGGCCGTTGACATAACCACCAAGGACGCTCCAGCGATAAAGGCAAAACTAGCGTGAAAATCAAAAAATATTGCTGACAACACACAACTCACAACAATCGAAAATGATGTTGCAAAGACTTTCAAAACATTGTCAGCATACTTGACTACTACAGCCACAATAAGTCCACCAACGGCTTGTACCGTAACGACGGTCCAAACGAGGGGGGTGTATCCTCCCAGAAACCCCTGTCTCGATACCGCTGCTCCGTCCTTGGCATAGATAGTGATGAATGCAATTATAACACTCGGGATTCCCATTTGAACATTTCGTAACCACAACGATGTTGTAGCCCCTTTAAGGATCTTCTCAAAGTAAACCCCTGAAAATCCTGAAGTACATGCAGCACACAAAACTGCAATCAAACCAATAAATTGGCTGTGCTTTTCAGTTTCTGATTTAGAACTGTCACGCGATCCCGAAATTTGTACAATAGATACACCAACAGTTAATAGAACTAAAGCTGCCCATTTTTTGGGAGAAAATTTTCGCTAATCATACACAACATTTTAAATTTAAAGTGAAAGGTTTGTTGTGAGTAAGAGAGAGAGAAGAGATATTGAAGGTATAATTTTTTGTTCACTGATTTTGGTTCCTAACATTGACTGGAATAAATGAAAAAGAAGAACAAAACAAGAACTCACCTGTAGTAAGATCATACTAAACACAGCAGTCGTTAAGATTTTGAGTTGATAGCACACTTGATATGTTGCTGCATCCAAATTTGTCAGAGCAAAGTACAAAAGATTATTTTGTACTGTATATAAAAAAGATGGAACAGTAAGTTTCATCATTTCTATTGGAGACTGCATGACATGTTCATTAAGTTCAGATAACAGTGATTTGTCCGATTGATAAGTGATTACACAGCAACAAATTCCGAGTTTCATTACCTCCATAATGAATACTGCAGTAGACGCTAAATAAAGTTCAGCACCCTCCGTTTGATTTGTTCTTGTTATCCGCATCAATAATACCAAACCGACCATTTGTGCAACCAACAATAACAATGCACCATATTTGATTAAGATATTTTGAGATGCAGCATCGTCTCTTTTCTTGCCCCGCCTCCTTCTAGTTGTACTCCCAGGTTTACGTCCTTCTGCTCTACTCGTGCGTTTCTTTGCTCCATCCGCCATGTCGCCCGATTTGCTGCCCGGAATCATTTGTTCTTCTACATTATCCCCCCCAGAAGGGAGTTCTACAGAGTAATCTTGCTCGTCGCTTCCCATTCTCTCTTTCTCTTTTGTATTTCTTTAGTGATAACAAGTATGAAAGCAGTAACTAGCTTTCACTTCATACTACTGTACAGTATGGCAATTAATAATTTATTGAATGTGAATAAATGACCGAGAACAATGGTTTAATTAAGTTACGTAGTAAAATTTTAAATTTCAAAACATTTTTATATTTGTCCGTCCGGCCGTCGCTCGTTAAAAACAATTTTCTTTTTTCCTTTTATTTTAGAAATTAAATTAAAACAAGAAAACTTTCATAAACAAAATTTGAAAATAATACTGCAAATGAAA
Source organism: Fragilariopsis cylindrus CCMP1102 (assembly GCA_900095095.1). NCBI lineage: Eukaryota > Bacillariophyta > Bacillariophyceae > Bacillariales > Bacillariaceae > Fragilariopsis > Fragilariopsis cylindrus. The sequence continues at coordinate 48,895 of FMBT01000100.1, forward strand.
ACGATATCTGCCTTGTTCTACTCCATTGTAGCAACTACAGCAGCTACAGTACAAGTAACGTTCATTTTACGACAGTCGTTACAGTTTCAAGTTCTCTTATTGTATATAGATGATTGTACGACCATGACATTACTTCCAAAGAATAGTAATACTTCCCAGAAGAAGAAAGGAAACTTCCATCCATTGCTTGAAGAACTAAATATCGCAGCTAAACCTGTAGAGCATTCTTCAACATGTGATTCTTCTGAAGATGCATCATCATCTAGTAGTTTGAGTTCTATCTCTCCTTCTGACTTATTGAGTTACCTACTTGAAACAAATCGACTTACAGAGAAAACTCTCAGGGTCGCGGTGCAAGCAATCCACAAGATAGAGCAACAATCTTTGAAAGATAATAGTGATAGTAATAATAATAATCAACCGCACGCCATCGATAAGATTGGGAACGCAGATCCTTCTACTTCTATCCCTCCTACACCTGCACCTGCACCTATTGCTACTACTAATACTACTACCACTACGCAAAACACAACTGGTGAACGTTATCGGCACATAGCATTAAGATTTCATTATGACGGTGCTTTATTTAGTGGTCTCGCTCAAAATATCGGTCAAGAAAAAGACAATTCTGTGGAACGTGAACTTTTTGACGCACTCCTCAAAACTCGATTAGTAGTTTCTAGATCGGAATGTGGTTATTCACGTTGTGGTAGGACAGATCGTGGAGTTAGTGCTGCGAGTCAAGTTGTAGCCTTCAATATCAAGAGTGCATTTCCAGTAAATGCATCCTGGACGGAAGATGGTACTTCACTTTTAGAAGCGAAGGATTTGCCAAAGAATGAGGATGAATCACGAAAAGTATGGAATCTCCCCCGATCAAGGAATAAAAAGTCAAATACGACAACGTCGACGATGAATAGGTTGGAAAAAGATATGAAAGAATATCCATATTCAAGAATTCTCAACAGTATTTTGCCACCGTCCATTCGTATTCTTGGTTGGACACCAGTCACAGAGGAATTTTCAGCTCGTTTTTCATCAGGCGCACGAACGTATCGTTATTTCTTTTGCAAACGTCAAATGAATATGGATTTAATCCGAGATGGACTTCGTAATTTGGTGGGAAAACACGATTTTCGGAATTTATGTAAAATGGATGTAGAAAAGGTTTATAATTTTGAACGAGTCATACATTCTGCCGAGCTAATACAACTCTCGACAACCAAGACTGGAGATGGAGAAGAAAAAGATTCCAATCGTCATCAAGATGTGTACTATCTTCAAATCATTGGACAGGCATTTTTGTGGCATCAGATCCGTTATATTGCAGAGGTCATCTTCATGGTTGGCAGGGGATACGAACCTCCCTCTATCATTTCAGAACTGTTAGACGTGAAGAAATATCCTGGAAAGCCGAGTTATTGTCTTGCAGACGAGAAACCGTTGGTTCTACATAACTGTAGTTATCCTAATCTGCAATTTGGATATTCTGTTCAAAATATGTGGAAAGTATCCTGTGAGCTTGAAAAAGAATGGGAAGAACTAACCCTTGCAGCTGCTCGTATTCGTAATACCATCGATAGTTTTAGTCAAATATCTGTATCCAAGGAAGAATTGATCGCATTTTCTACTGGTAAATTGACTAAGCACAAAGAGAAGCTCCTTCGCAAGGGATTGAAAGATAATAGCAACATCAACCATCGTGGGGACCAGGACCAAGGAGATTCATTGGCATCCTCTACAATTATTCCTTGGGAGGATAGTCTCTCTTGGCTAAAAGAAAGAGATCTCTTTCCATGTGCAGATGGCCTAACCAGTTCAGTCCATATACCGTTGATGACACGTTCAATGGGGCCCTCGTACGAAGAAAAGGTGGAATCTTTGAAAAAGTCTGAAAAACGTCGACTAAGGTTTGAAACAAACGTTACTAAAAGGAGTAAGACGGCAGAGGAAGATCAAGAATTTTATGACCACAAGATCAAGCAGGGTGGATCTGGAATATAACTTCCATTACGATTAGTAGAACAAAAAAAGGAAGTGACTTCCCAATCTATGATGAAAAGATATTCAACAATATACGGTAGTTGATGAGTATTTGGCAATCACCTTAGAGCTCTAAAAATAGAACTGATTACATTCTTTAACATCCTATACTACTAAGAGACAGTATAATATCTTCATTTTAGCTCCTATTTGTCTATCCATTGACTGTTATAAGACTTGTGTGTTACTTGTATTACAAGTATGACTAAATAAAATATCTACTACAGTAGTAATAGAGCGCCGGCGACGTGGGGGATGGAAGAATCAATCTTCTCTCAATTTTTATTTTAGCGCGAACGATAATAGTATTTTGTCGCGTCTTCGTGACGCACAATTGAAGTAGGTACAGTCAATACAATTCAAGAACACAAGAACACATTAGTACATAATATTTAAAATGAATTTGGAAAACATCAATGAGCAGGAGAAGTAAATTTGACAATACAAGTGCCGTAGCTAGCTTATTCAGATATATAGAAAGAAAGAGAGGGGAGGGAGAGATACAGAGGACGAGAGGACATGATAGTGAGAGCGTGCTTGAGTTCGCGATCGATACCAATAGCCAATCTCAAATCATAAATTCAGAGATAGAAAGGACGCACATAATATTTCTACGTACTGAACGAACAAGATTGGCGATGGAAGACAGCGAAAGAACACCTCTGAAAAGCAATCCGCCGAAGGACGTTGGATTCCAGCAGGAATATTCCTCTGTAAAAACTGCCAATGATCCTAATACTAGCTCTACAAATGGGACAACCACAATATCTTCAAACGGAGAAGATGGAAGGAGAATCAATCAACATTCCAATAAGAAAAATATCAAACGAAAAAAGAAAGAACGACGAAAGCAACAACACGATACAGCCAATAATAACAGTATTTCCCTTCGAAATAATAGAAACACAACTAAGAAGCAAGTCACGTCATCGGGACGATCTTGCGTTGCGAAACGGAAACGCAATGGGAGAGTAGTTCGCCTTATTGCTATTGACTCAAATGATAATCAAGAGGGGGAACCGACTGTATCAAAAATTACGAGTGTTCCACCTCTTCCGAGAAATCAATACAGGACAACTTTGCGGCGACGGTCGATCCGCAAACTCGAAAT